>JAKOOJ010000002.1:204985059-205354029 GCA_022577455.1 Arizona elegans | reverse complement strand
ACAAAGCGAAATGTCTTCAAAGAAAAAAAACCCAGGAAATCCAGTTGCCTCTTGAAAAAGCACCTTTTGGGACATTTATTTATTTTATTGTATTTTTAAACTATCAAGACTTCATTCCAGACACTTAACGCTGAAAAAGCAATCCCTTTTTATTCTTGTGCCGCTTATTAAATTAAATTGTGTAAAGTTCTCCGTAATGTGCAGGCAACGTACACACAATCATCATCAAAATCCACACAGCCGCCAAGGCAGCAGTCGTGTTTATTTTAGACTTCGTCGGGCAGATTCTAATTGTTTAAAATGGAGAGCAAAAGGAGGGGGGGGAAAAAAACCTCGCTAAATAAAAGTCACTCCAAAGTTTGCGTTTCTTGCTTTCAAAGTGTTACCGCGTTACCACTCTCAGTTAAACTGAATCTCGCTCAGCGTTAAATATATTTACTTTGCAGCGCTCCCTGGCAAAATGGTTTACGGGAGCCGATCAGAAGCAAGATTTCACTTGGGATGCACATGCATTTATATAAATATCAGTGGACTCTGTATTTTTAAAATCCAAGGTTTAAAGAAGGTTAAGGAGTGAAGCAGTGGTGGGTTTCAAAATTTTTTACTACCGGTTCTGTGGGTGTGGCTTGGTGGGCGTGGCATGGCTTGGTGGGCGTGGCAGGGAAAGGATACTGTAAAATCTCCATTCCCTCCCCACTCCAGAGGAAGGATACTGCAAAATCCCCATTTCCTCCCGATCAGCTGGGACTTGGGAGGCAGAGAATAGATGGGGGCGGGGCCAGTCAGAATTTTTACTACCGGTTCTCCGAACTACTCAAAATTTCCGCTACCGGTTCTCCAAAAGTGGTCAGAACCTGCTGAAACCCAGAATAGGGCCAGTTTCCAGGGCAGCCCCGCGGGACAGATCTAAGCATGCCATGGACCGGATCTGTCCCGCGGACCTTGAGTTGGACACCCCTGGTCTAGGGTCTCCTGGTTGAGCGGGGGCTGTTGTGGTCCGCCAGCAATCTGCGGAGCTGGCAGTGGAGTCGGATAGCGATGAGGCTGAGGAAAAACAGGGGCCAGTCCTGGACACTGGGGAAGGCCCAGATGAAGGCTCTGTGTCGGAGGCAGAGATGGGGCCAGGGCCATCGGGGAGTGATGTGCAGAGTCTCCAGAGGCTGACAGCAGAGAGGCAGAGGAAAAGGAGGAGCCTGTTCCTAGTGTACGTATAAGAAGAGCTGCCAGAAGGCAATAGCAGCTAAAGCAAAGAGGACGACTCAGGAGTAAGGCCAAGAGATGATTGGCCCTTCCCATAAAGCTTAAAAGACCAGCAATGGCTCTTGGGCTCTTTGTCGGAAAACAACGTTGATAGTCTTGCTGCACTTATCTCTTGTCGGCGTCTTCTGCTTTTGAACTTTTGCCAAGAGAAGCCTTTGGCAGTTTGCCTAATTATACCAAGGTTGGTGATTAGACTGAAGAATTTGTGTTATGAAGACTTTGCTTTAATTTAGTTTGGACTATGCTGAGAATGAGTTAATTCTCAGCTGTTCTAATAAAGTCTGTTGGTTTTGGAACTGTTTGCGTCGATTACTACCTACTTGGGCCTGGGTCACAACAGGCTCCCGAGCTCAGTTTTCGGCTGTGATGTCCTCCTGCAGCCCTCTGGCAGTGAAAACGGAGCTCAGGGGTGCCAAGCGCAGCCCTCCTGAGCTCTGTTTTCTCTGGCAGAGGGCTGCAGGAGGCCATCACAGCTGAAAACCGAGCATGGGAGGGCCGCATGCAGCCCCCGTGAGCTCCGTTTTCGCTGGTAGAAGCAACACGGGCCAGTTTCCAGGGACAGATCTAAGCACGCCATGGGCTGGATCTGGCCCGTAGCCTTGAGTTGGACATCGCTGGTCTAGGGTCTCCTGGCTCTATTCTGATGATTAGTTAGTAGTCCATCCCTCTGTTCAAGCAGGAGACTCTATACCTGTGATAAATAATAAATAAATAACTTTATTGTCATTGTACGTGTATACACAGTATACCCATACAATGAAATTCACTTAACACCCAAAGACCAGGTCCAACACACATAACAATCCCCAAACACACTCCCACCCACCACAAATTCCCCACCCCTAAACCACCCAAACATCCACACAACAGACCAAGCAATGCTGTCCAACAGCTCACAGATGGTGGCCCTTTAGTTCATTGTTGAGTGCCATTATAGCTCTGGGATAAAAACTATTCAGAAAATGAGTTTTCATTGTTCTGTATCTTCTGCCAGAAGGCAACAGTCCAAAAAGATGGTAAGCAGGATGGGAAGAGTCTCTGAGAATGTTATGCAACTTCCTCAAACAGCGAGATTCGAAGATGTCGTCCAAGGCTGGTAGCTGGAGCCCAATGAGATTCTGGGCAGTTTTAATGATTCCCTGTAGAGCTTTTTTTTTCCACTACAGAGCTGCTCCCATACCATGCAAGAATGCTGTATGTCAGGACACTCTCAATGGTGCTGCGATAGGACAGAAGTAGATGCTGAGATAGATTTATCTTCCTGAGCACCTCCAAAACCAGCCCTTGCACCCATCAGTCCATCACATGGCCCAATCCCCATCCGTCCCAAAGATCAGCTGGCCAGCGCACATGCAATGTGCTGAAACCTGGAAAAGCAGCTGTCTGCCGTGCACATGTGCACCGGCCAGCTGCTCTCTTCCAGGTTCCAGTGCTCCAGCACTCACACACGTGTGCTCCAGTTTTGGCACTTGGTGCCAAAAAGTTAACCATCACTGCTCTAGTCAGCAATCCGGGGCTCTGGAGCCGCATGTGGCTCTTTCATCTCTGTGCTGAGGCTCCCTGTCGCTCAAAATATGTGTCATAACCGCCAATGTGCGACACCCACCAGCACGCGATTTATTGAGCTTTTCAACTCCCGGTAGGTTTTGTGACTCCCGGTGTTTTCTTTTCTGTGGAAAACGAATCCAAATGGCTCTTTGAGCGTTTAAGGTTTTAAATTTGGCTGAATGATTTAATTATTTTAATAAGCTTTTAATTTTTGTTGTACATTGTTTTTATCGTGGCTGTTCACCGCCCTGAGTCCTTCAGGGGAAGGGCGGTATACAAATATAATAAACTAAACTAACTAAACTAAGGTTACCGACCCCTGCTCTATACCGTTCTGGATAAATGTCTGTCTCTTTTTAGAAACCTCCAGCGATGGAGCACCCACAGCTTCCGGAGATAAGCCTACTCCTCCCATCATCTTTGTGATGTCAGCACTCCAAACTACATTTATTCCAGTGCTGACATAAGGAGAAGAAGAGGGGGCAGCTGGCAAGAGGATGCTTGACTTTTCACCTACTTATTTTCCCTGAAGATAATATCCCCTAGGAGATGAGATGGGAGGGGGGACATTCCTGGGAGCCGAAGTAGTAGATATGGGGGAGAGTGGTTTAGAAGATGGCCAATGAGACGCAGAGAATTGGGGAACGGAAAGGGAAAGTTTGGGATCAGGAAGTCAGTGTTGGCTACGATATGATCGGGGACAGATTGTCGTGCTTAATAAATGAAAGATTTCATCAAAGACTATTTGTTTGGAAATGCAATTTATTTTGAGACGACACTGAAACCTGACATATTGCTCTTGTCTGGACTTTTCTGCACACATCATAAAGGAATGGAGTCTTCAATTGTGGCAGTCATCTTGACTTTTTTTGACTTTCCTGGGGGTTTCCCCACTGGTTTGGCCTGGGGAGCACTGAAATTCCTGGAAGATCGCAACCCAATTTTTTCTTCTGAAAGGTTTACAGCTGCAAAATCACCAGCCCATCATCCCTAAGAATGGCCAGATCACAAAGAATCATTTTGCACATCGGTGATTTTCTTTTTTCCTTCCCCCAATTGGGCCATCTCTCCCTATTTCAGTGATGGCTAACCTTTTTGCCATCATGTGCCAAAAGCGGGGGGAGTGCGGGTGGTCGCTCGCATGTGTGCCCACCCCCATAATTCTATGCGCCCTGCCCCCCCATGCATGTGCGTGTGCCCCCCCCATGCTCCCACCACTTTTGGCATGTGATTGCATGGAGGGCCAGGTAGGCCCATTTTTCGCCGTCCCCAGGCTCCAGAGACTTTCTAGGAGCCTGGGGAGGACAAAAACAGCCTTCCTCACTCCCCTGCAGGCCCTCCAGAGGCCGGAAACAGCCCATTTGCTGACTTCCGGTGGGCCCAAAAGGCCCGAAAATCAGCTAGCCAGCTTGCACATGCGTGCTGGAGCTGAGCCAAGGGCAACGCTCGCGTGCCCACGAATACGGCTCTGCGTGCCACAGGTGGCACGCGTGCCATAGGTTCGCCATTACAGCCCTATTTTATCAAAGTTCAGTCTTGAAAAATAAAGCACATCAGGGAAAGGCCTGTGGGGGGAAAGAAATGTACGTAGTCAGGATAATAACCTGCAGTAATGCATTCAATTAAGGAAGATGATAGGGAAACAGAGAGGATTGTAATTTTTTATTTTGCTCTGGTGATTTATTGTTTTAACCTTCTTAATGGAGAAAGTTACGGTATGTAAGCTGCTTAATTGCAATGGATTGGAAAGACATCATCTCCAATAAATAACTTAAAAAGAGGGTTTTACGGTCTGTATGAAGAAATATGCACATTAAAAAGAAAAAAAAATCAAATTGCAGGCAGTCCTCGACTTACGACCACAATTGAGCCCGAGAGTTCTGTTGTTAAGGGAGACATTTGTTAAGTGAGTTCTGCTCTGTTTTAGGACACTCCTAGACACGGTTAAGTGACACACTGAAGTTCCTAAGTTTGTCCAGTGAATTTTGTCCCATTTTATCTTTTACCTTTCTAGCCACCGTTGTTAAGTGAATCACCGCAGTTGTTCAATTAGGAACAGGGTTGTTAAGTGAATCTGGCTTACCCCGTTGACTTCGCTCGTCAGAAGGTCGCAAAATGTGATCATCCGGGACAATGCAACCGTCGTAAGTACATGCCAGTTGCCAGGCTTCTGAATTTTGATCACATGATCAGGGGGATGCTGCAACAGTTGTAAGTGGGAAGGGACACTAAATGAACGGTTGTAAGTGGAGGACTACCTGTACACTGGGAGGAGGAGAAGGGAAATTATTTTTTTTTTTAAAAAAGGAGACAAAGACAGGGGGAATTTCACAAAGATGAGCGATCCAGAAAAATTGTAACGAACGACATAATTCATTGCTTGCCCCAAAGGTGCTTTTTTCGAGAGGCAACTGGACTTTCTGGTTTTTGTTTGAAGACGTTTTGCTCCTCATCCGAGAAGCTTCTTCAACTCTGACAGGATGGTGGGGAAGGGAAGGATTGATACTCCTTGCAGAACAGCTGGTCGTTTGCATTCTTTTTAGAGAGCCGTTGAGGCCACTTGGAGGCTTATCTGTGTCCTCAGTTGTCTCAAAGGTGCTTTTTCAAGAGGCAACTGGACTTCCTGGTTTTTTCTTTGAAGACATTTCACTCCTCACCCGAGAAGCTTCTTCAGCTCTGACTGGATGGTGGGGAAGGGAAGGATTGATACTCCTTGCAGACAGATGGTCATTTGCATCCTTTTAGAGAGTCATTGAGGCCACTTGGAGGTTTATCTGTGTCCTCAGGGTCACCTGAGTGGTACAAATGGGTGTGGCGCCTTCTTGGAACTGTTGAAAGGCTCCACGCTCATTTGCACTACTCAGGTGAGCCTGAGGACACAAATGAACCTCCAAGTGGCCTCAATGACTCTCTAAAAGGATGCAAATGACCAGCTGTCTGCAAGACGTAGAAATCCTTCCAAGGTGCTTTTGTTCAAGAGGCAACTGGACTTTCTTGTTTTTTCCTTTCGAAGACGTTTCGCTTCTCATCCAAGAAGCTTCTTCAACTCTGACCAGATGGTGGGGAAGGGAAGGATTTATATTCCTTGCAGGCCTCCAGGTGGCCTCAACGACTCTCTAAAATTATTTATTGGATATTCTGATATAATTTGTCTTTTAACTTTTGTGTTTTCTGTTTCTTATTGTTGTGAGCCGCCCTGAGTCCTTCGGGAGAAGGGCGGCATACAAATCCAATAAATAAATAAAAAAATAAAAATAAATAATATAAATAAATAAATAAATAAAAGGATGCAAATGACCAGCTGTCTGCAAGGAGCATAAATCCTTCCATTCCCTTCCATTCCCCACCATTCTGTGTCAGAGCTGAAGAAGCTTCTTGGATGAGAGGTTAAAGCCTTGGTAGTACAGTGGTTTAAGGCACCCTGTTATTAAGCTGGTTATTAAGACCAGCTGCCTGCAATTACTGCAGGTTCGAATCTCGCCAAGGCTCAAGGTTGACTCAGCCTTCCATCCTTTCTAAGGTAGGTAAAATGAGGATCCGGATTGTGGGGGCAATAAGCTGACTTTGTATAAATATACAAAAGGATGAAGGCTATTGCTTAACGCATTGTAAGCCGTCCTGAGTCTCTGGAGAAGGGCGGCATATAAATCAAATTAAAAAAAATGTCTTCAAAGAAAAAAAAGAAAGAAAGAAAAGTTCCAGTTGCCTCTTGAAAACAACACCTTTGGGACAATTGTGATCTGGATGACGGAGAATCTCCACCGACCATAATTCATTGCTTATTTTAAATCTGTGTTGGCGGGTGGTTTCCCCGTCGCCGATCAAAATCTTGTCGCGACTGGTGGGAATACGATGGAGCAAAGCAGAGATTATATAAAGAGCGTTTCTCTGCTTCGGAGGAGCGCCTGTTGTGTATAAATCAGCTCATTTATAATAAACATGCGTACAAGCGCAAACCATAAGGAGGAGCATGTCTCCTAGTGTAACTATGCAGGCGCATAATTGAGTCTTCTTTCGCTTACCTGGGGAATTATTCCTGTTAACTTCTAAACGGGGGGATAACTCAAGTTGTTGAGTTAGAACTTCAGACAAACCAATGCTCAGATTTACAAGGCAAAAGAACGAAGTGAAGAGAAGGACCAGGGGAGACAGGATAGCAGTCTTACGATATTGGAGGGGCTGCCCCAGAGAGGAGGAAGGGGGTCAAGCTATTTTCCAAAGCAGCGGTCGCCAACTGGTGGTCCATGAGAAAATTTGGGTGGTCCGCAGAACTATTATTTGCATTTTTTTTTATATTGCACTAAATCAGGGGTCCTCAAACTACGGCCCCTGGGCCGGATACGTGCAATGAACGCTTGTGTTGCTGCAGAGAGTCTCCCTCTTCGGGGTCTTTTTGTGTGGGTCGGAGGGGGGCAGAAATTCTGACTCGGGGTCTGCTTCAGCCTCCTGGTGTGGGGCTTTGGGCGAAGGTTCGGGGGAAGCGCCGCTGGTGGCGAAGAGCCAGAGGGTCTCGCTCCAGTGGGATTGCATCATGGCCTGGAACTGGTTGACCATCTCAGCCCGCTGAGCCTCCAGGCGCCGGTACCTGGCCTTGCACTCCTGCAGTTCTTCCCCCTGCTTGGAAAGCCTATGCTGCTAGTCCTCAGTGAGGTGCTTCTGCTGAGCCTCCTTCTCGGTCAGATCCAATTTGAACTGAGCTGTTTTGCCAACTCTTTCTCGTGGTGGCTGCTTAGCTCCAACAACTGCTTCCTGTTGGGGCTCTAAGGAGCCCGGGTGGGCAGGCGAGGAGTGGCTGGGAGGGGAGGGGCGAGTAGAGGCTGGCAAGGAGCCCCTTGACGTGAGTGACATCGAGTTGGCCACGCTCACCTAGTCACATGACCACCTAGCCACGCCCACCCGGTCATTAGGCGGATCGTATTAGTGGTCCGCGGGATTTAAAATTATGAATTTAGTGGTCCCTGAGGTCCGAAAGGTTGGTGACCCCTGTTCCAAAGCACCCGAAGGCCAGACAAGGAATAATTACGGATGGAAACTGATCAAGGAGAGATTCAACCTGGAAATAAGGAGGAAATTTCTGACAGTGAGGACAATCCACCGACGGAACAGAAGTTGCCTTCGGAAGTTGTGGGAGCTTCATCACTGGAGGCTTTCAAGAAGAGATTGGATCAGAAATGGTGTAGGTTCTCTCCTGCTTGGGCGGGGGGGGCTGGACTAGATGACCTCCAAGGTGCCTTCCAACTCTGTTAATCTAATTTTAAATATTTCAAGATCAGACAAGGACCAGGGGTGACATGACAGCAGTCTTCCAATATTTGAGGGGCTGCCCCCCAAAAAAGGGGGGGGTCAAGCTATTCTCCAAAACACCCAATGCCAAAACAAGAAACAACGGACAGAAACTACCAATCGCCCTCAACTTACAACGGTTCACTTAGTGTCTGTTAGGAAATGGTTATTTGTCTAACTAGTTGGTCAGGCAATATATAAACCAACAATGTATATTTGCGGTCAGAAAGGTATTATATTGCTTTAAAAATGTATTGCATCATCCTGTATCCTGATTGGCTAAGCTCTGTAGCCAATGTACTTAAGGGAAGTCAGGATCATGGCTTGGGTGGATACTGCACCATTTTACCTGCTTATTTGCTGTAACTCTCTACCTGATCTCTCTGCATGATCACTGTTTGATCATAGCTACATGTTGCTTTCTATTATTTATTGAATGTTTTTATATTGAACTTGTTCCTGTTTTGAAACTAAAGAAGAACTGTTTTATTGTATATATGACTACAACTGGTAAGAAGACTTTGTACTTGAAATATCCCTGGATTGATCTTTTAACTCTCGTCTTATCTGTGTATGACTTGGATTGTTTTTGGACTTTGCTTTACTTTTTCTAAAAGTAAAAGACTACAACAACTCAGTGTGTTTGTGCGTTGACTGTGATTGTTCACAACCACTCCCAGTCGCTTTTCATGCGTTTACACAAAGGGTACTCTGCTCAATAACCCACAACATCGGTTATGAGCCAAGAATATCCTCAACAGTGACCATTCAAAGATACAACGGCACGGGAAAAAAAAGTGACTTATGAGCGCTATTCACACATAAGACCGTTGCAACATCCCCGGGGTCACGTAGAGATCAAAATTCGGACGCTTGGAAATTGACTTGTATTTATGACGGTTGCAGTGTCCTGGGCAGTGGTGGGTTGCTATCGGTTCGCCTCAGATCGGGCTAACTGGTAGCGGTGGTGGCGGGAGGCTCCGCCCACCTGCCCAGATGCTTCTGTACATGCGCAGAAGTGTCGCACGAGTGCGAGCGCACCCACGAGCGAACCAGTAGCGACGGGTTTTGTTGGCAATACTGTATTGCTGTATTACATCATACTGTGTCCTGATTGGTTAGCTCTGTAGCCAATGTCCTTAAGAGGGAGCTTGAAACATGGTTTGTTTCCCTCTGCGGCTCTTTGATGACCATTATTGCTCTTTGCTGTGTTTGCTACTGTTTGCAACTGTTTATTGTGTATGACTACGACGACTGGTAAGAAGACTTTGTTATTGGAATATCACTGGACTATTGTTTAACTATCTACTGCTTTATCTGTGTATGACCTGGACTGTTTATTGGACTGTGCCTTATTACTATTTCCTAAAAGTAAACACAACTCAGTGTATCTGTGTGTTGGCTGTGACTATTCGCAACTGCTCTCAGTCGCTTTCATGTGCACACTCTTGCTACTACTCTAGGGTTGCTCTGCGAATTCCTTAACACACATGATCCCCTTTTGCGGCCTTCTGAGAAGCAAAGTCGATGGGGAAGTCGAATTCATTTAACAGCCGCATTTCTAGAGTCTTGACGGCGCAGTGGTTTGAATGCAGTATTGCAGGCAAACTCTGCCCACTGCCAGCAGTTCGATCCTCACCAGCTGGAGGTCAACTCAGTCTTCCATCCAAGTCGCAAATGGCAGTCACGTGGCTCTAGTGTCCTAAATAAATATCTGCCAGTTGCCAAGCAAACAGATTTGGATCAAATGACCCTGAGGATGCTGCAAATGGTTGTAAGCGCGAGGACCAACGGTAAGTCATTTATGCAGTGCCCGTTGCAACTTTGAACATTCGTCGCTAAACGAATAAGTTATAAGTGCCAGGACCAGTGGCAAGTCATTTTTTTCAGTGGATGTTGTAACTTTGAACATTCGTCGCTGTAAGAAGTTAGCACCCACCCCTTTCCTAGAGGAATGAAATATTTTGGGAAATATTAAAAAGGCAGAATATTATGTTTCCCTGGATGAGAAATGGAGAAGCATGTTTTAAAGACAAAGCAGCTCCCATCTTCCTGCCCCCACCCTTTGTCAATGGGCCAGAGGCAGAAACTCAATCTCTGTCAATGGACCATCATCTGCAACACAATGGGACCCCTCTAGGACAGAAACTCACCACATGGCACCTGGGAAGATTACATCAGCCAGCAAGGCTAGCTAAAACCTCCCACCCCCTGAGAGTCTGACAACCAATCAGGATACTCTTTCGGGGCCCCAGGAAGTTCAAAGCCAGAGAGGGCATAAAACCCAGGGACTCATTGCGTCTTGGCCCTTTTCTGTTCAGGAACTCAAACCATGTGACTCAAAGATGGTTAAACCATCTTTCCAAGCAGTCTCCATGTTTCCAGTGTCCTTTTCCCCACTTGGAGTTGAACCCAGAAGGATATTTCTTCCTATATCGCTAAACGAATAGGTTGTAACTGCGAGGACTGAATTTAAGTCATTTTTTTTTCAGTGCCGTTGTAACTTAGGTCTTTAAAGGAACCGTTGTATGAGAAGGACTCCCTGTGGAATGTGGAGTTTGGGGTGACCTGTTGAAAACGGAGAAGTAGAAACTCTTTATCACGGAAAACTTTTGAAACTCGGAGACACTCTGGAAAGTTTTGATTGCATGAATTCCAATCTCCAAGACGTTCGAGAAGCCGCAAGACAAAGACAAGAATAAAATAAAATAAAACATCCATCGCAGCCCCAAATGTATTTTCCTTCTTTTTAGCCCGGAAAAGTAAACAGGACCAAAATATGTATGTTGTTGCTGGATTTGTGGTTTTATTGCTTTTTGCTTTTTTTATTTTTTATTTTTTAAAATTCCACCAAGGACGAAAAACCCAAAATTTGGTGTCTCCGTTTCTGTGCGCCTCGCCAGTCTCAGCGACCGACCGCACTTCGCTTCCTTCAACAACCCCTCGAAATAAATCCCTGCGTTGCAGCCAAATGTTGCATTAGCAAGGAAGGAGGGCAGGAAGAAAGGAAGGAAGGAGGACGGGAGACGTAAACCACTTGCTCTTTTCAATAATTGCTTCTGACAGGCCCAGTCCTTCCGCAAGGTTCAAGCATAATTTTGTAATGGTATCGGTTACTATAGCAACATGAACACGGGGAGGGAGAGACAAAGAGGGGGACCTGAAGCTCAGCAGAATCCCTGTAAACAATGAGGGAGGGAGGGAGGGAGGGAGGGAGGGAAGGAAGGAAGGAAAGAAGGAAAGAAGGGAGGGAAGAAGGAAGAAAAGGGAGGGAGGGAGGAAGGGAGGGAGGGGAGGAAGGAGGAAGGAGGGAAGGGGGAGGGAGGGAGGGAAGGAGGAAAGAAGGGAGGGAGGGAAGGAAGGAAGGGGGAGGAAGGAAAGAAGAGATGGAGGGAGGGAAGGAAAGGAAAGGAGGGAGGGAGGGAGGGAAGGAAGGAAGGGGGAGGAAGGAAAGAAGAGATGGAGGGAGGGAAGGAAAGGAAAGGAGGGAGGGAAGGAAGGAAGGGGGAGGGGGAGAGGAAGAGAGGAAAGGAAGGAGGGGAAGGAAGGGACGGAGGAAGGGGAGGGAGGGAGGAAGGGGAGGGAGGGAGGTTGGAAGGAAAGAAAGGAGGCAGGGAGAGAGGGAAGGGAGGGAAGGAAGGGGAGGGAGGGCAGGAGGGTGGGAGAAAAGGAGGGAGGGCAGGGAGGGTGGGTGGGAGGAAAGAAAGGAGGGAAGGAGAGAGGGAAGGGAGGGAGGGAAGGAAGGGAGGGGGAGGGAGGGAGGAGAGTAAGAGAGAGAGGGGAGGGAGGAAAGGAAAGGAAAGGAGGGAGGGAAGGAGGGGAAGGAAGGGAGGGGAGGGAGGGCAGGAGGGTGGGAGGAAAGAAAGGAGGCAGGGAGAGAGGGAAGGGAGGGAAGGAAAGAGGGAGGGAGGGAGGAAGGGAGGGAAGGAAGGAAGGAAGGAAGGAAGGAAGGAAGGAAGGAAGGAAGGGGATTATGAGAGTGAGGGAGGGTCTGAGGGAAGCCCTGCCTTAGCGCTTGGCCACCACAGGTGCCCCCCAACACGAGTGACATTGAGCAAGCCCTCCCCATCCTGCCCCCCCCAAAGTCAAACCCAACCCTGATGCAGCCCTCAATTGAAACGGCGTTTGACACCCAGCTCTAGAAAGACGCTGATTTAAAAAAAAAAGAAAAAATGAAACCGGAATTTCATTTCCTTGCCAAGAAAATCAATTAAGTACAGTTAATAGGATTGCCTTGTCGGGTATTTTTTCCCCTCCTTAAAATAAAATGACAATTTGACAACAAGCTTTTGAAATATTGTTCTCGGAGCGCGGACCGAGTCCCGCCTGGCACAGCTCTCGCCAGGGATGATGGGTGTTGTGGTCCAACCACCTCCACAAACCAGAGGGAGTCCTAGACTTAACAAGCATCATTGAGCAACCGTCGGAAGTTGAGAACGCTGAGAAAAGTGACTTAACGACCAGTCCTCACTCTTACAACGACCGCCGCATTTCCCACAGTCGCACGATCAGAGTTTAGGCACTTGATAACTGGCATGTTATCTGAGTCTCCGGAGAGGGGCGGCATATAAATTGAATAAATTGAATAAATTTAAATTTAATTTCATGTATAAGTAGTCCCTGACTTACAACAGTTCATTTAGTAACCGTTCAAAGCTATAATGGCGCTGAGAAACGTGTCTTATCACTGTTTTTCACACCGTTGCAACATTTTCCCCCCTGTGGTCGCGTGTTTAAAATTCAGACGCTTGGCGGTTGCAGTATCTCCAGGTCACGTGATCCGCATCTGCGACCCCCCCCATGACGAGCCAAGTCAAGGGGGAATTGACCCGATTCACTTAACAACCGGGTTACTAACTTATCAACCGCAGTGATTCACTTAACGACGATGGCAAGAAAGGTCGGGAAAAGGAAGGAAAACTCACCGAACGACTGTCTCTTCGTTTAGCAATGAATGTTTCGGGGTACCGTTGCGGTCGTAAGTCGAAGACTACCTGTATTTATGACGGTTTAGTATCCTGGAATCATGTGATTCCCTTTTCCGACCTTCAGACCAGCAAAGTCAACGGGGAAAGCCAGATTTGCTTAACAACTGTGGCAAGAAATAGAAATAGAATAGAGCCGGAAGGGACCCTGGAGGTCATCTAGTCCAGCCCCCTGATCAAGAAGCAGGAGCACCTTTGCCATTTCAAGATAAGTGGCTGCCCGTTAAGTCTCTTCTTCGAAACCTCCAGGAAACGGAGCGCCCACGATTTCTGAAGGCAAGAAAGCTTGTAACATCGGGTGCGTCTCCCTTAGCGACCGTCTCGCTTTGGCAACAGAAATTCCCGTTCCCCATTGCGGTCGTACGTCGAGGACTACCTGGTGTGTTGGAGGTTGTACACACACAGGCTCGTAGCTGTGTTCCTCCTCGGCAGAGAGTTTACATCTTGTTTTGTAACGCATCGAACATTAACAGCACTGGCGTGGCACATTTTGAATTGCAGATAAAAATTGTAAGACAAGAGCATTTTTCGAAGCTTATCTTCACCCAAGAAGAAGAAACAAACAGCTTAGCTTTTAAAACAGGGTAGGAAATATTACTAAATATAGATAAGAGGGGAATTTCCGACAAGGTGGACTGGAGATTGCGATCCAATTATCTTTGGAACGGACTTTATTTATTAGGCGGCCAACGCTTGGTAGCCTCCAAATAAATTTTTAAAAATAATTCAGGTTTAAAAGGAAGAAGGAGAAGCAAGAATTTTCCACATATTATACAAGTAGCTCGTGACTTACGACGGTTCGTTTAGTGACCGTTCGAAGTTACAACAGCTTATGTTTTCCATGTTTGCAACATCCCCGTGGTCACGTGATCAAATTCAGTGGTCAGCCTCTTGGCAACTGATTCGTATTTGTGACGGTCGCAGTGTCCAGGGGTCATTGCGATCCCCTTTTTTGAGATTTTTGGTCAATGGGGAAGCCAGATTCACTTAACAGCCGTGTAATTCATTTTTAAAAGAAAAAAAGCCTCTGCCGATCAGGCAACTCAGCTTGGATCGTCAGAGGCATTTAAAAGAAAAAAAAAGGCTCTGCCAATCAGGCAACTCAGCTGGGATCGTCAGAGGCATTTAAAAGAAAAAAAAGCCTCTGCCGATCAAGCAACTCAGCTGGGATCGTCAGAGGCATTTAAACGAAAAAAAAGTCTCTGCTGATCAGGCAACTCAGCTGGGATCGTCAGAGGCATTTAAAAGAAAAAAAAGCCTCTGCCAATCAGGCAACTCAGCTGGGATCGTCAGAGGCATTTAAAAGAAAAAAAAGCCTCTGCCGATCAAGCAACTCAGCTTGGATCGTCAGAGGCATTTAAAAGAAAAAGCGCCTCTGCCGATCAGTCAACTCAGCTGGGATCGTCAGAGGCATTTAAAAGAAAAAGAGCCTCTGCCGATCAGTCAACTCAGCTGGGATCGTCAGAGGCATTTAAAAGAAAAAAAGCCTCTGCCGATCAGGCAACTCAGCTGGGATCGTCAGAGGCATTTAAAAGAAAAAAAGCCTCTGCCGATCAGGCAACTCAGCTTGGATCGTCAGAGGCATTTAAAAGAAAAAAAAGCCTCTGCCGATCAGTCAACTCAGCTGGGATTGTCAGAGGCATTTAAAAGAAAAAGAGCCTCTGCCGATCAGTCAACTCAGCTGGGATCGTCAGAGGCTTTTAAAAGAAAAAAAGGCTCTGCCGATCAGGCAACTCAGCTTGGATCGTCAGAGGCATTTAAAAGAAAAAAAGCCTCTGCCGATCAGGCAACTCAGCTGGGATCGTCAGAGGCATTTAAAAGAAAAAGAGCCTCTGCCGATCAGTCAACTCAGCTGGGATCGTCAGAGGCATTTAAAAGAAAAAGAGCCTCTGCCGATCAGGCAACTCAGCTGGGATCGTCAGAGGCATTTAAAAGAAAAAGAGCCTCTGCCGATCAGGCAACTCAGCTGGGATCATCAGAGGCATTTAAAAGAAAAAAAGCCTCTGCCGATCAGTCAACTCAGCTGGGATCGTCAGAGGCATTTAAAAGAAAAAGAGCCTCTGCCGATCAGTCAACTCAGCTGGGATCGTCAGAGGCATTTAAAAGAAAAAAAGCCTCTGCCGATCAGGCAACTCAGCTGGGATCGTCAGAAGCTTTTGAAAGCATTTTTTTCACAACCTCTCAGATTGTAGAAAAAATGGTTTTAAAATTTTTTTAAAAAAATGGCTACGCCTACATTACCCCCTCCCACCAAGCCACGCCCACAGAACCAGTAGTAACAAATTTTAGATTGCACCACTGGTACAAACCCTAAATCTTTTTTTGTTTCAAACTCCTTTTCTCCTTTCCAACCAATAATACACATTATTCCAGATTTTATGGTATTCTGTCTCATTTTTGTTTTTGAGTACTAGTGTCAGCCTGTCCATTTCTGCCCAAGTCAAAATCTTCCTTGTTTTATGACATTTCTTGACATCGTTGTTGAGGGAATCGACGCTGTCGTTAAGTTACCAACCCAGTTGTTAAGCGAATCTGGCTTCCCCCATTGACTTTGGGGATCCTGCAAAAGGGGATCGCGTGACCCGGGGATACTGCCACCGTCATAAATACGAGTCAGTTTCCAAGCGCCTGAATTTTGATCCCATGGGGATGCTACTACGGTCATAAGGGTGAAAATTGGTCCCATGTCACTTTTTTCAGTGCCGTCGTAACTTTGAACCGTCACTAAGTGAACTGTTGTAAGTCGAGGACTACCTGTATTTCATATTTCTTTGCAAGCTTGCTCCGGGCCTCAAAAATTGTAACAAAAACATTACTCTCAGCCCTCCCACCATTTCGGACTGTTCCTCTTCGAATATTTTTGCATTTTTCCACATTTCAATTCCTATTTTAATTCGTTCGCTCCCATTTCGAGGGCAGCTGGGGAGGTCTCAAAAGGGGATCCCGTAAACCCCGGGACAACTGCAACTGTCATTAATACGAGACAGTTGCCAAGCGCCGGAATTGCGATCACGTGACGACGACGACGGTTGTAACTTCAAGGACAGTTCACGCGTCGCTTTTCCCAAGCCCGTCGTAACTTTGAACCACCGGACATACATCGAGGGCTAATCTGCAAACCCTTCCGATTCATTCTTCGGCTTGCATTTATCATGGTGTCCCGTTCAGTGACCATTAAGCGGGCCAGGCAGGCTGCTAAAAGAGGAATAAAGGATGTGCTAGCTGAGTGAATCTCTAATGTTTTTTTGTTCACCTGTGGCATTGTCGCACAACAACCCAGCTGGGTGGATGAGCGATACCTTCAATTACCAACCTGCAAACGCCACGCAGCCGGCGGGATTAGCAAATCACAATTTGCCGTGGGCATGAAGCGACTCAGTCTTGCAGGACGCGAGCGGTTAACCCCGTTCATTAGCCATGGCTAAAATTCTTGCAATAATTTGTCTCCCAGCAAGGAGGAAAATAATGTAATTGCTTCAGCGCAACGGGAAGGAAAGAGAACAGAAATATTGGCGAGGTTCCATCTATATAGGTTGGGGGAAGCCCTATTCCCCCCACTCCCAGAAGAATGAAATATTTTGGGAAATATTTAAAAAAAAGGCAGAATATTATATTTCCCTAAGGGAGAAAACATGGAGAATGTTAGCAGCTGCAGAGCTGGCAGCGGAGTCGGATAGTGAGGAGGCTGGGGAGGAACATGGGTCAGTCCTGAGTCTGGGGAAGGCTCGGTCGAGGGCTCTGCGTCGGAGGCAGAGAGGGGGCCAGGGCCATCTGGGAGTGATGCGCGGACTCCGGTGCCTCCAGAGTCGGACATCAGAGAGGAACAGGAGGAGCCTGTTCCTAGGGCACACATGCGCAGAGCTTCCAGAAGGCAAGAACAGTTAAAACAAAAGGGACGACTCAGGAGTAAGGCCTGGAGATGATTGGCCCCTCCCAGAAGGCTTAAAAGAGGAGCAAAGGCATGTGGGCCCTTTGCAGGAAAGCAACGTTGTTAATTCTGTTCCCAGTCGGCATCTCGGTTTGATTCTGGACTCTGTGTGGCTTTGCCAAGTAGATCTTTGGCAGCGTTTCAAGGGAGATAAAGGTGGGTGATTATCCCGAAGGACTTCTCCCGAAGGACTTTTTGCAACTAATTGGGACTCAGCTGTGAATGAACGTAACTCACAGCTGTTGCAATAAAACAGGTTTTTCGTGTGTTTTAATGACTCAGGAAGCCTAGGTCACAACAAAAAAACATGTTTTTTTTAGAGGCAGAAAGCACACACGCACACACACATACAGAGAGAGAGAGTCTTTCTTAATAGCCCACAACAGATGCATGGCACTTAAGGAAAATAATTACCTTATTGAAAGAGGAAGCCAGCTATCTAGATGGCTCTATTCATAAGCAAAGCAAATACTGCCGGCAGAAACCCATTCAAGGCGGGATATGTTGAAACTCCTTGCAGCGAAGTTTGACAGCTAACAAAAGCAGAATGGTAGGATTAGAACAGGGGTGTCAAACTCACCTGTTGTGGTGTCCCAGGGTCACATGATCCCCCCTTTTGCGACCTTCCGACGAGCAAAGCCAGTGGGGAAGCCAGATTCGCTTAACGACCGTGTGACTAACTTAACCACGGCAATGATTTGCTTAACAACCATGGCGAGAAAAGACGTAAAACGGGGCACAACTCCCGGAATCAACGTGTTCACTTAAAGGCTGTAGAAATTTGGGGCTCAATTGTGGTCGTAAGTCCAGGACTACCTGTGCACAGTTGAAATATCAAACCATAGAACTGGGGAATAGCAAGTAGGCTGCGTGGAGTGCGTGTCTCGAAATAAAATCAATGTGACTGAAATTATGCACAATCATACAATCTCAGGGGCTGTTTTGACCTTTGGGGAGGGTCTCTCTTCCACCAGGGTATCCGAGTTAAAATGCCTGAACTGAACATTTTGAAGATAGATAGAATAATATCTATAGAATAGAATAACAGAGTTGGAAGGGACCTTGGAGGTCTTCTAGTCCAACCCCCTGCTTAGGCAGGAAAGCCTACACCACTTCAGACAAATGGTTATCCAACATCTTCTTAAAAACTCCCAGTGTTGGAGCATTCACAACTTCTGGAGGCAAGTAGTTCCACTGGTTAATTGTTCTCACTGCCAGGAAATTCCTCCTTAGTTCTAGGTTGCTTCTCTCCTTGATTAGTTTCCACCCATTGCTTCTTGTCCTACTTTCAGGTGCTTTGGAGAATAGCTTGACTCCCTCTTCTTTGGGGCAGCTCCTCAAATACTGGAAGACTGTTATCATGTCTCCCATGGTCCTTCTTTTCATTAAACTAGACATACCCAATTCCTGCAACCGTTCTTCATATGTTTTAGCCAGTGGTGGGTGAAATGTTAATTACCTAACTTATTGGGTTGGCAATATATAAACCCTCGATATAGCTTTAAGACTGTATTGCTGTATGGCATCATACTGTGTCCTGATTGGTTAGCTCTGTAGCCAATGTCCTTAAGAGGGATCTTGAAACATGGTTTGTTTCTCTTTGCTGACCATTATTGCTCTTTGCTGATCTTTACTGCTTTTTGCTTTGTTTGCTACTGTTGGCAACTGTTTATTGTGTATGACTACGACAACTGGTAAGAAGACTTAGTTATTGGAATATCCCTGGACTATTGTTTTACTATCTACTGCTTTATCTCTGTATGACCTGGACTGTTTATTGGACTGTGCCTTATTACTATTTCCTAAAAGTAAACACAACTCAGTGTATTTGTGTGTTGGCTGTGATTATTCACAACTGCTCTCAATCGCTTTTATGTGCACACCCTTGCTACTACTCTAGGGTTGCTCTGCGAATTCCTTAACAGTGGGTTTCAAAAATTTTTACTACCGGTTCTGTGGGTGTGGCTTGGTGGGCATGGCATGGCATGATGGGCGTGGCTTGGTGGGCGTGGCAGGGGAAGGATACTGTAAAATCTCCATTCCCTCCCCAATCCAGGGGAAGGTTACTGCAAAATCCCCATTTCAACTGAGACTCGGGAGGCGGAGAATAGATGGGGGCGGGGCCAGTCAGAATTTTTACTATCGGTTCTCCGAACTACTCAAAATTTCCACTACCAGTTCTCCAGAACTGGTCAGAACCTGCTGAAATCCAACTTCACCTCCAGACCCTTAATCATCCCTGTTGCTCTTCCTTGCACTCTTTCTACAGTCTCCACATCTTTTTGGTCCCAGATCTGGGTCACAAATGAAACTAGGTTAAGAGGTGGGCTGGTGCACTCCCTATTTCAATGGCCTATTCTGCGCAGAATGCTATTCAAAGATGATTGTTATTTTTTTTAATTCAGCCAAATGGGTTTCCTTTTGGCCTGCTAAGAGGTAGAAACTACCTGCAATGCCTGATTTTAAGAAAATTGCCCAGTCAGTGGGTTACCTAGAGGAGAGCAGAAATAGGCTTTTCCGTGATTCGTGTTATTTAATTTTAAGACTGGTGGGGCTCCTGCGTATTTTTTTTTTGAAGAAATCTCTCCTATCCTTCTGCTTCCGTTGTTCCTTCCTCTGCGAAACCATGAAATCAGACTTTTGCTTATTTATTTATAAGGGTTTTTGTCCCACTTTTATAAATAACTCAGAGGGATGAAGATCCATAATATCCGTCTTCCTCTTATTTTCCCAACAACAATTCTGCAGGGTGGGATGGAGAGAGAGGGGCTGGCCCAAAGTCATCCAGCTGGCTTTCCTACCTAAGGCAGAACTACAACTCACTGTCTCCTGGTGATTGGCCCAAAGTCACCCAGCTGGCTTTCATGCTTAAGGCGGAACTAGAACTCACTGTCTCCTGGTGATTGGCCCAAAGTCACCCAGCTGGCTTTCATGCCTAAAGCAGGACTAGAACTCACGAGCCTTCTGCTGATTGGCCCAAAGTCACCGTGCTAACTTTCATGCCTAAGGCAGAACTAGAACTCACTGTCTCCTGGTGATTGGCCCAAAGTCATCTTGCTAGCTTTCATGTCTAAGGCAGAACTAGAACTCACAGTCTTCTGCTGATTGTCACCTTGCTAGCTTTCATGCCTAAGGCGGGACTAGAACTCACGGTCTCCAGGTGATTGGCCCAAAGTCACCCACTGGCTTTCATGCCTAAGGCAGAACTAGAACTCACGGTCTCCTGGTGATTGGCCCAAAGTCAACTTGCTAGCTTTCATGCTTAAGGTGGGACTAGAACTCACAGTCTCCTGTGATTGGCCCAAAGTCAACTTGCTAGCTTGCATGCTTAAGGCGGGACTAGAACTCACTGTCTCCTGGTGATTGGCCCAAAGTTACCCAGCTGGCTTTCATGCCTAAGGCGGGTCTAGAACTCACAGTCTTCTGCTGATTGACCCAAAGTCATCCAGCTGGCTTTCATCCCTAAGGCAGAACTAGAACTCACAGTCTCCTGGTGATTGGCCCAAAGTCACCCAGCTAGCTTTCATGCCTAAAGCGGGACTAGAACTCACAGTCTCCTGGTTTCTAGGTGGTCGCCTTCCCCACTATATCAGACTTGCTCTCCATTTATGGGATCTTAAACAGGGGCTACACTACTCCTCCCATCCACCCCCCCCCCGGATGAACTATGGGACAATGGGAGTTGTAGTACAAAATATATTCGGAGCACATTTTGGGGAAATGTCCCCATGAAAACGCAGGAGACCTTAATCCCACTGGTTCACTTCTGGAAGCTTCAGGGTCTCCCACTTTCCAATTAAGTGCTTCCATTTAATGGCCTGGGAAATCAAGACTTTATAACTAGCTCCTAATGGATAGTTTTGCTCCGTCCATCCTTTCTAATTGCATTGATTTTATTTGACCTCCTCCGCAGATTCTTTTCATGGGTAGATACGGAGAGGAGAAGAAAAAAAAAAACACTTGGATCACAGCGACTTGAGGAAGGGGAAATGTTTACCTATTTAGGTATAGATGATGTCATTTGTATTGTTAAGCCAATTAAATACCCAGACAGCACGATGTTTATAAAGCACTAAGAAATGTATTTAATATAAAATCAATAAAAAGAAAAAAGTTTGCCTATTCGGGTGATGTAATCACCCAAATTGGACATGCAGAGAGGAACGTAGAGTGTTGTGTGTCCTGTAACACACACAAACACATAACTGTGGTTTAGTGGATTTGTTAATATTCCCCCGCAATTCCCTTCACCAGAAACCCAGAACTGTCCCAATTAAGTCCAGCCACAAGCAGAACAATGCTAGTCCACAGAGCAATGGCCAATGAGACCGCAAGGCACTTGAAAGTTTTCCAGTCCAAAAAAAGAAAAAAAAAAACCACACCACACCAGGCAAAATTAAATCCACAATACAAGAGAGTTCACAAGGCAAGAAAAGTCCAGAGTTCACAAGCCATGACCCAAATCTATCTGAAGCAAGGCAAGAATCACAATGACCAGAAAACACACAGCTGGGAACTGAACATGTTTTTTTTATTATTATTTTTTTTATTTATTTATTTATTTATTTATTTATTTATTTATTTATTTATTTATTTTTATTCGATTTCTATACCGCCCTACTCCCGAAGGACTCAGGGCGGTGCACAGCCAAACAATAAAATACATACATACAAAATTTAAAAGTGGAATTAAAATCAAATTAAATAGTTTTGGCCCAAACAAATTAAAACCCCAATCAATTTAAAACCAATTTTAAAATTTGAACATATAAAATGCTAAAAAAAAATATTAAAAATTAAAAATCTTTTATAAAAGAGGAAGAAAATTAGGCCAGGCCCGCCTGGTGAAATAAAAAGGTCTTCAAGGCGTGGCGGAAGGTGCATAGATCCGGGATCCTCCGTATCTCCGGGGGGAGCTCGTTCCGGATAGTAGGTGCCCCCACAGAGAAGGCTCTCCCCCTGGGGGCTGCCAGTCAGCATTGTTTGGCCGACGGCACCCGGAGGAGCCCCTCTCTGTGGAAGCGTACCAGCCGGTGGGAGGCTATTGGTGGTAGTAATATTTATTTATTTTTTTAATTTGATTTATATGCCGCCCTTCTCCAGAGACTCAGGGCAGTTTACAGTGTGTTAAGCAATAGCCTTCATATTTTTGTATGCTTTATACAAAGTCAGTTTATTGCCCCCACAAACTGGGTCCTCAATTTACCTACCTTAGAAAGGATGGAAGGCTGAATCAACCTTGAGCCTGGCAAGATTCGAACTTACTTTAATTGCAGACAGCTGGTGTTAAATTACAGTGCTTAGTCTGCAGAGCTAACCAGCTATCTGTTCCCAGCATCGTCTCCATCTGTCTCTTGGGCCAGCTTCTGGTGCAGCCCATCAAGAAGGGTGAGGCTGCCTCGTTGCGAGTAATCTGGCTAACCTCTTCTGCTCCTGCCTTTTTTCGGCTTTACATTGTTCTTGGATCAGGTACAGCAGGCAGTTCCACTTCCTCTTCGCTGACCGGCTGCAGCTGCCTGCTTTCCCCACCCGAAGCCTCAGGGCTGCCCTGCTGCAGCTGTGCTTCAGCCAAATCCTCCTCAGATGGCTGCTCGGAGCCATTGACCATTCCAGATGTGCCCGGAAATGGTTCATCCTCCTCCGAACTGACATCTGGAGAGGTATCTGGGGAAGCGTCTAGGGGAAATCATCATACCGCGTTGGAAAAAGCAGCAGCTGTTTTCCAGAGGATGAATAAAATCTGGTCCTTGTTGTCTATATCACAGACTCCTAAACTCCAGTGAAGGAAAATATTTGTAGCTCAGGGTTGAAAGGACCAGTTCTTTATGCTCTTTGAGCTTCGTTATTTTCTTGCAGATGTTTCATTACCCAACTAGGTAACACCATCAATGCTAGGAAGGCATGGGGTTTGTGGGGAGGAGGAAGAAGAGGAGGAGGAGGTGGGGGAGGAAGGAGGAGGACTACGGATCCTGGGTGCTCCGTGAGCTTGGTTGTTTTCTTACAGACATTTCATGGTCCAACTGGGTAACATCATCAGTGTTAGATGGAAGGAGGAGTTGGGAGAAAGGGGACATATTCAAGTCCCAGAATTGAAATCCACTTGACTTAGAATTGCCAAGCTCAAGACAACACTGTTACACATTAACAAATTAGGCTTCCAGAAAGCTTCCTCCAAATAACATCTCTGAATCTTAGGAGCTCTCCAAGGTCCTGATCTTTCCATTTGTGTCCTATCTGAGCTTTTAGTCTTTTGAGTCTGTTCTCAGCTCTTGGCCCCACACCCAACTCTCTGCAGCTGTTTGTTCCTGTGTAGGATGGTCCCAATCCAGATGTGCACCATGTCTCAACAGCTGTACAAGTTCACCTACTTCTGAGCCATTCCTATATCAGGTCTTGATAAATATATGCAACAGGATTAATTAGCTTGGTTCCTAAATATACAGAACCTATTTTGTGAGGTTGTACAGGAATGCACAAGGCATCGCACACTGCATGGATGGATTTATTTGTTTGGTTGTTTGGTTGTTTGCCACTTTTATTATTTTTACAAATAACTCACCATCTCTTATTGATTGGCCGAAAGCCGCCCAACCAGGTTTTGTACCTAAGGCGGGATTAGAACTCACCATCTCTTATTGATTGGCTGAAAGTCGCCCAACCAGGTTTTGTACCTAAGGCGGGATTAGAACTCACTGTCTCTTATTGATTGGCCGAAAGTCGCCCAACCAGGTTTTGTACCTAAGGCGGGATTAGAACTCACCGTCTCTTATTGATTGGCCGAAAGTCGCCCAACCAAGTTTTCTACCTAAGGCAGGACTAGAACTCAACATCTCTTGGTGATTGGCCCAAAGTCACCCAGTCATGTTTCATCCCTAACGTGGGACTAGAACTCACAGTCTTCTGATGATTGGCTGTATCATTTCCTTCAAGACTCCCTAGGTTCATGATGGCGAACCTATGGCATATGTGCCACAGGTGGCACGCATAGCCATATCGGTGGGCACGTGAGCTCACCTCCGCGTGCATGCGCACTGGCCAGCTGATTTTCGGGTCTTCTGGGCCCACCAGAACTAGGGAAGCAGGCTGTTTCCTGCCTCCGGAGGGCCTCAGGGGGTAGTGAGGAAGGCCTGTTTTTCTTCTCCACAGGCTCCAGAGCCTTTCTAGGAGTCTGGGGAGGGCTAAAACAGCCTTCCCCATCCCCCATGGCCCTCCGGAGGCTGGAAACAGCCCATTTGCCAACTTCCAGTGAGACCGGAAGCCCATTTTTTGCTGTCCCCAGGCTCCAGAGCGTTTCTAGGAGTCTGGGGAGGGCGAAAACAGTCTCCCCACCCTCCACCCCCCCGGAGCCCTCCGGAGACCGAAAATGGCTCGTTTGCCAACTTCTGGTATCTCCGGTTTGCAGGAGCTTCACTTGCAAAGTCGCAGCCACCACCTTGATTATTTGAGGGTTTCCGCTCTCATGGCAGCAATTTATAAATTATTCAAATTCATCTTATTTCTAATGTTATGGTCCCAGGGTTTTTTTAATCAACTCTGGGCTCAATGGCCATCATAAATCGAGGACCACCTGTATTATTTTAAGGCATTACATGATCTGCTTCATCCTGGATTCACCTAATCCAGCTGGACTGCTATAAAGTGCTCTCCATAGGGCTGCCCTTGAAGAGCATTTGGAAGTCAGGAAAAAATAAATCATAGAATTTTGTTTTTATACCCGATAAGTGCAGAGAGACTATAGGTGCCCAAAGGTGGAAAAAAATTGACACTGTCCATAATGGTGGCAAGAACAGTGAAGACGATGGAATTTGCCGAGACGACCAAATTTAGAGCTTTGATCAGGGGGAAAAAAGTCCATTTAGATAATTCCAGATATTTAATGCGGACTGAAAGCCCCTTATAAACTTTTTTGTGTGAAACCAGAGGAAAAAAAAGATGGAATTATGACATATGGTTTTGACGATTAGGGGAAAGAAATAAATTATAGAAAAATGAAAGTCACATTGTAACCACAGAGTAAGAGGCGAATTTGCATTTATATGTATAACTGATGTAAAAAAAAAAAAGGGAAGCTACCTTTTCTATTGTCTTTTCCCTTTTCCTGATCTTTTCCCTTTCATTCTTCTTTTCTTTCTTTCTTTCTTTCTTTCTGTCTGTCTGTCTGTCTTTCTTTTTCTCCCTTTCTTTTCCTTTCTTATTTCTTTTTCTTATTCCAATTACTAATTCTTGTTCATTTTTTTTTATTTCTCTTCTTCAAATTGTTTTAATAAAGAGCTATATTAAAACAGTGCTTGTCAGTTTTGGTGACTTTAAGGCACCTGGACATCAACTCCCAAAATTCCCCAGCCAGCATCTTAAAAATTGCAGGATCCTATCTGGGTCGGTCAACGGGACCAGAGGATTTGTCTTATGAGCTTATGGAGACATGGGCATCTTAAAATTGCCAAGGTTGAGAAACACTGTATTAAAAGTTAGAAAATAAAGAAGGATAGAATGGAATGGAATGGAATGGAATGGAATGGAATAATAGAATAGAATAGAATAGAATAGAATAGAATAGAATAGAATAGAATAGAATAGAATAGAATAGAATAGAATAGAAAAATGGAGTGGAGTGGAGGAGTAGAGTAGAGAATGGAATGGAATGGAAGAGTGGAGTGGAGTGGAGTGGAGTGGAGTGGAGTGGAATGGAATGGAATGGAATGGAATAGAATAGAATAGAATAGAATAGAATAGAATAGAATAGAATAGAATAGAATAGAATAGAATAGAATAGAACAGAATAGAATAGAATAGAATAGAAAAATGGAGTGGAGTGGAGGAGTAGAGTAGAGAATGGAATGGAATGGAAGACTGGAGTGGAGTGGAGTGGAGGGGAAGGGGAGGGGAGGGGAAGAGGAGGGGAGGGGAGGAAAGGAGAAGAGGAGAGGAGAGGAGAGGAGAGGAGAGGAGAGGAGAGGAGAGAAGAGAAGAGAAGAGAAGAGAAGAGAAGAGAAGAGAAGAGAAGAGAAGAGAAGAGAAGAGAAGCTGGAAGGAACCTTGGAGATCTTCTAGTCCAGCCTCTTGTTCAATCAGGAGACCCTATACCCGTGATGACACGCGTAGCCATATCGGTGGGCCTGCGAGCTCAGCTCCGGCATGCACATGTGTGCCGGCCAACTGATTTTCAGGCCTTCTGGGATCCACCAGAAGTAGGGAAACAGGCTGTTTCCTGCCACTGGAGGACCTCCGGGGATGGTGGGGAAGTCCCATTTTTTGCTGTCCCCAGCCTCCAGAGCCTTTCTAGAGGTCTGGGGAGGGCAAAAGCGACCTTCCCCACCGCCAATCCCCCTGGAGGCCCTCTGGAGGCCAAATACAGCCTGTTTTCCAACTTCCAGTCCCACTGAGGTGGGGAAGGCCGTTTTTGCCCTCCCCAGACTCCTAGAAAGGCTCTGGAGGCTGGGGAAAGCAAAAAAACAGGCCTACCGAGCGGGGGGAGCAGGGTGTGTGTGTCACACACGCATGTGTGGGGGCAGGGAGCATAGAATTATGGGTGTGGGCATGCACGCACACAACCACCCCACCCCACCCCCGCTCCTGGCACGCGATGGCAAAAAGGTCAGCCATCAGTGCCCTACACCATTTAAGACAATCTCTTCTTAAAAGAGTCTTTTCTTAAAAACCTTCCACGATGGAGCGCGCCCACGATGTCTTGTGGCAAGCTGTTCCCCTGGTTAATTGTCCTTGCTGTTAATAAAATTTCTCCTTCATTCCAGATTGCTTCTCTCCTTGATTAGTTTAATAATTTGCCCCCCCCCCCCTCTCGTTTGTGTCAACCTCTCAAGTACTGTTGTCGTGTCCCCTCTCATTCTTCTTTTCTTTAGACTAGCCAGACCCAAATCCTGCAGCCGTTTCTTCATATGGATCAGGGGTGAAATGTAAAATTTGTTACTACTGGTTCTGTGGGTGTGGCTTGGTGGTGGTGGGGTAATGTGACTGGGTGGGCGTGGCCAACTATTTTTTTTTTTTAAACTTTTTAAAGCATTTTTTTCTAATGCTTTGAAAAGCCTCTGGTGATCAGGCAACTCAGCTGGGATCGTCAGAGAGGCTTTTTAAAAAATGCTTTGAAAAGCCTCTCTGACGATCAGGCAACTCGGCCAAGAGGTTGCAGAAAAAAAATGCTTTGAAAAGCCTCTGACCATCCCAGCTGAGCCGCGGGATCATCAGAGGCTTTTTTTTTTTTTTTTTACTTTTAAAAGCACTTTTTCATCGGAAGAAGTTGTAAAAAAAATGCTTTTAAAAGTAAAAAAAAAAAAAAAAGCCTCTGATGATCGTGCGGCTCAGCTGGGCATGGTGGGGGGAGGGGGGGGCGCAGGGATTTTTGCTACCGGTTCTCCGAACCACCCACCGCCATCACTACCAGATCGGGCGATCCGGTCCAAACCGGGAGCATTTCACCCCTGATATGGATCATCTTCAAAGGAGCTTTTGGAAATTGCAGCCGGTGCAAACGGAATGGCAGTTATGGGTACCAGTCATTTAACACCTGTGACACCTCTGTTTTTCCGGCACAGGGCTGGTTGTCTTATGGGAATGTTTCAGTCCAGGGCTGTCAACCCATCTATCAGGCGTGAAAGACTTGAAAGCCACAAGCGAATGTCCAATTCAACTGATTTATTGCTAAATAACCTACACGCAGGGACCTAAAGGTGAGCAGTTGCTAGGAGTTAGATAAGGGCCAATGGCATTCGGGGAAGGTTGGATTTAGCTCCCTTGCGGCTACGTAGGGATGCTAGGCTGAGATCTCTTTTAACTCCGCCAGTTGTTCCGCCAGGCCAGGCTATCAACATCATAATTTTAAATTGGGTGTTTTAAATTTCTGGGGTTTTAAATTGAGCCGAATTATTTAATAATTTTAAATAATTTTAATTGATGTTTGTCTTGTGCTTTTAATAGGCTGTACACCGCCCTGAGTCCTTCGGGAGAAGGGCGGTATAGAAACAAAATTATTCTAGTCTATTTATTCTAACGCCGCCCCCCGGATCATATCACTCCTTCTCCTACCTACGCCATCCGGTTAGATCCAGCAGGAGAGGCGAGTTCCAGTTCTTCAGAGCTGAAGAAGCTCCTTGGAAGAGAAGCAAAATGTTTTCAAGGGGGAAAAAAAAAAACCCAAGAAAGTCAAGTTGCCTTTTGGAAAAGCATCATTGGGGTAACCATGACCTGGATGCGTGAGAATAATCCTTAGATGGGAGTGGTTAGTCACAAACAGGCAGCATCCGACAGAAGGAAGGGAGGGAGGGAGGGAGGGAGGAAGGGGGAGGGGGAGGGAGGGAGGGAGGGAAGAAGGAAGGAAAGAAGGGAGGGAGGAGGAAGGAGGAAGAGAGGGAGGGAAAGGGGAAGGGAGGGAGGGAGGGAGGGAGGGAGGGAGGGAGGGAGGAAGGAAGGAAGGAAGGAAGGAAGGAAGGAAGGAAGGAAGGAAGGAAGGAAGGAAGGAAAAAGTGTGGGAAGGAGCACTCCAACTTGAAATTAAGGAGAAATTTCCTGACTGTGAGAACGATTGACCGTGTTGTGGCTCTGTTGTCTGAGCCTGGGCTATCGACAGATGCAGACTCTGAGAGTGAGGGAGAGGAGTTGGCAAGGCCTCCCTCTCTAGGATCCTCCTCTCTGGCAATGCCTCCGGAGGACACCGAAGGCCAAAAGATAGGCCCAGAGCCAAGCACGTCCCCGCAGCCACAGGTGGACAGTGACGAAGGAGATAAGTGCTGGCTGGATCCTCGACAGCGGCTCAGGGAGAAGCGTGCACAGCAGAGGGGAAGGCGTGCCAGAGATTAGCTGAGTCACTGGACCACACCCAACAGGGTATAAATGTGAGTGTGGTGGCCAGTTCAGTTTGTGATGAGCAAAACCAAGAAATAATCCATGATCTCTGCGTTACTGGACTTCTGCCTGCCTTGTCGGACTGCATTTGGATTAATCCTTGTATTGTTGAAAACTCTGCCTGTTTTATCGGAATGCTGGCAGTCTAATCTTTGTTTTGTGTGAGTAAAGTCTGAATTGGCAGCTAGCCACTGGGTTGCTGCCAGCTTTATCTTCAAAGAGTTTTGTGGTGTCGCTTATTAACTCCGGGCCGTCTGTGGGGGTGCGTGTGTGGGACAGGGACAGACCAGACCAGTGGAATAGCTTGCCTTCTGGAGCTGTGGGGGCTCCATTCCTGGAGGTTTTCCGGAAGAGATTGGACAACCTTCTGGCTGGAATGGAGGAAGGACTTAGAAGACCTCTGGGGTCTCTTCCAGCCCTAGGATTCCACGCTTGTCCTCAGCCAGGCCAGTAGAAAAGGTAGGGGTTCCTTTGCTACCTGATGCTAAAACCGGTCGATCTATATTCAGTTAGGGGTTTAGCACGCCATGTTATCAGCAGCTGCTTGGGTTCATTGAAGCTTCAGGGCGTTCAGGAAACCCCCTCCCCAGAAATTAATTCAGTTTGGATTATTGTAATTCTAAAATTGATTTATAATGGATGAACCGAGCCAAGCGTGACCCACATAAAAATCAGGCAGGGCACGGACTGCACCGTTGCGATTCCTGTTCTGACTTTTTCAAAATCCATTCTTGGAAGAAAGAACGCAAGGGCAAAACTCCATCAAGGATTATTTACTGGGAGATGTTTCAGCCCGCCCCGCCCCCTTCTTCCTTTGGCTGAATAGAGCTGGAAACAGACTCGCATGCCAATAATTTCATTCAAAGGATCGTCGTATAAAATACAGAAGAGAATAAAGAGGATTGGAAAAAGGAGGAGGAGGAGGAGGAGGAGGAGGAGGAGGAGGAGGAGGAAGAAGAAGTCTGTGGGATCCTTGGTGCTCTCTGAGCTTGGTTGATTTCTTGCAGACATTTCATTACCCAACTACATAATATAATCAGTGCTAGAAGGGAGTGGGGTTTGCAGAGAGGAGGAGGAGGAGGAGGAGGAGGAGGAGGAGGAGGAGGAGGAGGAGGAGGAAGAAGAAGAAGAAGAAGAAGAAGAAGACTGTGGATCCTTGGTGCTCTCTGAGCTTGGTTGATTTCTTGCAGACATTTCATTACCCAACTATGTAATATCATCAGTGCTAGAAGAGAGTGGGGTTTGCAGGGAGGAGGAGGGAGGAGGAGGAAGAGGAGGAGGAGGAGGGAGAAGAAAGAAGGAAGGAAGGAAGGAAGGAAAGAAAGAAAGAAAGAAAAAAGGGAAAGAGAGAGAGAAAGAAAGAAAAAGAAAGAGAAAGAGAGAGAAAGAAAGAAAGGAAGGAAGGAAGGAAGGAAGGAAGGAAGGTGTAGATATAGGGGAAGAGAGAGAGAGAGAGAGAGAGAAAGCATTGACTTCCAATTTGAAAACAGGCTGAGTAGAGCTGGAAACAGACCTGCATACCAATAATTTCATTAACATGATCCTCATATAAAATACAGAAGAGAATAAAGGGGATCGGAAAACGGCGAGGAGGAAGAAGAAGGAGAGAGAGAGAAAGGTGTAGATATAGGTGGGGAGGGGGAGAGAGAGAGAGAGAGAAAGCATTGACTTGCAGCTTGAAAACAGGCCTGTGATATTTATCACCTGTCTTGTTTCCCAAGCGGGATTTTTTTTTTTTTAAATGTCCACAAAGGAAAGGACAAAAGCCTCCCTAGACTGTGAGAGGCAGAGAAACACACCAAGCATACCAATCACAATTGCGTCCATCGCACAATCCCCAGCTTCAGAAATATATATGTCTGTGTGTGTGTGTATGTGTGTGGGTCTTTATTTCTGCAGTCTTTGTGCTTTGCAAATTCTCATTTTTCCCCCCCCAAGGCAGTCTCTCTCTCTCTTTCTCTCTCTTTCTCTCTCTCTCTCTCTCTCTTTTTTTTGCAAAGCCGAGGAACTTGGCAGGGTCAAAGGCTACCCCTTCGGGCACTGCCCTTTCCTTGACGGATAAATGTGCGAGAGGAAGGGCACCAGATTTAAATCTTCGGCTCCGTCAGATGGGAAATCTGACGCCGTCGCGCCGGTGCTGGCCGAGGAGCTTAGCTGTCGCTTTGGCAGCTTTTCTGCTGCTTAACGCATAATTGCATTCTTAGCGGCAACATATTAGATACGGCGGGATGAACAGACGGCACCTATACCTGCTATCTTGCCTGGAATAGAGCTGCGCTCTCTACGGCTAATATGGTCTCGGGCATGTAATTTGACTCGGCTCAGAGCCTAAGTCCTAATTGAGGACTTTGGAACGATTAAGGTAGCGCCTAAAAATACATATATATATATAGGCCATTCCAGCTAGGTAGGTGATTGTAAAATGAAGGGGTTCGGCCTGTTTCCCGTTTTCCAGTGGGCCCAGAAGGCCTGTTTTTCGCCCTCCCCAGGCTCCAGAGGCTTTCTAGGAGCTTGGGGAGGGTGAAAACAGCCTTCCCCACCTCTCCAGAGGCCCTCCAGAGGCCGGAAACAGCCTATTTCCCGACTTCTGGTGGGCCCAGAAGGCCCGTTTTTCACCCTCCCCAGGCTCCAGAGGCTTTTTTTTTTTTTTGGAGTTTCAAAATAATTCAAAATAATAATTAAAAATAATTCTAGTGGAATAATTCTAGTGGAATAATTCTATTCCACTTTTTTTTATTTATTTATTTATTTATTTATTTGGAGTTTCAAAATAATTCTATTCCACTGGTGGAATGGCCTGGGAATAGCCCAAAGGAAAATCTATGCAGCCGACTAAATGAACTTGTTAGTCTTGGTGGCACAGCAGACTAAAGTGCTGTTAAGTAGCACCAGCTGCCTGCAATTACTGCAAGTTCAAATCTCACCAGGCTCAAGGTTGACTCAGCCTTCCATCCTTTTGAGGTAGGGAAAATGAGGACCCGGATTGCGGGGGGCAATAAGGTGACTTTGCATAAAAAAAGAACACCGCTTAGGGGGGGCCGAAAGCCCTACTAAGCAGGAATATACAAAAGTATGAAGGCTATTGCTTAACGCATTGTAAGCCGCCCTGAGTCTCCGGAGAAAGGGCGGCATATAAATCAAACCAATAAATACAATAAATAAATTAGTTAGAAGCGACCCAGCAATAAAACCCAGTTAATAGAAGCCATCATTCAATCTTGTCAATCAGAAGGTCGGCAGTTCAGCAGTTCGAATCCCAAGTTCGAAAGCAGTTTGAAAGCATGTTAAAAAATGCAAGTAGAAAAATAGGGACCCCCTTTGGTGGGAAGGGAACAGCGTTCCATGCACCTTTGACGTTGAGTCATGCCGGCCACATGACCACGGAGACATCTTCGGACAGCGCCGGCTCTTCGGCTTTGAAACGGAGATGAGCACCGCCCTCTAGAGTCAGGAACGACTAGCACGTATGTGCGAGGGGAGCCTTTAGTGGGTCGTTGAGGCCACTTGGAGGTTCACCTGTGTCCTCAGGCTCACCTGAGTCGTGCAAATGGGTGTGGAGCCTTCTTGGAACTGCTGAAAAGACTGGATTGTGGAGCTGTGCTTCCTGCAGGATGTTTTTCTTTGCCCTGCGTCCCTTCCCTGTTGAACCGGGGCGCAGGCTGTTGGGGATGAGTCTATATTGCCTGCTTAAAACGATGGACATCAACACTCAGAAGCACAGATGGGTTTGGACTTCATTGTAAAAATGAAAACCGGGTCCCGCCTTAAAGCACTTTCCTGCAAATAACACCTTATTCTTTTCACTGAATCAGCACCGAGCTGCAAAGTGCTAGCTCAAAAGCCTTTCCATTATCAACTTTGCAGATAATGCTCTCTCTCTTCTCCCCCCTCACCACCTCCGTTCTCTCTCTTCTGGGCCCATTTTAACTCCTCTTTGCCTAATTTGATGATAGGTTTGTGGGGGACCTTGGCAATGGTGGGTTCCTCCCAATTCGGTCCGGTTCTCCCGAGCCGGTAGCGGTGACAATATGACGTCACTGAACCGGTTCTGCCATCCCCCGCCCCCCCCTGTGTCCCCCACCCCGCGCGCCCACCCCCCCACCCCCGCGTTATTCTTACCTTTCATTTGGCCCCCACCCCCGATCTATTGCTGCCTCCTGAGTCCCAGCTGATGGCTAGAGGGAAAAAAACTGTTTAAACTCTTGCCACGGGGCTTCAAAGGGCCATCCTACAGCTGATCAGTGTTAAAAGAAAACAAATGAGTAGACCAGTGCCTGCAAAAATACATGAGTAGATCAATGCCACCTGCAAAAATACATGAGTAGATCAGTGCCTGCAAAAATACATGAGTAGATCAATGCCTGCAAAAATAAATGGGTAGACCAGTGCCTGCAAAAATACATGAATAGATCAGTGCCTGCAAAAATAAATGGGTAGACCAGTGCCTACAAAAATACATGAGTAAATCAGTGCCTGCAAAAATACATGAGTAGATCAGTGCCTGCAAAAATACATGAATAGATCAGTGCCTGCAAAAATAAATGGGTAGACCAGTGCCTGCAAAAATACATGAGTAGATCAGTGCCTGCAAAAATACATGAGTAGATCAGTGCCTGCAAAAATACATGAATAGATCAGTGCCTGCAAAAATAAATGGGTAGACCAGTGCCTGCAAAAATACATGAGTAAATCAGTGCCTGCAAAAATACATGAGTAGATCAGTGCCTGCAAAAATACATGAGTAGATCAGTGCCTGCAAAAATAAATGGGTAGACCACTGCCTGCAAAAAATAAATGGGTAGATTGGTACAGCTCTGCAAGTAGTTAAAAGCCTGATAGACCAGTACCTCTGCTAAATCCTAAATAAGTGTCACGTGACCATCCAGCCATGCCCACAAAATAAGCCACATCCACAGAACCGGTAGTAAAAAATTTTAGAACCCACCCCTGGACCTTGGCAAGTGACAGCTCCGTTTGTGTTTGCTGCTGCAGGCACCCTAGGCGAAGAGGCCCTCGCTTTTCGATTTCTGCAGGTTTTCCAAGCACTCGGTCTCCGGGAAAGGGAATTTTCGCTCGACGTTCTGTCGATTGCTATCTTTTCACTTAAACCTCTCCCCACCCCCATTGGAGAACCAGAGGAAGAAAGGTGCAATTATCCATCCTCAAGTGAGCTTTTCAGAGGCCACCTTTGGCCGAGCTGCTTGAAATATCAAGGTGTTTCCAGCCCTCTCTCAGCTTTTCACAACTAACACATTTCAGCTATTCAGAAAGCAGGAAAGAGGTGTAGGAAGGAAAAATCCATCTGGTTCAGGTCCAGGCTGGGAGAAAGACACTGGAAATAACATGGTGGCTGATTGGGAAAAAAAGCTTATGGATGAACTTAGAACCACAGAGCGTGCAGTTGTGGGACAGCTGACAAAATGGAGTTGAGAGTGGGGTTTTTTTAATACCTCCTTTGGGCTTTGTATTTGAGCTTCCTGTTCCTGTGCAAGAACATGTTCTTTAATTTTCTATTGGCTGTTGTCAGATTCCTACGGGGTCCTGGATGGCTCTATAGGCAAAAGGGGAAATGCAAATCCTAAGTGTTTGTCTGAGCTAATCTTGTCAGCCTTTGGCTTGCCAAATTGTGCTGCTTATCAGGAGTTTCGGTGGGACCCAGTCTTTCGGAATGGATTATCAAATCTGCGTTTCTGAAAAAGCTGGCCTCCTCAGTTTCTATTTGGGGGCGAGGATTGCTGCCTATTCGCCCATGGTGACTCAAGGCGTCTTACAGAATAAAAGACCACATTTAAAACAATAAAAACTAACAAAAAGAATCAAATACGTTAATATAGTACAGTGATGTTTAACCTTTTTGCCGTCATGTGCCAAAAGCGGGGGGAGTGGGGGGGGTCACGGGTGCGTGTGCCCACACCCATAATTCAATGTGCCCCCCCCACATGTGTGGGTGGTTTACAGAGGCCCCCAACCATCTGGGTCCTCATTTTACCCACCTTGGAAGGATGGAAGGCTGAGTCAACCTTGAGCCTGGTGAGATTTGAACTGCTGAACTGCTGGCAGCCAGCAGTCAGCAGAAGTCGCCTGCAGTACTGCACTCTAACCACTGTGCCACCATGGCACAATACAATACAATACAATACAATACAATACAATACAATACAATACAATACAATACAATACAGATTGCATATACGATTGAAAATTGTCCTTATTTATATGCATTGCTTCAATCATGGGGTTGATGCTACAGAGAGTACTCGACTTCCAACAATTCATTTAGCGACTGTTCAAAGTGACCACAGTAGTGAGAAAAGTGACTGATGATCCGACAATGCAATTCACTTCATTATTGCAGCAGTGATTCGCTTAACAACCACGGTAGGAAAAATGGTCGTAAAATTGGCTGCATTTCACTTAACAACTATGTTGCTTAGCGATGGAAATTCTGCTCCCCATTGTGGTCCTAAGTCGAGGCCTACGCTTACTCTGTTAACTCTTTCAAAAAAAAAAACCCAAACCCTATAGAAATTGCTGATTTAAGTGAAAGCAAAGTTGCTGAGCCTCATGTTTTTGCTTTGTTTCCGTCCTTTCTTAAAAAGGCCGGCTGAATTTCCCAGCTCAGCAATCGTCGATAAGAAGAGCATCTGCCACTGAACATTAAAAATGGATATACAGGAAAGGTTCACAGCAGGGCCTTCTCTCGCTCCAGATATGCCTCACCTTCGCCCAGAGTCCTGCCACTTTCGGAGGGGGAGGGCGAGGAAGATAAATGAAAACAAAAATATTAAACCCGCCATCAGTCTTGCGATAATCAGCTGGGTTTCATTTTTGAATTGGTGGTCCATCTGTTTGCGTGGAGTCATCAAACACATGTTTCCAAGCTTTGGATATTTTAAGACAGATGGACTTCAATTCCCAGAATTCCCAAGCCAACGTGGATGGACTTCAACTCCCAGAATTCGCCAGGCAGCCCGGGTAAATGTTTAACTCCCAGAATTTTCCAGATAATGTTGGTGAACTTCAACTCCCAGAATTCCTTGGCCAGCATGGGTGGACTTCAATTCCCAGAGTTCCTTGGCCAGCATGGGTAGACTTCAACTCATGTAGTAATTTTTTTTTTAATTAGATTTATATGTCATCCTTCTCCGGAGACTCAGGGCGGCTTACAATGCATTAAGCAATTAATTAATGAGGGACTTAATGAGGGAATACACTGAATGAAACAACAGCAAGCAACTAACATGACAATAATAATCACAGCATTAAAAAAAAACTGCTTAAGCCAGGACCAATCAGGAAGCCAATTGGTCAACCAGTCAAAAGGAGAGGAAATAGCATGAACATTATTCTGAAAATATGATTGGAGTTTAGCAAGCTCATCTTCAATGGTTCTGTTCAAAGAGTGAAAATGAACAGCACATCCACGACGCCGACAAGTTTACAAAAACCTCCTTGTCGTGCTAACAAATAGTCAATAGCAAAACGTTTGCTAGAGCACATCCTGATTCAGGTCCTCAGTTTCATGTTGGAGATCACGAAGAATAGCAGCCGTGGCATTAATTGATTTCTCCAGGCGACATGTTAAACCCAGGATAGAATGTCTATTTTCTTGAGCTATTATTCCAGGGTAAGCCCCTAAGGTGATCACCCCAGTAATAGCTCCAGCCACAGCACAGCCAAAGGTATTGAGAGAGGACAGTTGTGTATCAATGATAACACCTCTCCTGCGCGAGCTGCACTGGCTCCCGGTGGTCTTCCGAGTACGCTTCAAGGTTCTGGTTATCACCTTTAAAGCGCTCCATGGCTTAGGACCTGGTTATCTACGGGACCGCCTGCTACCACCAATAGCCTCCCACCGGCCAGTATGCTCCCATAGAGAGGGGCTCCTCCGGGTGCCGTCGGCCAAACAATGTCGACGGGCGGCCCCCAGGGGGAGAGCCTTCTCTGTGGGGGCACCTACGATCTGGAACGAGCTGCCCCCGGAGATACGGAGGATCCCGGATCTGCGCACCTTCCGTCGCGCGCTTAAGACTTTTTTATTTCATCAAGAGCCTTGGTAGTACAGGGGTTTAAGGCACCCTGTTATTAAGCTGGTTATTAAGACCAGCTGCCTGCAATTACTGCAGGTTCGAATCTCTCCAAGGCTCAAGGTTGACTCAGCCTTCCATCCTTTCTAAGGTAGGTAAATTGAGGACCCAGTTTGTGGGGGCAATAAGCTGACTTTGTATAAATATACAAAAGGATGAAGGCTATTGCTGAGCACATTGTAAGCCGCCCTGAGTCTCCGGAGAAGGGCGGCATATAAATCAAAAAATTTTTTTTTAAAAAAAAGCTGGCCTGACCTAAACTTTTCCTCTTTTTAAAATGTAAATTTTAATTGGTTTTTAAATTATGGGGTATTATAAATTTGTTCAGCCAAATTATTTAATTCGTTTTTATTCTATTTTAAATTTTTGTATTTATGTGTTTTATCCTGTGGCTGTTTGCCGCCCTGAGTCCTTCGGGAGTAGGGCGGTATAGAAATTTAAATAAATAAATAAATGAATAAATAAATGAATAAATAACTTCATCATTACATGTAGGACCTAATGAAGCACGGCATCGTCGTGAAGAAGAAGAAGAGAGAGCACCAATCTGCACAGGTAGGGAAAAGTAGCCAATAGCAGCACACTGATAGTTCTGAGGTTGCATATTTGTCAAAAAAACCCACATATTAGCGTTAAAAATAAGAAAATTATCAGGATACATTTCAGGCACAATATTAGGCCCATACAAAGAAGAATTAAAGGTTCCCCAGAGCCAATAATAGTCAGTACAATAACTATAATTTGGCCCACGCATTTCATCCCAAGTTGTGCAAACAGTGCGGAATCCAAGTTTAAAATATCAGGAGGGGGGGGGAGCAGTGGGGTGTCTCGTAGCAGGGCGCGGGATCAAATCCAGAAACCTGCAGCTGTTCAATCAAATACCGGCACCGATCGTGCCATCCAAATAGCAACAGAAGGATCAAATATGGTTTGGCCTGGAGTTTTCCCACGGCTGTCAACACATCCCCAGCAGCGCCTGTAGCTGGAGAGAGGGATGGCCATAAATAGAGTGACTTGTATTTTCTGGGCAATTCTGAAAGAGATTCGTAAGGATTTTTTTAAAAAAGTGTTTAATGTTGATCACTATGCTTTACAAAGGAAAATTCAAGAGCCAAACTGAGAGGGAAAAAAAATATATTTAAAAATGCATATTCTGGTGTGTTGTTGTTTTGTTTTTTGTTTTTTTCCCTTCCGTTCAATTGTGTTTGATGCTTTGGAGACTGTGGGGTTTTTTTCACAAGGTTTTTTGGAAGTGCCATTCCTTCCTTCTTTTGGGGATGAGAGAAAGGGACTGGGCCAGGATCGCTTCACGTTCCAAAGTGGGACTAGAAATCACAGCCACCTGGTGATCGGCCCAAAGTCACCCAGTTGGCTTTAGTCACAGCCCCTTCAGATCCCAGTGAGGAGGAGGAGGAAGAGAGGAGGAGGAGGTGGAGGAAGACAAGGACTGTGGGGTCCTTGGTGCTCACCATTGTAACTTCAAGCGGTCATTAAGCGAATGGTCGTAAGTCGAGGATTACCAAAAGAGACCGTCTGGAGATCGAGGATTGTTCCCTAGGCTGCCAGCCCATAATTCCATCTTCTTGTCAAATCAATCTGGCCATAAGCCAGTTCTTTTTAGCACCATTGTAACTTCAAGCAGTCATTAAGCGAATGGTCGTAAATTGAGGATTACCAAAAGAGACCATCTGGAGATTGAGGCTTGTTCCCTAGGCTGCTAGCCCATAATTCCATCTTCTTATCATCCCTGGTTTCATAGCAACGTTTCTCTGGAAGTAACTGAAATACGGTGGGGGGCAAATTATATTTAGTTGGCATCAAAACCCATCGAAGCAAAGGCATCATTGCAAGCTTAATGCTCATAGATGAGTTTTCGTGGCACCTTTAAGCGGATTATTATTATTATTATTATTATTATTATTATTATTATTATTATTAAAGACAGAACTAGATATGATTTAGTTATTGCCGTGCAGAATATTTGCATCCCGGTGTTTCATTTCCAGCCTCTCCGTATAAACCAGCTTTCTCTCTCCCGTTTTATTACCTATTTTGAAACAATGGATGAAATAAATGAAAGAGACTACGAAACCAGGCCAGGAGGTCCTCGACTTACAACTGCAGTGGAGCCCAAAATTTCTGTGGCTTAGAAAGTGAGTTTTGCTCCGTTTTCTGACCTTTCTTGCCACAAATTTCATAAAATAAATAATAAGTAGCGGCACTTTTTACCCAACAGGCAGCTTTTGCTGGAAAATAGCAAAAGGCCAAAATACACGGCAACTGGCATGTATTTATGACAGTTGCAGTGTCCCAGGGTCATGTGATCCCATTTTGCAATCTCTCTCTCTCCCTCCCTTCCTCCTTCCCGTCTATCCGTCCATCCATCCATGCATCATATATATATATATCTATCCATCCATCCATCATCTATTCATCCATCCATCGTCTATCTATCCATCCATATCTATCTATCTATCTATCCATCTATCTATCTCATCTATCCATCCATCCACCCATACATCATCTATCCATCTATCAATCCATCCATATCTATCTATCTATCTATCTATCCATCTATCTATCTATCTATATCATCTATCCATCCATCCACCCATCCATCATCTATCCATCATCTATCTATCCATCCATCCATATCTATCTATCTATCCATCTATCTCATCTATCCATCCATCCACCCATACATCATCTATCCATCTATCAATCCATCCATATCTATCTATCTATCTATCTATCTATCTATCTATATCATCTATCCATCCATATCTATCTATCTATCTATCTATCTATCTATCTATCCCTCTATCTATCTATCTATATCATCTATCCATCCATCCACCCATCCATCATCTATCCATCATCTATCTATCCATCCATCCATATCTATCTATCTATCTATCTCATCTATCCATCCATCCACCCATACATCATCTATCCATCTATCAATCCATCCATATCTATCTATCTATCTATCTATCTATCTATCTCATCTATCCATCCATATCTATCTATCTATCTATCTATCTATCTATCTATCTATCTATCTATCTCATCTATCCATCCATCCACCCATCCATCATCTATCCATCATCTATCTATCCATCCATCCATATCTATCTATCTATCTCATCTATCCATCCATCCACCCATACATCATCTATCCATCTATCAATCCATCCATATCTATCTATCTATCTATCTATCTATCTATCTATCTATCTATATCATCTATCCATCCATATCTATCTATCTATCTAACTATCTATCTATCTATCTATCTATATCATCTATCTATCCATCCATCCATCCATCCATCCATCCATATCTATCTATCTCTAACATCTATCCATCCATCCATCTATCTCATCTATCCATCCATCCACCCATCCATCATCTATCTATCTATCTATCTATCTATCTATCTATCTATCTCATCTATCCATCCATCCATATCAAACTAAACTAATGTAGATTTGTAGACTATCTGTAGACTAAACTATCTATCTATCTATATCTATCTATCTATCTATATCATCTATCTATCCATCCATCCATCCATCCATCCATCCATCATCTATCTATCTATCATTAGTCCTTGTCTTACAGCAGTTTAAACTTACAGCACGACTGAAAAATGTGATTTACAACCTTGTTTCACATTTACGACTGTTGAGGCATCCCCATGGTCTCTGGATCAAAATTTAGACGCTTAGCAACTGACTCCTGACAGTTACAGTGTCCCGGGGTCAAGTTATCTCCTTTTGCGACCTTCTGGCAAGCAAAGCCAATGGGGCAAACCTCACTTAACAATTGTCTTAACAACTTAACAACAAAACTCACTTAACAACTGGGAAATTTTGGCAACTGTGGTCGTAAGTCGAGGACTCCCCAAAGTCCAAAAATGATTGCCAATTTAAGTCCAATTCTGCATCTGCTTTACTCCTTAAATACAAGGTTCTTTGAGATATCATAGCAGTCTTTAGCCCTCCACCTTTGTCCCAGCAGGGGGCAGCACCTTGCCAGCTTAGCTGAACCATCCAAACAGAACCAAGACTGTTCTGTCTCCGTCTCACACACGCACACCAGCAGTCGACTAAGAGTTAAAATAAACTTGCAGACAATAATTTCCTTTGATAACAGAATTGGCAACAACCCAGTAGCTGCTTGCCAAAAACTTTACTCACAAAGGGAGGTTTTCCTCCTCCGTCAGATAAACCAAAATAAGTTCACAAAGCCAAAGAATTGTCAAGTCCAGTCCATAATAAATCCAAGGAAGGCATATAACGAAGTTCCAGAAACGCAGTATGACTTGCTAGCTGTTCAGTTTTGTCTGTCACAAAGCCTGAATGGCCACCACAGCCCCTTTTATCCCCTGTGGGGTGTGGTCCAGGGACTCAGCTTAATCTCTGGCACGCCTCCTTCTCTGCTGCACGCGCTTGTCTTTCCGACGCTGGCGGGGATCCAGCCAAGACTTATCTCCGTCACTGTCTAACTGCGGCTGCTCGGAAGTGCCTGGCTCCTGGCCTCTCTCTTCTCCTTCGGAAGACACCTGAGGCATTGCCAGAGAGGAGGGTCCTGGAGAGGGAGGCCTTGCCAACTCCTCTCCTTCACTTTCGGAGTCTTCTCCCTCCGATAAGACGGGCTCGGGGGTCGGAGTCACAACAAAGACGTCCTAGGATAGGAGACCACCAGAAAATGCCAGGGCTGCAGAATGGACCCGGGAAGAATGAAAGTATCCTGGGGAAGGCAGTGGCCTACTCCTTCTGCACTGTCGCTCAGAAACGATGTGATTGTGTCCGTGGAGTTAAAAGGGGTCAAGTCTGGCTTTTAAGTTTGATCAGGTCTGGAAAATGGATGAGCATCTTCCAGCTTCTTTTATCACAGTGGAGCTTCTCTCTGGAAGAGGCTGAATTGTTGCTTTCATCACAGGCCATCGAAGCTCACCCTTGGCTCTTCCCTGTGGGACCCTCTTCAAAATCCTGCAAGGGCAATTCGCTGCCTTCCTCTTTCTCCTTCTCCTTCTCCTTCCTCTTCTCCTTCTTTCTCTATCTCCATCTCCCTACCTTCTCTTGCTTTCTCTTTCTCTTTCCTCTCCTCCTCCTCCATCTCTTCTCCTTCCCTTTTCCCTTCCCCCTCCTCCTCCATCTCTCCTCCTCTTTTTCCTCCTTCCCCTTCCTCCTCCTCCATTTCTTCTCCTCCTCCTTCTCTTATCCTCTCCTTCCCTTTCCCCTTCCCCCCTCCTCCTCAATCTCTCTTTCTCCTCCTCCTTTTCTCCTTCCCTTCCCATTCCCCTCCCCCTCCTCCTCCTCTCCTTCTCCTTCTCTTCTCCTTTCCTTTCCCCTTCTCCTTCCCCTTCCTCCTCCCACTCCTCTTCTCTCTGTCCCCATCCTTTCCTTCTCCTCCTCCTGCCCCACAACTCCGCTTTCTCCTTCTTCCCTTCTCCTCTATCTTTCTTCCTCCTTTCCCTTCTCCTTCTCTTTCCCTTTCTCCTTCCCCACTCCTCCTCTATCTCTTCTCCTTCTCCTCCCCTTTCCCTTTCCACTTCCACTTCCTCCTCCACCGCCTCCTCCATCTCTTCTTCTCCTCCTTCTCTTCTCCTTGTCTCTTTGCCTTCTCCTTCTCTTCTCCTTCCCTTTCCCCTTCCCCCCTTCCCCTGCTCCTCTCTGTCCCCATCCTTTCCTTCTCCTCCTCCTGCCCCCCCAACTCTGCTTTCTCCTTCTTCCCTTCTCCTCTATCTTTCTTCCTCCTTTCCCTTCTCCTCTTCCTCTTTCTCCTTCCCCACTCCTCCTCTATCTCTTCTCCTTCTCCTCCCCTTTCCCTTTCCACTTCCACTTCCACTTCCTCCTCCACCGCCTCCTCCATCTCTTCTTCTCCCCCATCTCTTCTCCTTGTCTCTTTGCCTTCTCCTTCTCTTCTCCTTTCCTTTCCCCTTCTCCTTCCCCTTCCTCCTCCCACTCCTCTTCACTCTGTCCCCATCCTTTCCTTCTCCTCCTCCTCCCCTCCTCCTCTACCATTCTTCCTCCCTTCCCCTCCTCTTGGCGGGAAGAGGGGAGATGGTGGGGGGAACAATCAGCTGCAGCCACAGCAACGAAGCCACCCATCCCTGTAAGGGAAAACCGAGCCCAACACCCATCACGAGAAATTAAGGGAAGGGGCGCCGCGTGGATGCGGGGATGAGCTGCTCCGGCTGCGCTCCTTCGTCTCGGGAGGCGTTGCCCGTTGGGTGCTTCGCCATCTGCCAAGGACATACCAACCTTCTTCCCTACTGCGCCGAGAGAGCAAAAAGTCTTAGGATCCCCCCTTGCCCCCACCCCGCCATTAACCCAGAAACTCTCCTTTTCTGGACCAATCGTGATGCTTCAACGACCTCCATAATTGAGGTCAATTTATTTTTAAATAAGGGAGAATAAAAACAGGCACCAACGCAGGGAAGGAAAGCTGGAATCTCGCTAGCATCTTTTCTGATGAAAATAAATCTTACTCCAATCTCAGGATGTTAGCAGCAAGCTGATCAAAGTGCCTTTCTGTAAATACACAGCTGGTCCTCGACTTACGGCCAGCAGCCTTCCTGTTGCTAAGCGAGACGGTTGCGAAGTGAGTTCCCCCCCCCCATTTTATAACCTTCCTTGCCTCCGTTGTTGAGCGAATTGTTAAATTAGCCACGGGGTCGTTAAGTGAATTTGGCTTCCCCGTTGACTTGGCTGGTCAGAAGGTCGCAAAACATTGCAACCGTCATAAATAGGGAACCGGTTGCCGAGCGTCTGAATTTTGGATCAAAAATCAATGGGGAAGCCAGATTCACTTAACGGCCATGTGACGGACTTAGCAACTGCCGTGATTCACTTAACAACTGTGTTCAAGGAAGGTCGTTAAAAAGGAGCAAAATTCACTTAACCACGGTCTCGCTTAGCAACAGAAATGCGGGGTGCGATTGTGGTCAAGCTCAGTAACGGAGCTCTGGCAGAGGCCCCACAGAGGCCCCTTTGCTGTCTCCAGGGTGGCCCCTGCGGGCCAGATCTAAGCATCCTGTGGGCCGGATCCTTTCGCCAGGTCTTGAGTTCGACACCCCTGGAATGAGCATACCTCTCTCATACTCCTGGTATGACACCCCTGCTCGAGCAGGCGGTTGGACTAGAATAGTGATGGCTAACCTTTTTGCCATCGTGTGCCGGGGGGGGAAGGGGGGATCGCGCACACGTGTGCTAACACCCATAATTCAATGCGCCCTGCCCCCGCGCATGTGCGTGCGACACCCCACCCCCTCTCCTGGCACATGATGGCCCAGTGGGCCCGGTAGGCCTGTTTTTCTCTCTTCCCAGGCTCCAGAGCCTTTCTAGGAGCTTGGGGAGGGCGAAAATGGCCTTCGCATCCCTCCCCTTGGAGGCTGGAAATGGCCTGTTTGCCAACTTCCGGTGGGACCGGAAGGCCTGTTTTTCTCTCTCCCCAGGCTCCAGAGCTTTTCTAGGAGCTTGGGGAGGGTGAAAACGGCCTTCCTCACCCACCCCGAGAGGCCGGAAATGGTCCATTTGGCAACTTCCGGTCCCACCGGAAGTTGGCAAACGGGCCATTTCTGGGTGGAGGGGAAGGCCATTTTCGCCCTCCCCAGGCTCATAAAAAGGCTCTGGAGGCTGGGGAGAGAGCAAAAAATGGGCCTTCCGGTCCCACCGGAAGTTGGCAAACAGGCCGTTTCCAGCCTCCAGGGGAGTGGGGAAGGCCGTTTTCACCCTCCCGAAGCTCCTAGAAAGGTTCTGGAGCTTGGGGAGAGAGAAAAGCGGGCCTTCCCCACCACCCCCAAGGCCCTTCGGAGGCAGGAAACAGCCTGTTTCCCTACTTTCAGTGGGCCCAGAAGGCCCGGAAATCAACTGGTGCGCGCCGGAGCCGAGCTCGTGTGCCCACCGATATGGCTACACGTCCACCCGTGGCACGCATGCCATAGGTTTGCCATCACGGGACTAGAGATTCCTTCCAGCTCTGACTCTGAATCATCTGAAATGAGCTTCGTTGCACACCGGCTCTCTGCCAGGGGGAGAAAAACACTCCCGAGGCGGATTGTGTATCTCAATTTGTATGGAGGCAGGCTGGGGATGGAGGCTCGCAGCAGGGGGTGGAAATTGGATAGCTTTTGACTGCTGTGAAAAGGCTTGATCTGGGCTGCAGCATCTGGCTTGCCGTGCGGCGCAGAAGCTGGTGATGCAGGAGCAGTGGTGGGTTCCTCCCGGTTCAGCCCGGTTCGGCCGAGCTGGTAGCGGGGATGCTATTACGTCACCGAAACCGGTTCTCTTTCTTCGGGAGCTGGCGAAGAGGCGATCTTCGTGCATACAAAGAGAACCGGTAGTAAAGCCGGTTAAAACCCGCCACTGTGCAGGAGACCTTCCGTAGCCTGCACACCGTAGCAGTGTGTTCAAATTCTACCTAGCCGTGGAACAGGAGAAAGGGAGGCAGAAACTAATTTATGATGATATAAATGCAAAATGCAATGGGGATGTTTGTTTGCATGCAGGTTATGTCTCTTGTCTTTTGTCTTTTTTGTCTTTTATTAGATTTATATACCGCCCTACTCCCGAAGGACTCAGGGCGGTGAACAGGCACAAAATAAAATGCATATATACAAAAGTTAAAAGATATAATTAAAACCAGATTAAATAATTTAGCCCAAGACAATTAAAACATCCCAATAATTTAAAACAAATTAAAATTTCGATGTAAAAGAATTTTAAAACAGGGGAGAAAATTAGGCCAGGCCAGCTTGCTGGAATAGAAGAATCTTAAGAGCACGGCGGAAAGTGCGTAGATCCGGGCTCCTTCATATCTCTGGGGGGAGCTCATTCCAGATAGTGGGTGTCCCCACAGAGAAGGCCCTCCCCCTGGGGGCTGCCAGTCGACATTGTTTAGCTGACGGCACCTGGAGGAGCCCCTCTGTATGAGAGCGTACTGGCTGGTGGGAGACTGCTTGTGGTAGTAGGCGGTCCCGTAAATAACCAGGTCCTAAGCCATGGAGGGCTCTAAAGGTGGTAACCAGAACCTTGAAGCGCACCCGGAAGACCACTGGGAGGCAGTGCAGCTCGCGCAGGAGAGGTGTCACATGGGAGCGCCATGTTGCTCCCATAACCACCCGCACGGCCGCACTCTGCGCCAGTTGGAACCTCCGGGTGCTCCTCAAGGGGAGCCCCATGTAGAGAGGTTATAAAGCCCCCGAGCACCAGAAGGGCTCATAGTGAAATGCTGTGGTAGAGAGATGCCAAACTTTTCTCCGTCCATTCACAGCGGAGCTGGTGCTCCCTTTATGGTCTCCCCCTGGTCCCCTCCCTCCCGGGGACTACCTTAAAGGGACAGGTTGCAGCAGCTCCGCTGTGACTGGAGGGAAAAAAGTTTGGACAGGCTGCAGCATTTAACGCTGAATGGGTCGAGTGGCCGGAAGGGGTGAGCGGTGAGCGTGGGCAAGTGTAGGCGGGGCCAACCGGGGTGGTTTTTACCGGTTCGGCAAACCGATTCAAATCGTCCCTACCGGTTCGCCCGAGACGGTCCGGGACGGTCGAATTTCACCCCTGCTTTACGTGCCAGCTGTAGCACGCGTGCCCTTAGCCATAGGTTCGTCATCACGGGTCTAGGAAATAACCAGAGAAAAGTAAGTAAGACACTCACAGTGGCTTAGCGGTCAGGGAAAGAGACTTAGGAAGGATCCATCCAGTGGTGGGATTCAAATCTTTTTACTACCGGTTCTGTGGGCGTGGCTTGGTGGGCATGGCAGGGGAAGGATACTGTAAAATCCCCATTCCCACCCCATTCCAGAGAAAGGATACTGTAAAATCTCCATTCCCACCCCACTCCAGGGGAAGGATACTGTAAAATCCCCATTCCCACTCCACTCCAGGGGAAGGATACTGTAAAAAATCTCCATTCCCACCCCACTCCAGGGGAAGGATACTGTAAAATCTCCATTCCCACCCCACTCCAGGGGAAGGATACTGTAAAATCTCCATTCCCACCCCACTCCAGGGAAAGAATGCTGTAAAATCTCCATTCCCACCCCACTCCAGGGGAAGGATACTGTAAAAACTCCATTCCCACCCCACTCTAGGGGAAGGATACTGTAAAATCCACATTCCCTCCCCATTCCAGGGGAAGGATACTGTAAAATCTCCATTCCCACCCCATTCCAGGGGAAGGATACTGCAAAATCCCCATTTCCTCCCGATCAGCTGGGACTCGGGAGGCAGAGAATAGATGGGGGCGGGGCCAGTCAGAATTTTTACTACCGGTTCTCCGAACTACTCAAAATTTCTGCTACTGGTTCTCCAGAACTGGTCAGAACCTGCTGAAACCCACCTCTGGATCCATCCTAATGGATCAAGCAGTAAAAAGTGGTGGTAGGAAGTTTGTAAGATTCTTTTAATAGAGCCTTACAAGGAAGTAGAAATAGCTCATTTTATTCTATTTTTTGTTTGATTTACCTGGGATGGGAAGGGCTGACCCAGGGATGAAATTCAGCAGGTTCTGGAGAACTGGTAGTGGAAATTTTGAGTAGTTCAGAGAACCTGCAAATACAACCTCGGGCTGGCCCCAGAGTGGAATGGGAATGGGGATTTTGCAATATTCTTCCCCCAGGGGCGGGATGGGGATTTTGCAATATCCTTCCCCTGCCACGCCCACCAAGCCACACTACTCCCATTAAGCCACACCCACAGAACCGGTAGTAAAAAAAAATTGCCTTATGCTTTATAAGGTATATAATTATAGCTATCCCAGTGTATTGCAGTGACATGAGTGCAATTGGGATGCTTGCATTTACAGCGGTTGAAGCTTCTCAGGGCCCTGTGATCATCATTTGTGACTGACAGCTGGCCTCCAACAAGCAAAAGTCAATGGGGGAAGCTGGATTCACTTAATGACCAGGGGAAATTAAAAGGTTACAAAATCAGGTGCAGTCACATGATGATTCAATTAAAAGCCACATTGCTTAGCAAATGAAATTCTGGTCCCAATTGTGGAATGAATTTAATGACTAGTGTTAACTTGTTAACTGTTAAGTTAATTCAAACTGCCCGCCAAAACCTACATACGTAACAACTACTTGTATGTTAAAAATGTAACAGAAAATGAAGAATAGGTGTGGGGGAAGAATAACTAAAAATAAATCCATTTCAAAATCTGCATTTGCAAATTTTTAGCTGCCTGGATTATACTATTCCAGCCTCTGTTTCTCTAATATAGTATGTTTCTTTTAATATTATGCATTGGGTGATATAGTGTGTATAGTCAAGGCGATGGATTGCCCAGTTGCAATGTCTGGCTGTGAAAGTTGGACCATAAGGAAGGCTGAGAAGGCCAAAGAATGGAGGCCTTTGAATTCTGGTGCTGGAGAAGACTCCTGAGAGTCCCTTGGATTGTAAGGCCATCCAACTGGTCAGTCCTAGAGAAGATCAACCCTGACTGCTCTTTAGAAGGCCAGATCCTAAAGAGGAAACTCAAATACTTTGGCCACCTAATGAGAAGGAAGGACTCCCTGGAGAAGAGCCTAATGCTGGGAACGATGGAGGGCAAAAGAAGAAGGGGACGGCAGAGAACGAGGTGGCTGGATGGAGTCACTGAAGCAGTCAGCATGAGCTTCAATGGACTCCAGAGGATGGTAGAGGACAGGAAGGCCTGGAGGAACGTGGTCCATGGGGTCGTGATGGGTTGGACACGACTTCGCAACTAACAACAACATTTGGTGATATGCAAGTCTGTGCATAAGGACCTCAAGCAACTATTGGACAAAGAATTATGTTCAAGGGTTTCTTATGAATTTCCTTTATGCAATTCCCATGGGTTTCCATTTCTGCAGTTTTGACATGCCAATCATTTATTCTTCACAATGGGTCAAGCAGAAATCAGCTTGAGCCTAGCAAACATACCAAATGTAAAGACCTTCTGGTAATTTCTCTTTAAACGTCCTTCCCTCCTTGAGTAATTCCCGATCCATCAAAGTTCACTCATTCCCACAACATCTCACTTTTTATATTCTTCATTCTGTTTTGATAACTCTTTATATACTGTATATATATATATATGTTTTTTATTTTTAGCTTCCTAAAACATATATAAATGTACAATCTCTTTAACCATTCTTATCAGGCATACTATTTATTTATTTATTTATTTATATATCTATATCTATATCTATATCTATATGTGTGTTTTTCTTTCTTTTTCATAGGATGGTAGAACCTGGCTAAAGAGACATTATATATATGTCTCTATATAAATTTACATATATATAATTTAGACATTATATATATGTCTCTATATAAAGAGACATTATACATATACATATACATATATTTATATTTATATATATATATATATATATATATATATATATATATATATATATATATATATATATATGAGAGAATATATATATATTCTCTCAGGTTTTCGCGGGTGTTTGTATATAGGTCTTTGGTTATTCGGGTCTTCTCCCACGTAAAATTGGAAGTGTCTTGACGACGTTTCGACGAAGTCTCATTCGTCATCTTCAGGCTGGTGTTTTCAGCTTCGTGCTTCTAGGAGCAATGTGTGATCGCAGCTGTTTCTTCCTTTTAAATATATATGTAAATATATATATGCCGCCCTTCTCTGGAGACTCGGGGGGCTTACAATGCATTAAGCAATAGCCTTCATACTTTTGTATATACCTGATTAGTAAGGCTTTTGCCCCCCCCCCAGCGGTGTTCTTTTTTATACAAAGTCAGCTTATTGCCCCCACAATCCAGGTCCTCATTTTACCTACCCCGGAAGGATGGAAGGCTGAGTCAACCTTGAGCCTGGTGAGATTTGAACTCACAGTAATTGCAGGCAGCTGGTGCTACTTAATAGCACTTTAGTTAGCTACTCCACCAAGGCTATCTTTGTTAGGGGCCTAAGGAGGCGAAGGTAGACAAGGAGGGGCTGGGAGGGGAGGGGCGAGTAGAGGTCGGAGAGGCACCCCTTAATGTGAGTGACATCGAGTTGGCCACGCCTACCCAACTGGTTATCAGGCAGATTGTATTCGTGGCCCGTGGAATTTAAATTTATGAACTTAGCGGTTCTTAGATCGGAAATGGTCTAAATGACCTCTAAGGTCCTTTCCAACTCTATTATTACAATGCAAATGAGCAATAGTTACAGACACAAAATGAACCTCTTTTAAAGAACGAGATAAGAGCCAATCAAGGACCCTTACACTATTTTTTTAAAATCAGAGAGAGGCCTCCAAAAATTATTGACTGGATGCTGTCTCCACCACCGGCCCATATGGCGGCAATGGACACTGAGGTTACAGCGTCCCGCGCGACCGCGGCCAAACACGTGTCCGTGGATGAACAAAAAAAAGGCTTTTTTGAATAATTCCCGCCGGTTCTAGAAACGGGACTTTCGCCCGAAGCCAGACTGTGCATCGATCACGGGAGAGCTTTTCTCTTCGCAAAGCATCACGGTTGAAGGAAATGCAAATGAGGCTACTCGTTCTCCCCGCCTAGTTTGGATTAGGTTTAATGCAGAGGACTTCAAAATTTGGCGCCTTTAAAACTTGTGGACTTCAAATCCCAGAATGCTGGCTGGAGAATTCTGGGAGTTGAAGTCCACAAGTCTTAAAGCTGCCAAGTTTGAAGAGCTCTGGGTTTAATAAGTTTTATTGGCGAGTGAAGATCAGCATTCAGAGCGGAGTCACGCCCGGAGCCTCCAACGGGGAGGGGGAGGATTTGACTGATGGGATGGGTCTTTAAGACCATTAAGGGGAAAGTCAGTTTGGTTTACGGATAGAAGACCTCGAAGGTCCCTTCCAACTCCTGTTACTAAAGGATTTTCCCCCATTCACGCCCATCCAAATATTACAATGCAAATGAACAATAATTGGCATAAAGGGGGAAAGGACAGGTAAGAAAGGAGAGATAAGAGCCAATCCACAACTTTTTCTCTTTTTAGAACCAGGTAATCAGCCCTGCAGGGCCTACAAAAATTAATAGGATACTATCTCCACCAGAGGAGTTGCATGTACACCTGTTTCCCTCCCACTGACACCAAGCCATACGACGGCCATAAACACTGAGGTTACAGCGTCTCGCGCGACCGCGGCCTAACACGTGTCCTGGGGTGAGCAAAAAGGGATTTTTCAAATATTCCCGCCGGTTCTAGAAACGGGACTTTCGCACGAAACGAAACGGTACATTCATCACGGGAGGGTCGGGGGGGAGGGGGCTTTTCTCTTCGCAAAGCATCACGGTTGAAGCAAATGCAAATGAGGGTACTCTTTTCCCCGCCTCCCCGCTCAGTTTGGATTAGGTTTAATGCAGAGCTCTTCAAACTTGGCAGCTTTAAGACTTGTGGACTTCAACTCCCAGGATTCTCCAGCCAGCTATGCTGGAGGTCTAATGCTGGCTGGAGACTTCTGGGAGTTGAAGTCCACAAGTCTTAAAGCTGCCGAGTTTGAAGAGCTTTGGTTTGATGCTTTGTTGGGGAGTGAAGATCCCAATGGGGAGGGGGAGGATTTGACTGATGGGATGGGATGAGCTGTGATTGATGGGATGGGATGAGCTGTGATTGATGGGATGGGATGAGCTGTGATTGATGGGATGGGATGAGCTGTGATTGATGGGATGGGATGAGCTGTGATTGATGGGATGGGATGAGCTGTGGTTGATGGGATGGGGTGCCTGTCTTCAGGACCATTAAGGTGAAAGTAAGAGGGTGAAGAACTACAGGAATTAGGGCCAGCGATACTAATTGCAAGAGTCCATTTGGTTTAGGGATTAAGGCACCAGGCTAGAGACTGGGAGACGGTGAGTTCTAGTCTCGCTTTAGGCATGAAAGCCATCTGGGTGACTGCGCCAATCACCAGGAGACTGGGAGTTCTAGTTTCACCTTAGGCATGCAAGCTGGTTGGGTGACTTTGCACCAATCACCAGGAGACTGGGAGTTCTAGTTTCACCTTAGGCATGCAAGCTGGTTGGGTAACTTTGGGCCAATCAAAGGAGACTGGGAGTTCTAGACCTGCTTTAGAAAGGAAAGCCAGCTGGGTGACTTTGGACCAATCACCAGGAGACGGTGAGTTCTAGTCCCGCCTTAGGTATGAAAGCCAGCTGGGTAACTTTGTGCCAAGCGCCAGGAGACTGGGAGTTCTAGCCTTGCCTTAGTAAGGAAAGCCAGCTGGGTGACTCACTGGGTCAGTCCCTCTGTCTCAGCCCAGCCTACCTCACAGGGTTGTTGTTGTGGTGGGGAAAATAGAAGGCGGAAGGTCTGTTGGATATGTTCAGTGCCTTGACACCTTTGTCAAAATCTGTATTTGTAAATTTGTAAACATTTCTAAAAAAATAAAAATGGCAGCTTCTCAGATTTCATTTAATGAGAACGAAAAATGTCCAGATTTGAAAAAGAGTGGGATAAATTCCCCATGTGGGTTGCAGATTTTTTTTATATGTTTTAAACATCTCTCTGGAGGTTTGAATATTTTCATTTGGAGTCTGAATTCTGGATGGTTGAGTTGATTGGCTTACCCCATTTCGGGAATTTCTTCCAACTTCATAGTTCTCTGAATCTATAGAGCAGCATTTTTTAACTTTAGCCTTTTTACAGTAGTGGCCAAAATTGTGGAAACCTTTTGGGAACAGTGTATTTTCTAAAACTAGCTAATAACACCACTTTTTTTTTTTTTTTGGAGTAGTACCATAAAATTATATATCAATGGAAAGATCATTTAATCAAGAATGTAATGCAATACCTTTTATGAAGGATTTGCTATTAGAATAGCAGTTACAGTATAAAGAAGAAAAGGGAAACACGTAGAAAAAATGATCCCCATGTCAGTTAATTCTTAGTTGGGTAACCTTTAGCATGAATGACGGCCTTACAACGTCTTCCCATGGAGTGAACCAAGTCTTTGAGTTCTGCAGTTGTTATCATGTGAAACCAAGATTGAAGGATTGCTTCTATTAACTGGGTTTCATTGCTGGGTCGCTTCTGACTAACAAGTTTCTTTAGTTGGCTTCGTAGATTTTCAATTGGGTGAAGGTCTGGGCTATTCCCAGGCCATTCCAGCAGTGGAATAGGATTATCTTGAAACACACACACACAAAAAGTGGTGTTATTAGCCATCAAACCTCAAAAATACCCTTTTCCCAAAAGGTTTCCACAATTTTGGCCACTAATGTAAGCTATCTGGATTTCAGAATCCCCCAGCCAGAATGCTGGCTGGGGGATTCTGGGAGTTGAAGTCTGCTCATCATCAAGGTTGGGAAACCCTGGTATAGAAAAGAGAAGAGAGGTATCATCCTGCCAGCCAGAATCCTTCCAGAGGCAATTTGTACAACAAGTTATGAATTATTAATACCCAGTTCAACCTAGAAAACGGAAGTGTGTAGGTGTGACAGCAAGATATGACTTGGGGAACAAATATATCTGTCTAAGAAACCAATTCAGTAGAATGAGCTATGCAGAAGCAAACACAATACAGAATAGAATAGAATAGAACAGAATAGAATGAAACAGAATGGAATAGAATGATGAAAGAAGGAAGGAGAATAGGATAGGATAGGATAGGATAGGATAGGATAGAACAGGAAGAAGAAGAAGAAGAGGAGGAGGAGGAAGAAGGAGAAGGGGAAGGGGAGAAGAGAAAATAAGAATAGAATAGAATAGAATAGAATAGAATAGAATAGAATAGAATAGAATAGAATAGAATAGAATAGAATAGAATAGAACAGAACAGGATAGAATAGAAGAAGAAGAAGAAGAAGAAGAAGAAGAAGAAGAAGAAGAAGAAGAAGAAGAAGAAGAAGAAGAAGAAGAAGAAGGGGAGGAGGAGTAGGAGGAGGAAGAAGGAGAAGGGGGAGGGGGAGGGGAGAAGAGAAAATAAGAATAGAATAGAATAGAATAGAATAGAACAGGATAGAATAGAATAGAATAGAATAGAATAGAATAGAATAGAATAGAATAGAATAGAATAGAATAGAATAGAATAGGAAGAAGAAGAAGAGGAGGAGGAGGAGGAGGAGGAGGAGGAAGGAAGGAATAGGGGAAGGGGAAGGGGAGAAGAGAAAATAAGAATAGAATAGAATAGAATAGAATAGAATAGAATAGAATAGAATAGAATAGAATAGAATAACTGAGTTGGAAGGGACCTTGGAGGTCTTCTAGTCCAACCCCCTGCTTAGGCAGGAAACCCTACACCACTTCAGGCAAATGGTTATCCAACATCTTCTTAAAAATAAAAAAAAACAATAGATTTTTTTAAAAAAAATACAGATAGTCCTCAACTTGGAACAGTTCATTTAGTGACCGTTCAGCGCTGACGGCGCTGAAAGAAGTGACTTATGACCGTTTTTCACACTTAGGACCTTTGGAGCAACCCCATGGACACGTGATCGAAATTCAGACGCTCGGCAACAGCGAGTGTCCCAAGCTCATGCCATGCCCCTTTCACGACCTTCTCACCAGCCAAGATGATGGGAAAGCCAGATTCACTGAACAACCAGGTTTTTAACTTATCAGCTGCAGTGATTCACTTAACAACGGGGTCAAGGGAGATGTTGGGCTCAATTGTGGTCGTAAGTCGAAGACTGCCTGTATGTAAGCTGAGAGGCTCAATGGAAACACCGGGAACAAAATAATTTCCAATACTGTAGTTCAAAGTGGAATATTTGTTTCTTTGCTTGTTAATGTTTGTGTGTTTTTTAAGTCAGCCATTTCTCTAAAAGTTAAATAATAATAATAATAATAATTTTATTTCTATACCGCCCTTCTCCCGAAGGACTCAGGGCGGTGTACAGCCAATTTAAAAACACAAGACACAACAATAATTAAAAATTAAAATAATTAAATAGATTTGGCCGATTTAAAACCCCAAAAATTTAAAATACCCCAATTTAAAATTATTAAGTTGATAGCCCGGCCTGGCGGAACAACAGGGTCTTCAATGCGCAACGAAACACCTGGAGTTCGGAGATCTTACGTATTTCCGGGGGCAGTTCGTTCCACAGGACTGGGGATCCCACAGAGAAGGCCCTCCCACTGGGTGTCGCCAGCCGACATAACTTGGCCGATGGAGCCCTGAGGAGACCCTCTCTGTGGGAGCAAACTGGCCGGTGGGAGGCTATTGGTGGCAGAAGACGGTCTTGGAGGTACCCGGGTCCTATGCCATGGAGCGCTTTAAAGGTGGTAACCAACACCTTGAATCGCACCCGGAAGACCACTGGGAGCCAGTGCAGCTCGCGCAGGAGGGGTGTCACATGGGCACAACAGGTTGCGCCCATAACCACCCGCGCGGCCGCATTCTGGACCAGTTGGAGCCTCCGAGTGCTCTTCAAGGGGAGCCCCATGTAGAGAGCATTACAATAGTCCAACCGGGAAGTAACAAGGGCATGAGTGACCATGTGCAGGGCGTCCCGATCCAGAAAGGGCTGCAACTGGCGAATCAGGCGAACCTGATAAAAGGCCCCCCTGGCCACGGCCGTCATATGCTCTTCTAAAGACAGCCGTGCGTCCAGGAGGACACCCAGATTGCGAGCCCTCTCTGTGGGGGGCAAAGATTCACCCCCAATAGTCAGCGATGGCACCTGCTGACTATATCGGGGCGCCGGAAGCCACAGCCACTCGGTCTTGGAGGGGTTGAGTCTGAGCCTGTTCCTCCCCATCCAGACCTGCACAGCCTCCAGGCAGCGAGACATCACATCAAGGGCATCGTTGGGGTGGTCTGGGGTGGAGATGTACAGCTGAGTATCATCAGCGTACAGATGACACTTCACCCCAAAACCACGGATGATCTCACCCAGCGGCTTCACATAAATGTTGAACAGAAGGGGCGAAAGGACCGACCCTTGTGGCATGCGAGACGCCTCGAGGTCGACCTCTGCCCCCCTGCCAACACGAACTGCAAGCGGTCAGAGAGGAAGGAAAAATTAAAATTTCCAAGATCAAGCCATCATAAAGAGATGAAAAGGGAGAAGGGATAATTTTTGCTTTTCTTGTTCTCTCTAGGATTTAAAAGCGTTTCCCTGTTTGAAGGATTCCGTGATCCCTCAAGCTTGGCAATTTTAAGATGAGTGGACTTCAATTCCCAGAATTTCCCAGACAAATCAGGAGATGGTGAGTTCTAATCTTGCCTTAGGCTGGCTGGCTGGCTGATTTTAGGCCAATCACCAGGAGATGGTGAGTTCTAGTCCTGCCCTAGGTACAAACGTCAGCTGGATGATCTTGGATCAATTACCAGGAGACGGTGAGTTCTAGTCCCGCCTTAGGCATGAAAGCCGGCTGGGTGACTTTGAGCCAATCACTAGGAGACGGTGAGTTCTAGTCCCACTTTAGTCATGAAAGCCGGCTGGGTGACTTTGCGCCAATCACTAGGAGACGGTGAGTTCTAGTCCCACTTTAGGCATGAAAGCCGGCTGGGTGACTTTGAGCCAATCACCAGGAGACGGTGAGTTCTAGTCCCGCCTTAGGCATGAAGACCGGCTGGGTGACTTTGAGCCAATCACTAGGAGACAGTGAGTTCTAGTCCCACTTTAGGCATGAAAGCCGGCTGGGTGACTTTGCACCAATCACTAGGAGACAGTGAGTTCTAGTCCCACTTTAGGCATGAAAGCCGGCTGGGTGACTTTGAGCCAATCACCAGGAGACGGTGAGTTCTAGTCCTGCCTTAGGCACTAAAGACACCTACCTCACGGGGTTGTTATTGAGGGGAAAAAGAGAAGAAAGGAGTACAGGTAGTCCTCAACTTATGACAGCAATTGAGCCCAAAATCTCTGTTGTTAAGTGAGACATTCGCTGTGAATTTTGTCCCATTTTATGACACTTTTCTGCCTAGTTGTTAAGTGAATCACTGCAGTTGATAAGTTAGTAAGCTGGTTGTTAAGTGAATCCGGCCTCCCCATTCACTTTGCTTGTCGTAAGGTCTCAAAAGGCAATCACATGAGCTTGGAACACAGCGATGGTCATAAGTATGAGTCAATTTTAAACCGATATTTCTTTTGAATATGGATTGTAAATTTTTGCAAAATTATTAGCCAACAGATTAATGCCAGTTATCCAAGAGTTGATTCATGATTAAGCAGGATTTATAGAAGGCAGATATATGAAAGATAATGTGAGGCAAATTATAGACTTACTGGACTATCTTGAGAAGAATAAACAGATCCCTGCAGTGCTGGTATTTTTAGGATGCGGAGAAGGCCTGTAATTGAGTGAATTGGAACTTTCTATTACAGATTTTAAAAAAGATGGATTATGTTGAAGGGAATAGCTATGAGGCAAGAGGATTATGGAACAAGGGCATTTGCAGTTGATCTGGTTGTTACCCTAACATGGTCGATGGAATTAATAATCTAGATGAAAGACTTTACAGAAGATATCATATGGAATATAAATATAAAGTCACTCGGGGGGGTTTTATACATAGACGTACTCTTCAATGATGGGAGCAGATGGCAACTAAAGACATTAAATACACTGTTGGAAGAAGGACTTGATGTGTTTAGATGCTATAAATTATTATATATGGTGGACCTGCGGGAAAGTGGGTGAAACAAAATTGATATGGTATATGGTGATAGGCTAGGTTACTGATTGTTCAATACTGGAAAAGGGATGTTATGTTTATATTATTGAAGAATGGACTTCGAAGGTGGCCAGTTTTGCAGAAATGGTGAAGATATCAGCATACATAAAAGACCGGACCTAAGAGATTTATGTATGGGAGTGGAGGAAATGGATAGATTATGTGCAGAATAAATATTAACTAGGAAGTACCAGATAACTTTTAGTTGAATGTTGTGTAGAAATGTATAGCATACAGGATACAATACTAGAATGTCAGGAAGAAATGTATATAACACAGGGGGTAGAATTGATGGGCGGTAAAGTATTATATAATGTGATTTTGATTTGGATTTCATCCTGGGGAAGCTGGGGGGGAGGGGAGGGTAAGGGAGGGCTAGGGAGGGAAAGGGGGGAAATTTGTATTTGTAAAACTTTTTCAATAAAAAAAAAGTATGAGTCAGTTGCCATGCATCTGCATTTTGATCAGAAGACCATGGGGATTCTGCAAAGGTCAGAATTGTGAAAAAAACAGTCATAAGTCACTTTTTCAGTGCTGTTGTAACTTCGAACGGACCCTAAATGAACTGTTCTAAATCAAGGACTACCTGTATTAGATATGTTCACCACCTTGAGGATTAAAATGGGGATAAAAACCAAATAAATAAATATCTAACTAGGTGCCCTGGCTCTGGAATGATTGCAATTAAAATCTAGCCCATTTAGAGGGTACCAGGTTGCAGAAGTCAGTTCTTCAATCGTGGTTAAAAACTGCGTTGAGGCCTAAGGGGAAAAAGAAACTTATTATATTAATTAATTTCCAAATAACCATTCATATGCACACTTAAAAAAAAAAACCATATTGTTAATTTTAATTCGGCGAAGCTGCCTACACTCATCCCAGAGACAGGCAGCCCTAGAAATTCAACAGATTTTCCACAGAAATAAACCTGCTCTTTAAATATAATGAACAGTTTTTTGCGCTGGATAACAAGAAGACCAATTAAAATATCATACGAGCCAAATCCCACTTCATGACAAGACACTCAAGGTTATGACATAGTCCACTAACCAAATTAATTTCGCTTTGTCCCTTACATATAAGGTAGCTCGCCGTTAGTCAGCCTGAAGGATAGGGGGAAAAAAAATCAGCATTTACATTTATGATTTCAAAGCCACAAAATCGAGAAGGGAAGGCTTCCTCTCATAATCTCAGGTGCAAATTGAATTTCGTTCCACACTTGGTAGGGTTTTCCTCCCACTTTAATTCCAATTACAACCCTGATTTTGTGTGATGAAAGATAAGGCTGTGACTGCATCCCTTCACGATTCACGAAGCAGGGAATAAATGCTGTGGATCTTACAGGCGCTGTTTTCCGAGGAGACAGAGCTCTGAGGATGGATCGGGCCCTCAAGAATACAAGCTAGTCCTCGGCTTACAACCACAATTGAGCCCCAAATTTCCGTTGCTGAACGAGACAGTCATTAGGTGAGCTCTGCTCCATTTTTTACGACTTTTCTTGGCACCGTTGTTAAGTGAACCACTGAATTTGTTAAGCGGGTCACAAGGTTGTTAAGTGAATTTGGCTTCCCCGTTGATGTTGCTTTTGGCAACGGGGGTGCTGCAACAGTCATAAGGATGAAAACCGGTCATAACTCACTTTTTTGAGCGCCATTGTAACTTCAGTCAGTCGCTAATTGAATGGTTATAAGTTGGGGACCACCTGTATAATGGAGGAAACCTTAAAGTAATTAGGCTGGCTTGGCAAACCATGTTATGCAATGGGGAACTGAGCCATGGTTAACCTAATCAAGGTTCACGAACTAACCAAGCATGGAGCTGTCAAGATTGAGACTAGTCCTGTTTAAGGAAACGCCAGTCCTGTCTACATCTACAAGCCAAAGACCTTTTCTGGTTGTCCTCGATTTGTGACCTCATTGCTAAGCAAGGTGGTTGTTAAGTGAGTCGCACTTGATGTACGACCTTTCCGGTCGCGGTTGTTAAATGAATCGTGCGGTTGTTAAATGAATCGCCCAGTTGTTAAGCAAATCTGGCTTGATTTGATGATCATGTGGATATCCTCGGATACCGCAACCATCGTAAATATATCCTGGTTGCCAAGGATCTGAATTTTAATCATGTGACAGTAGGGATGCTGCGACGGTCTTAAGTACGAGGACCAGTCGCAAGTCACTTTTTTTCAGCGCTGTTGCAAGTTGGAATGGTCACTAAACGAATGTAAAGTTGAAAACGACCTATATTTTTCAACCTTGGCAACTTTAAGATGGAGGCTGAGGAATTCTGGGAGTCCATCCATCTTAAAAGTGCCCAGATAGGAAGGTACCCAACTGTCTGGGAAGATCACAAATAATGATCACGTGATCTCGAGATGCTGCAACCCTCGTAAAGCCGGTTGCCAAGCACCCAAATTTTGATCCTTGATTGCGAGACTGTTGTGATGGTTGTAGGTGTGAGGATCTGTCAGTGCTGCTTTAACATTGAATAGTCGCTAAACAAATGGGGTATAAATCCAGGATTACCTCAAGATAGTTGGACTTCAACTCCCAGAATTCCCCAGCCAGCAAGGCTGGCTGGGGAATTCTGGGAGTTGAAGTCCACCCCATCTTAAAGGTGCCCAGGTTGAAAATACTAATGTAGATTTTGTTTCCCTTAGTATCTAGCCTATGCAACGATCTCCACGCACAGTATGCTATGGGTGCACACTTCATTGCATCCAAAATGTGCAATGCTAAAAATGAACGGCTGTAAGTCGAGGACTATCTCAGATAGTCCTCGACATACAACCATTCACTTATTGACCGTTCGAAAGTTGCACTGGCACTGACAAAACTGATTTATGGCTGTTTTTCACACTTAACCACCATTGCAATCCAGAGTCCCCTGATCGAAATTTGGACACTTGGCAACTGGTTCGTACTTATGACGGTTTCAGTGTCCCGGGCTCACATGATCCCCTTTTGCGACCTTCTGACAAACAGCAGAGAAGCCAGGTTCAGTTAACAACCGTGTGGCTCATTTAACAGCTGCAGTGATTCACTTAACAACGGTGGCAAAAAAAAGGTTGTAAAATGGGGCAGAACTCACTTAACATTATGCTTAGCAACACAAATTTTGGGCTCGGTTGCGGTCATGAGTCGAGGACTTCCCACCATTTGTTTAAAGTTGACTGTTCAAAGTTACAACGACACTGAAAAAATGACTTATGACCATTTTTCACACTTATGACCGTTGCAGCATCTCCCCCCTCCCCCACGGTCACATGATCAAATTTCCAATGCTTGGCAACTGTCCCATATTTATGACGGTCACAGTGTCCCAGGAAGTTAGGTGATCCCCTTTTGTGGCCTACTGGCTGGCAAAGTCAATGGGGAAGACAGATTCACTTAACAACCGTGTGTCAGCGTCTCACCACTGGCATAGAGAGGAGAGATAAGCCCTGAACTTTTGCCTGCTAAATCCCTTTGAAGCCCAGTCATCGTGGAAATGAGGAGGGGGGAGACATTCCTGTGAAATGACGAGACAAGAAGTCAGTGGAGTGACTTGGAAGATAGCCAATGAGAAGCAGATAATTGGGGATCGGAAAGGGAGGGATTGGGGGGCAAAAGGTCAGTCTTGTCCGCATCGAGTCATGATCCGGTTGCTGTGCTCAATTAAAGAGAAGATTTCCTTAAAGATTGGCAGTTTGGAAATTCATTTATTATGAGATAGCATCGAAGTCTGACACCGTGTCACTAACTTAGCAACTATAATGATTCGATTTAATAACTTTGGCAAGAAAGGTGCAAAATGTACTGATTTGATTTGATTTGATTTGATTTGATTTGATTTGATTTGATTTGATTTGATTTGATTTGATTTGGCTCGGCTCGGCTCAGCTCGATTCGATTCATTTGTATGGCTGCCCTCTCACTCTCGGTGACTCTGGCCAACTCACAAATAACAACAACAACAACAAATACAGTATTTAAAAAATGAAAAAAAACAGTGATCCCTCCACTTAACAACAGTCTCATTTAACAAAATAAATTTTGGAGCTCCATTGTGGTTGTAAATTGAGGACTCCCTGAAGATGGTTCCTGTGGATTACAGGAGCTCTTTAGAGTCGCCATCGACTAGAAAACAACTCTGCTTATTTTTTTCTTGAGCCTTTAATTGAGGGGAATTTCCACCTAAAAAGCCAAGAAGCTGAAGCAAGTGGTTAGCCGAGGAAGGCCCAACTTAAACCCGGAGCCGTCAATTTTTTATGAAAGGAGCAGCTGCCAGAAAGACGCTTCAAGGGTTTTCTGTTCAGTTTGGAGCTTAATCGTTTTTACGAGCCTCCCTCTGATATTCCGCCGTCCGTCCAATTTGCAGTGACTATTTTTTTCAGTGGATGTGAATTTCTAGCAGGGCAGTTGTTGTGTTGCTTAATGATCTCACAGAGAACCAGAACTTCCCTGCAGCGAAGGTTAAAACTGAGTGGGAAAAACCCTTCTGCAGTTGAAAAGAGGGAAACTTCCCTAAGCATTTATGCCTTTGTGTACGCTGTATGTATGTCAAAGGACCAGAATAACAGAAGAGCAGAATAGTAGAATAACAGAATGGCAGAATAATAGAATAGCGGAATAACAGAATGATAGAATAACACAATAACAGAACAGCAGAATAACAGAGTAACAGAATAACAGAATAATACGATAGAATAACAGAATGAAAACTTCCCTAAGCATTTATGTCTCTGTGTATAAAAGAACAACAGAATAGCAGAATGATAGAATAAAAGAATAGCAGAATAACAGAAGAGAATAACAATAAAAGAATAGCAGAATAACAGAATAGAATACCAGAACAGCAGAATAACAGAATAATAGAGTAGCAGAATAGTAGAATAATGGAATAGCAGGATAATGGAATAACAGAATAATACGATAGAATAACAGAATAAAAACTTCCCTAAGCATTTATGTCTCTGTGTATAATAGAATAACAGAATAGCAGAATAATAGAATAACGGAATAACAGAATAAAAGAATAACAGAAGAGTAGAATGGCAAAATAACAGAGTTGGAAAGGGCCTTAGAGGTTTTCTAGTCCAACCCCCTACTCAAGCAGGAGACTCTATACCATGCTGGACAAATGGCTGTCCAGTCTCTTCTTAAAAACTTCCAGTGTTGAAGCATTCACAGCTTCTGGTGGCAAGTTGTTCCACTGATTAATTGTTCTAACTGTCAGGAAATTTCTCCTTGGTTCTAAGTTTCTTCTCTCCTTGATGAGTTTCCACCCGTTGCTTCTTGCCTGCCTTCATGTGCTTTGGAGAATAGCTTGACTCCTTCTTCTTTGGGGCAGCCCCTGAGATATTGGAAGACTGCTATCATGTCACCCCTAGTCCTTCTTTCCATTAAACTAGACACACCCAATTCCAGCAACCGTTCTTCGTATGTTTTAGCCTCCAGCCCCCTAATCCTCTTCCTTGCTCTTCTCTGCACTCTTTCTATAGTCTCCACATCTTTTTTACATCGTGGCGACCAAAACTGGATGCAGGATTTCAAATGTGGCCTTACCAAGGCCTTATAAAGCGGTAGTTTTCGGCATTGCCGGCATGCAAAGGACAGCTGATCTCGTGCACACATGCGTGCCAGAAACGTGGAAGACAAACAGGCAAGGCCTCACATGCTGGGTAACATGGCTTCACGACGTGTCACTTTGGGCACGCGTGCCATAGGTTTGCCATGTCAACCATAGACACTCTCCCATTCTCGGAGGCTCCAACTGGCGCAGAGTGCAGCCGCGCGGGTGGTTATGGGAGCGATGTGGAGTTCCCATGTAACACCTCTCCTGCGCGAGCTGCACTGGCTCCCGGTGGTCTTCCGGGTGCGCTTCAAGGTTCTGGTTATCACCTTTAAAGCGCTCCATGGCTTAGGACCTGGTTATCTACGGGACCGCCTGCTACCACCAATAGCCTCCCACCGGCCAGTACGTTCCCATAGAGAGGGGCTCCTCCGGGTGCCGTCAGCCAAACAATGTCGACGGGCGGCCCCCAGGGGGAGAGCCTTCTCTGTGGGGGCACCTACGATCTAGAACGAGCTCCCCCCCCCCCGGAGATACGGAGGATCCCGGATCTGCGCACCTTCCGTCGCGCGTTTAAGACTTTTTTATTTCATCAAGCTGGCCTGGCCTAAACCTTCTCCCCTTTTTAAATGTAAATTTTAATTTGTTTTTAAATTATGGGGTATTTTAAATTTGTTCAGCCAAATTATTTAATTCGTTTTTATTCTATTTTAAATTTTTGTATTTATGTGTTTTATCCTGTGGCTGTTCACCGCCCTGAGTCCTTCGGGAGTAGGGCGGTATAGAAATTTAAATAAACAAACAAACAAACAAATAAATAAATAAATAAATAAATAAATAAATAAATAAATTTTAGGAAGCTTCAGTAAAAAAAAACACAGTTTCAGCCTTTGTGTAGATTTTCAACCAGGGGCAGATGGATGTACCCTGTTGTGTGCATCTTTGCACATCTGTATGTTGATGTTATTCCTTCCTTTCCTGGTTTGGAGCTGACTCAGGTCAACTTGAATCTTAACAGAGTGATTTATTTTCATTTGGCTTCCCGATTCCCCATCCCAGCTTGCCATCCGAGCCAGCCTATTTATCAAAACAAAGCGACAGGGGCAGAAAAAAAAAATACTAATAAAGAACCAAATGCATAAATAGCAAATTAGAGGAGGGAAACGGCCGCCTAATGAGAACGCCGGCCTAATATCGCTGACGGAGTCACTTTCTCGTCCCTCTGTATTTCCTCCCAGAGCACAGGGTTCATTTCCTCTGGAACAAACCAACTTCGAACCCTGACACCAACATCCATCAGAAAAGGGTCCCACCCAGCCTGCCTTAGCAGCCCCTCCGGTCTTTTTCCCAAAAGACGTTGGGAACCCTTGCAAACCCTTGCAGCCCCAGGCGTAGCAACTCCTGGTTGCAAATGAAATTGGAAAGGACGCCAATGAGAAAAGAGAGAGAGAGAGAGAGAGAACAGCCTGAACAGACACAAAAGCTGCATTATTCGGACTTGTGGGGGGGAATGTTCCGTTGCTAAGAGGAGTTAACTGGTGACAAAAAGTTCAGAGTAGCTCTGCCCCAGGAATTGTTAATGCGGGGACAACATGCAAAGTGGCCGTAATGGCAAGGACAACAGTCCAGGTGGAGTAATTCTCGTCCTTCTCCTTCGCGTCTCTGAGATAGAACAGAGAATACCGGAGTCGGAAGGGACCTTGGAGGTCTTCTAGTCCAACCCCCTGCTTAAGGAGAAGATCCTTATAGAAATATAGGATAACAGAGTTGGAAGGGACCTTGGAGGTCTTCTGGTCCAACCCTCTGCTTAAGCAGGAAACCCTACATCACTTCAGACAAATGGTTATCCAAATCTCTTCTTAAAAACTTCCAATGTTGGAGCATTTACAACTTCTGGAGGCAAGCAGTTCCACTGGTTAATTGTTCTCACTGTCAGGAAATTTCTCCTTAGTTCTAGGTTGCTTCTCTCCTTGATGGGTTTCCATTCGTTGCTTCTTGTCCTGCTCTCAGGTGCTTTGGAGAATAACTTGACTCCCTCTTCTTTGGGGTAGCCCCTGAGATATTGGAACACTGCTAATATGTCCTTCTTTTATTTATTTATTTATTTATTTTTATTATTTATTTATTTATTTATTTAATTTCTATACCGCCCTTCTCCCGAAGGACTGAGGGCAGTGTACAGCCTAATTAAAAACACAAAGACAGACAGAGTTTAAAAATAATTAAAATTATTAAATAATAGTTTTCATCAAACTAGACGAATTCTGACGATGATCTGAAGTTTGAATGGTCATGCCTTCTCCATCTGCAGTCACGTGAGTACACGTCAAACACGTGGCAACATATATGGCAGTTTGCAGTCATGTAAATGGGTTTTATGATGGCCCCAAACCATCAATTGCTTGCAGTTTTCAGCAAAACCACAGCCTAGCGAACAATAAGTTCACTGGAATTGGGTATGTCTAGTTTAACGAAAAGAAGGCTCGGGGGAGACATGATAACAGTGTCTCAATATCTGAGGGGCTGCCCCAAAGAAACGGGGGTCGAGCTATTCTCCAAAGCATCTGAAGGCAGGAGAAGAAGCAACGGATGGAAACTCATCAAGGAGAAAAGCAACCTAGAACTAAGGAGAAATTTCCTGATAGTGAGAACAATTATTCAGTGGAAAAACTCGCCTCCAGATATTGTGGATGCTCCATTACTGGAGGTTTTCAAGATGAGATTGGATAACTGTTTGTCCAGAATGGTATAGGATCTCTTGCTTGAACAGGGGGTTGGATTAGAAGGCCTCTAAGGTCCCTTCCAGCTCTATTCAGATTAAATGATTGATTACGAAGAAGCATACACAATAGCAGTCTTCCAATATCTAAGGGGCTGCCCCAAAGAAGAGGGAGTCCAGCTATTCTCCAAAGCACCTGAAGGCAGGACAAGACGCAACGGATGGAAACTCATCAAGGAGAGAAGCAACCTAAAACTAAGGAGAAATTTCCTAACAGTGTAAACAATTAGCCAGTGGAACTGCTTGCCTCCAGAAGTTATGGGTGCTCCATCTCTGGAGGTTTTTAACAGTCCAGAGATGAGGGGCGGGATGGGGGTGGGGGTGGGGGCAGCCAGGAGTGGGATTTGCACAGAATCTTAGCAAAGGTTCTCCCAAACCCTTGCCCACCTCTGGTCCTAGTGGACAATCATTTAAATCTGAGCCAGCCGTGTGCAGCAGCTGCCAAAAAAGCCAACACAGTTCTGGGCTTCATCAACAGAGGGATAGAATCAAGATCACGGGAATTGTTAATACCACTTTATAATGCCTTGGTAAGGCCTCACTTGGAATCCTGCATCCAGTTTTGGTCGCCACGATGTAAAAAAGATGTGGAGACTCTAGAAAGAGTGCAGAGAAGAGCAACAAAGAGGATTAGGGGACTGGAGGCTAAAACATATGAAGAATGGTTGCAGGAACTGGGTATGTCTAATTTAATGAAAAGATGGACTAGGGGAGACATGATAGGAATCTTCCAATATTTGAGGGGCTGCCACAAAGAAGAGGGAGTCAAGCTATTCTCCAAAGCACCTGAGGGCAGGACAAGAAGCAATGGGTGGAAACTAATCAAGGAGAGAAGCAACCTGGAATTAAGGAGAAACTTCCTGACAGTGAGAACAATTAGCCAGCGGAACTGCTTGCCACCAGATGTTGTGGGTGCTCCATCTCTGGAAGTTCTCAAGGAGAGATTGGACAGCCACCTGTCTGAAATGATACAGGGTCTCCTGCTTGAGAAAGGGGTTGATCTAGAAGACCTCCAAAGTCCCTTGCAACTCCTGCTATTCTATTCTCCAAAGCACCTGACCAGCTGTCACCCATAATTTAGTAGAGCTCCGTAGTTTCTAATGTGTAAAAATTCACCCCCTAATGAAAATAAGTCCTTTTTCTTTTTTTCTTTTTCTTACGTTTCATTGATGAGGTTTAAGAAACCATGAGAAGAACTCCAAAATACACCAGAGATTAGCCGTTTTTACAAACACCTCCACTAATTACGGAGATTAAAAGAAACAAAACGTGAAAGAAAGGAGGAGGGGAAAAAGTAATTATAGATATTTTTTTTCCAAAAAAAAAGAAAAAAAAAGATCCATATAGCATCTAATTTAGTATCAAGATGGGATTAATTCAATCCTTACGCTTCTTATTAAGTCTAGACAACACAGAAACGGATTGGGCTAATAAGACTGCCTGTGGTTTTCCAAAAAACATTTATCCACTGAAAGTGAAATTTTGCAATTTAGTTAATATGGAAGAGAGGAGACTGGTGATAAAATTCTCCAACCGGAAAGAAGAGAAGTATTTTTGGGAGGGAATATATGGGACAATTGGGACCAGAATTTCTGTTGCTATGCAGAACGATTGTTAATATTCTATTCTATTCTATTCTATTCTATTCTATTCTATTCTATTCTATTCTATTCTATTCTATTCTATTCTATTCTATTCTATTCCATTCCATATTTTCTAATTCTATTCTATTCTATTCCATTCCATTCCATTCCATTCCATTCCATTCCATTCCATTGCAGGTAGTCTTCGACTTACGACCACAACTGAGCCCAAAATTTATGTTGCTAAGTGAAACATTTGTTAAGTGAGTTCCGTCCCATTTTACAACCTTCCTTGCCACAGTTGCTCAGTGAATCATTGTAGCTGTTAAGCTAGTGACCCGGCTGTTAAGTGGCATCCTTTAAGATGGGTGGACTCCAACTCCCAGAATTCCCCAGCCGGAATCCTTTATGTAAGACATCCTGTTGTAAGTCAAAGACTACTTTTATTGGGTTGCCCGGCTGGTGTCCCTGCTTTTCCATTATTCGGCTCCATAGCAGTGAATGGTCAGCCAATAAGAACCTTGTTTTCTTTCCCTGTTCAATGTTCAAAAATCAGACAATCAGCTGAATAGCAGATTTTATTTTATTTAGGAAGCTAGGCAGGTGTGATTTGCAGACACTATTTCTGAACCAGGCTGCTAGAAAAGGTTTTTGTTTTTAGTTTGTGTGCAAAAAAAAAGTTGGAAGATTGTTTCTTTTTTATACCTGCCATAGTTGCAATTGCGTGTCTTTTATTAGAGATCGGCAGAGCGCTAGACTTACTAAATGGAAAGTGATGGGCGAGACAGATGCTTGGCTGTAGGCCTCCTAACCCTGAATATTTAGGGGGTGGAGAGGGGGACTGGCTGTACTGCTTCACACAAAGTTGTCAATATTGGGGTTCAGTTGCTCTAAGTCAGGAGTGTCAAAGCAGAGGTGGGTTTCAGCAGGTTCTGACCAGTTCTGGAGAACCGGTAGCAGAAATTTTGAGTAGTTCGGAGAACCGGTAAATACCACCTCTGACTGGCCCCGCCCCCATCTATTCTCCGCCTCCCGAGTCCCAGCTGATCGGGAAGAAATGGGAATTTTGCAGTAACCTTTGCCGTCAGCTAAACAATGTCAACTGGCGGCCCCCAGGGGGAGGGCCTTCTCTTTGGCGGCACCCACCATCTGGAATGAGCTCCCCCCAGAGATACGGAGGATCCCGGATCTACGCACTTTCCGCCGTGCTCTTAAGATTCTCCTATTCCAGCAAGCTGGCCTGGCCTAATTTTCTCCCCTGTTTTAAAATTCTTTTACATCGAAATTTTAATCTGTTTTAAATTATTGGGATTTTTTAATTGTCTCGGGCTAAATTATTTAATCTGGTTTTAATTATGTCTTTTAACTTTTGTATCTTATGTATTTTATTCTGTGCCTGTTCACCGCCCTGAGCACTTCGGGAGTAGGGCGGTATATAAATCTAATAAAACAAACAAACCTTCCCCTGGAGTGGGATAGGAATGGAGATTTTACAGTATCCTTCCCTTGGAGTGGGGTGGGAATGGAAATTTTATAGTATCCTTCCCCTGGAGTGGGGAGGGAAGGGAGATTTTACAGTATCCTTCCCCTGCCATGCCACCAAGTCACGCCCACCAAGCCATGCCATGCCACGCCCACCACAGAACCAGTAGTAAAAAAAATTGAATCTCACCACTGTATCAAACTCAAAGCCCGGGGGCTGATCCGGGCAGTGGGGTGATTAGATCTGGCTCATGGGGCCGGCCTGGAAACAGTAAAGGAGCGTCCTGCAGTGCCTCTACCAGTGAAAAAGGGAGCTCCATTTCCACTGGCAGAGGGCTGCAGGAGGCCGTTGTAGCCAAAAACAGGGCCCCGGGAGGCTGTGCGTGATTCCCCTGTGCTCCATTTTGTCAGGTATAAATGCCCTACCCGTGCCAGGGACCAGCTATAACTCAGCAGTGCAAGGGTTAACCCAGACACCCACCTGGCCAGCTCCTCCCATCGGCCCCTCCTTACCTGAATCCCCGCCCACAGGTACAAAAGGTGGGCACACTCCTCCATGTTGCTCAGATCCTAATGTAACCAAGTGATGATGTGATGAACCTGCAAATAAAAGGAGAGATATTTTACTTGAAGTCTCAAGTCTCTTTATTGGGCCTGATCCACCAATCCTTGTAACAAAATGGTAGCAGAGGATGGTTGGTAAGGCCCAGAGATCCCAAGACACAAGACAAGGACCCGTACCTACCTGCAGAATGGCGACACCCCCGAAGCAACGGGAAAGCAACCCATCAGACTTGCCAGGGAAGGCAGGAACCTCAACCCCCCCCAAAGCCTCCGCGACGGAAGAAAGGGGGGAGATCGAGAAAGGGAAAAGAGCCCACCACGACCAAGAAGAAGAGAAGCTACGACTCGACGTCCTGCAGCTGTTGAAAGAGCGAGCCGGCGACAAGAACCTACTTGCCGACCTGCGGAGCTTCATAATCGACCGCGAGGTGGCAAGGAGCGAAGAAGGCTCGGACTCCGAACTCGAGGAGCTGGACTCGGTGAGTGGATCGCCCAAAAGGGCACTCCCAACGGCCACCGAGCCCCAAAGCCCCGCTCTAAATTTGAAACGGCGGCCATCTTTGTCCACATGGTCGGACAAGATGGCCGACCCCCAACCAATCAACAAACAGAATTCAAAATGGCCGGCGCGCGAAAAATGCCGGACCATGAGCCATGATGAAAGTGACCGGGGAGAGGGGACTGAATCCGACTCCGACCCCTGGTACACCCCCAGCGAGCGGCAAGTGGATAGGGCCATGAAGACCCTTGCTGCCGCCTTCGGCCCAGGCCTCAAAATCACTAAAGAGAAGCCGGAGAGGCCAAAACAAAAGGGAAAACGAGGAGAGGGGCAACGAAGCACCCACCCGAGAGCCACCGACGCCCGCGACAGCTCGCCAGCCCACCTTCGCACCCCAGGGACACCGCGCCTCCGATCGCCTAGGCCGCACACCCCGGACCGCATGGATTGGGGCAGCTACTTACAGCCACCGCCGGAGCCCCAGCACCGCCAGGATCTTCATTCGGGAGAAGCAGCTGCTGGACGACGCCTTCCGGAGCACACCTGGACCCCCAAGGCCGAAGCCGAGGCCTACCCGACCGGCAGAGACCTCTACAGCGGAGCCGCAATGAACAGGTCCTTCCACAGCGACGGCGGAGCTGAAATGGACTTCGCGCATGCGCTCTTCCGCCTAGAGGAAGAAAAAAGAAAAAAATTACAAAGCGGGACTTTTAAACTACCGGCAAGCGTTCCCATGCCTTACTGCTGCTATAGGCACATAAGGAACCATGGACAACAGCCAGCAGTAAGTAATTTTACTAATAGTGCTGGGAACTTACCTGTTGACTTTCCCAAGTTGAGAATGGATGGGGGCAATATCCTAGAGTGGTCACAGCAACTCCAAGTGGTATTCCTAAAAGAGAATATGTCTCATTTTATTAATGATCCCCCAGAGAGACCATGGTCTTTAGAGCTGGATTGCATGCACCACAGGGCATTCTACCTTTTAGTTGCAAGCATATCACCCACTATTTACCACTGTATTGGACATAACCTCACTGTATCAGAAATTATAGGAAAAATGTTTGGGTTATTTTACAGTGAGAGTGTGTCCACCACCACCCAAATCTCCAAAGACTTCTTTTCTGCCAGACTTAAGCCAGGAACACCCATGAGTGAGCACCTAGTGTCCTTAAGCGGTACCAGGGCAGAGCTACACCTCAGGGGAGAGGTTATTTCCGACCAGATTATGAAGAGCGTAATAATTAACTCTTTAGATCACTCATGGAATAACTTCTTGACACACTTAGATACCGTTAGCCTGGGAATGCTATCCGTGGAGAAGCTATCCAATAAGCTGATCGCGGAAGATAATCTGAGAAGGAGCCGCCCCGGCCCTCCCAGAGAACATAAGAGTGAGAAGAGAGTAGTCTTCCAAGAGAGACAACACAACATGCCAGAATGTTATATCTGCGGGTCAAGGGGACACATCAAAAGGGACTGCCCCAAGAACTATAGGGAGAGAGGCAGACCAGAGCACAGGCACAGACAAACGGAAAGGCACACATCGGAAGAAAGGTATAGGCGCAGGGACTCACCCAACCCCAGGGACAGGAGGGGGAACAGAGACAGCTCACGCGACAGCAGGACAGGGTCCTTATACGGGATAGGTGAGCGCACACACATCACATACCAAGACAAAGACACCAGCTCATGGCTCCTGGACTCGGGAGCCTCCAACCACACCACCTACAATCAGAAGCTACTCTCATCATTCAAGAGGGAGGACTTTTCGATCAAAGTCGCAGATCAAAATCAGGTTAGGGTGACAGGCAAAGGGACAGTTACATTGCCAGGCTTGGGAAAAATAGAGGGGGTGCTGCTAGTCCCGGGGATACCCCACAACATCCTAGCCGCAGTAAAACTTAGCAAGGAATCAGGGGCTGAGGTGACCTTTACAAATGGTTATGTCAAAGTTAGCAAGAATGGGGAAGATATAGGGAGAGTAACCGTCAACCAAGGGTTACCATACATAACTTTCCATGAGGATGACGCCCACAGCGTGTGCACCAGTTCAGAGGACACAGAGGGCACCGATCAGGGCAGGACTGAGGGAGAACAGGTAGATGGGAGAGAGGTAGATAGCGATGGCGACACGACACAAGAAATACGACACAACAGACACACCCAAAAGGGGCCCTCAATAGGCAAACCCATGCATGACGACTGTGCTCATCTGCTACACCGGAAGCTAGGGCACGCCAGCTTCCCCGTGGTCCAGAAAATGGCCAATTGTACCGAGGGTGTCAAAATAAAGAACTGCGAAAACTACCTCGAGTGCTCGGTGTGCAAATGTTCAAAATTAAAGGTAAAACCCAGGCCCAAGAAGTCGTTACGCGCCGCCAAACAAATATTCGACCTAGTTCACATGGACCTGGTAGGGCCCCTAAGGCCATCCATAAATTACAAGAAAAGATACTTTCTCACCATAGTAGATGACTTTAGCCGATATGGCTTCGTCTATACTTTAAGGAAAAAGGATGAGGTCTTCCAGAAATTCAAAGAGTTTTACAAAAGAGTAGAAACACAAAACAATACACAGATCAAGCAAATCATGACTGACAGAGGATCTGAGTTTCTATCTAAGGACTTCTCCCATTGGCTCAGATCCAAAGGCGTGATTCACTTTACGTCATCCCCGTTTTCCGCCTTTCAGAACGGGGTCGCAGAACGGCGCAACTCCACGCTCCAGACGATGGTCAGGTGCGCCTTAGAGGACGCGGGCATTGGCCAGCACTTCTGGTCTGAAGCCCTGGTCTATTCCAACTACACTCTCAACAGAACATGGTCCAGTGTGATAGACAAAACACCATACGAGCTCATGTATAACAAAAAGCCACAGATAGCACACTTACATGTGTTCGGCGTGACCGCTGATGTCCACATACCCAAACAGTTACGCAAAAAAGGGGACAAGGTATCCAGAAGACTGAGGTTTATGGGATACGAGCCAGGAACCAAGGGCTTCAGGTTTGTGGATAGCAATAATAGATTCGTGATATCTAGGACAGCGACTTTCCATGAGCAGGCCAACTGGTCCAGAATACACTTAAACGAGGTACTCACCAAGCGAGAGGATAGTCCAACTGAGCAAGCTCAAGACGAAAGCGAGGCAGTGGATAGACGGGAAGGGGATAGGCCCAGGCCCAACCTCCAAGGCATCAAGGTTGAGGGATGGAAGGAGAATCACCCCAAGATAAGTGTAGACTCACTGACCCAAAGAGAGGCCAGACATCTGCATGACACTGAGCAGACGGTAGGCAGACCGGTCAGGTCTACCAGAAACCAATTGCCAAGAAGACTAAATGATTACGTGATGCACGTGCACACGAATCACGTCACACCCAACTCCTACGAAGAGGTATTGAGACTACCCCAGGAAGAGAGGGCAAAGTGGGAGTTAGCCATGGCCAAAGAGCTGGACAGCCTGAGGAAGCTAGAGGTCTACACCCCAACCAAAGTCCCAGAAGGCAAGAACACAATAGGCACCCGATGGATCTTTAAGATCAAAAACTTAGAGGGTGGGCAAAGCCTATACAAAGCAAGATTAGTTGCCCAGGGGTTTGCTCAAAGGTTCCCGGAGGACTACACTGACACCTACTCGCCCACCGTAAGGACAGAGAGTGTAAAAAGCGCCTTGGTCATCGCATCTCTGCTAGGACTGGAGGTGCACCAGTTTGATGTACAGACTGCCTACTTGCACGCCAATCTAGATAAAGAGATATACATCAGAGCGCCTCACAGCAAAGAAACCAACATGGGGGACACCTGGTTACTCCACAAGAGCCTATACGGACTGAAGCAATCGGGCAAGCGCTGGTACGAATGCTTGGTAGAGGCACTGAAGTCTATGGGGTTCACGGCGACCATAGCTGACAACTGCTTCTTCACCAGGAAGGAGGGGGACTCGCCAGAATACATCCTGGTTTACGTGGATGACATACTATATATCAGCAAGCACGAAGAGAACCGCGACACCTTCGCCAGCAGACTGAGCGAGCACTTCACCCTAAAATACCTCGGAAAGATAAACCGGTACCTGGGGGTGCAAGTCAACCAAACACCAAAAGGTTTCCAGCTGTCACAGAAAGAGAAAATAGAAGAGTTACTCCATAAGTGCAACATGGCAGACGCCAAGGGGTGTGATTCGCCCATGCAGACGGACTTCCTGAGAAACATGCATGATGAATCACCCGGATTTGAAGACAACACGCTGTACAGGTCAGTCATAGGCTCTCTCCTGTATATCGCTAACTGGACAAGACCGGACATTGCTCTATCAGTTAATTTATTGTCCAGACACGTGAGCAAACCCACCACATACCACTGGGACGCGGTGAAAAGGGTGCTAAGATACCTGAAACAAAGTGCCAATGCATGCCTAACCCTAGAGCCTGAAAAATCCAACGAACCCATCCTCTCCTGCTACGCCGATGCTGACTGGGCCGGAGACACCAAAGGCCGGAAGAGCACGTCTGGATACATATTCTACTTAAATAACAGTCCGGTGCATTGGTATACAGGCAAGCAAATCTTGGTGGCAACCTCGACTACCGAAGCTGAATACATATGCCTCTCCAAGGCCGCCAACAACCTCATCTGGTTCGACGACCTACTGGCCAGCGTGTGGAAAGAACCAGCTTACCCAATAAATGTTTACGAGGATAACAAGGCCGCTATAGAAATATCCATGTCCGACGCTGTAGGGCAAAGGTCAAGGCACATAGATATAAAGTATAAGCATGTGAGACAGCTCTCCAGAATCGGTTTCATAAAGGCCATACACTGCGATACAGAAGAACAGACTGCAGACATACTCACAAAACCTCTGCAGGGCAAACAACACTCACACTTAGTTTCCAAGCTCAACATTCGCCACAGGGTACCAACCAGTCAGTCAGGCCTACAGACACAGGTCAGGCATTTAGAGGGGGATTTGTCAGGTATAAATGCCCTACCCGTGCCAGGGACCAGCTATAGCTCAGCAGTGCAAGGGTTAACCCAGACACCCACCTGGCCAGCTCCTCCCATAGGCCCCTCCTTACCTGAATCCCCGCCCACAGGTACAAAAGGTGGGCACACTCCTCCATGTTGCTCAGATCCTAATGTAACCAAGTGATGATGTGATGAACCTGCAAATAAAAGGAGAGATATTTTACTTGAAGTCTCAAGTCTCTTTATTGGGCCTGATCCACCAATCATTGTAACACATTTCCACTGGCAGAGGGCTGCAGGAGGCCGTTGTAGCCGAAAACGGGGCCCCGGGAGGCTGTGCGTGATTCCCCTGTGCTCCATTTCCACTGGCAGAGGGCTGCAGGAGGCCGTTGTAGCCGAAAACGGGGCCCCGGGAGGCTGTGCGTGATTCCCCTGTGCTCCATTTCCACTGGCAGAGGGCTGCAGGAGGCCGTTGTAGCCGAAAACAGGGCCCCGGGAGGCTGTGCGTGATTCCCCTGTGCTCCATTTCCACTGGCAGAGGGCTGCAGGAGGCCGTTGTAGCCGAAAACGGGGCCCCGGGAGGCTGTGCGTGATTCCCCTGTGCTCCATTTCCACTGGCAGAGGGCTGCAGGAGGCCGTTGTAGCCGAAAACAGGGCCCCGGGAGGCTGTGGGTGATTCCCCTGTGCTCCATTTCCACTGGCAGAGGGCTGCAGGAGGCCGTTGTAGCCGAAAACGGGGCCCCGGGAGGCTGTGCGTGATTCCCCTGTGCTCCATTTCCACTGGCAGAGGGCTGCAGGAGGCTGTTGTAGCCGAAAACGGGGTCCAGGGGGCAGGGGTGAAATCTACTTATCTTCCCTACCGGTTCGGAAGTGTGTGCGCGCGCCATCATCACGTCCGATCTTTGACGTATGCAGAGGGTCGAAAATGGGTTACTTCCTGGTTAAAACCAGGAAGTAACGATGTCCGGGTGGGTGGGCGGAACCTCATTCTACCACCACTACTGGTTTGCATGAACCGGACAGAACCGGTAGGATTTCACCACTGCCGAGAGGGGGGCCACAGGGGGGGGGTGCACACGGCCTCCCAAGCTCAGATTTGGCTGGCAGAGGGCTACCAAAACAAACTAAACACAAAACAAAAGGAGCAAATGTTTCCCCATTTTGCATTTGAGCATGCAAGAAGGGACAGGAAAGGAGAAAGGAAAAGAGGGAAAGGCCAAGAAAAAGAAGGGAAGATGGGAAGGGAGCAAGGAAGGAAAAAGAAGGGAAGAGGGGAAGGGAGAAGGAAGGAGAAGGAAGAGGGAAGAAGGAAGGAAGGAAGGAAGGAAGGAAGGAAGGAAGGAAGGAAGGAAGGAAGGAAGGAAGGAAGGAGGGAGGGAGGGAGGGAGGTGGAGGGAGGGAAGGAAGGAAGGAAGGAAGGAAGGAAGGAAGGAAGGAAGGAAGGAAAAAGAAGGCAAGAGGGGAAGGGAGAAGAAAGGAGAATGAAGAGGGAGGGAAGGAAGGAAGGAAGGAAGGAAGGAAGGAAGGAAGGAAGGAAGGAAGGAAGGAGATTATAATGAGAGTGATGGAAGGTCTGACGGAAGTCCTGTTTTAGATTAGATTAGATTAGATTAGATTTATTAAATTTGTATACTGCCCTTCTCCCGAAGGACTCAGGGCAGTGAACAGCCAAGATTAAAATACATACAATATAAAAATTAAAATAAATTAAAACACAATTAAATCAGTTTGGCTTCCCCAAATTTTAAAACCCTTTCCCCATAAAATAACCCATTAAAACTTTAAAACAGCCCGGCTTGCTGGAATAAGAAGGTCTTTAACGCTCGGGGGAAAGTCCGGAGGTCCAGGATCAGTCGTATTCCTGGGGGTAGCTCATTCCAGAGGGCGGGTGCCCCCACAGAGAAGGCTCTCCCCCTGGGGGTCGTCAGTCGACATTGCTTGACTGACGGCACCCTGAGGAGGCCCTCTCTGTAGGAGCGGATTGGCCGGTGGGAGGTTATCAGAGGCAGAAGGTGGTCTTGTAAATACCCCGGCCCTAAGCCATGGAGTGCTTTAAAGATGAAAACCAATACCTTGAAGCGCACCCGGAAGACCACCGGGAGCCAGTGCAGCTCGCGCAGGAGAGGTGTTACATGGGAGCGCCATGTCGCCCCCCATAATTACCCACACGGCTGCATTTTGGACCAGCTGGAGCCTCCGGATACTCCTCAAGGGGAGCCCCATGTAGAGAGCATTGCAGTAGTCCAGGCGAGAGGTAACGAGGGTGTGAGTGACCGAGCATAAGGAGTTCCGATCCAGAAAGAGACGTAACTGGCGTATAAGGCGAACCTGATAAAAAGCCCCCCTGGCCACGGCCGTCAAGTGCTCTTCTAAAGACAGCCGTGCATCCAGAAGGACACCCAAGTTACGATCCCTCTCCGTGGGGGCCAATGACTCGCCCCCAATAGCCAGCGATGGCACCAGCTGGCTGTATCGGGACGCCGGCAGCCACAGCCACTCAGTCTTGGAGGGGTTGAGTCTGAGCCTGTTCCTCCCCATCCAGACCCGCACGGCCTCCAGGCAGCGAGACATCACATCAAGGGCATCATTGGGATGGTCTGGGGTGAAGATGTACAGCTGAGTGTCTTCAGCGTACAGATGGAACTCCACCCCAAATCCACGGATGATCTCACCCAGTGGCTTCACATAAATGTTGAACAGGAGAGACGAGAGGACCGACCCTTGCGGCACCCCACAAACAAGGTGTCTCGAGGTCAACCTCTGCCCCCCAGCCAACACGGACTGCGACCGGTTGGAGAGATAGGAAGAGAACCACCGTAGTATGGTGCCTCCCACTCCCAACCCCTCCAGCCAACGCAGCATGATAGCATGGTCGAAGGTATCAAAAGCCGCTGAGAGATCTAATAGGACCAGAACAGAGGAACATCCCCTGTCCCGAGCCCTCCAGAGATCATCAACCAATACGACCAATGCCATTTCCGTGCTGTACCCAGGCCTGAAGCCGGACTGGAACGGATCCAGATAGACAGTTTCATCCAGGTACTGTGGGAGCTGTCGCACAACCACACTCTCCACAACCTTCACCACAAGGTTTTAGCACTTGGCCACCACAGGTGCCCCCAACACAAGTGATGTTGAGCTGGCCATGCCCACCCTAGCCACGCCCAACCCCCTCCCCCCTCTGAGGTCAAACACAACCCTGATGTGGCCCTCAATGAAACCGAGTTTGACACCTTTGCTCTAAGTCATGTCCGAATCTTCGTGACCTCGTGAACCATAGCATAGCCACCTTGTCTTTCATAATCTCCTGGAGTTTGTGCAAATTCACGTTCATTGCGTTGATGCCATTGTGTAAGCCCCTCATCCTCTGTCATCACACAACCTACTAACAACATACACAGGACCCAATCTTGGGTCAGTCACTGGGACCGGAGGTTTAGTCTTCCAAGCTTTCGGACTTTATGCTGGAACCCATCTTCAAAGAATTTCTCCCTACCAGTTTGGGCTAATCTATGCCTAATATTTATGTGGGTGGAAACTAATCAAAGGTTGGACTGGTCTGGAGAAAAGAAGGACTGGGGTGACATGATAGCAGTGTTCCAACATATGAGGGGCTGCCCCAAAGAAGAGGGAGTCAAGCTATTCTCCAAAGCATCTGAAGGCAGGACAAGAAGCAACGGATGGAAACTAATCAAGGAGAGAAGCAACCTGGAATTAAGGAGAAACTTCCCAACAGGGAGGACAATTATTCAGTGGAACAACTTGCCACCAGAAGTTGTTGAAGGTTTTTAAGAAGAAATTGGACAGCCATTAGTCTGAAATGGTATAGAGCAGTGATGGCTAACCTATTTGCCATTGTGTGCCAAAAGCGTGGGGAGTGTGGGCGGATCACCCGTGCACGTGCCCAAACCCATAATTCAAGCCCCCCCATGCCCCACCCTCTGTGCATGCATGGACTCCCCCCCCCCCCCGCACTCCTCCCGCTTTTGACACGTGATGGCAGGCCCGGTAGGCCTGTTTTTTGCCCACCGCAGGCTCCAGAGCCTTTCTTGGTGCCTGGGGAGGGCAAAAATGGCCTAGAAGGCCCGAAAATCAGCTGGCCACGCTGGAGCTGAACTAGGACAACGCTCACGTGCCCACAGATATGGCTGTGCGTGCCACCTGTGGCACACAGGCCATATGTTCGCCATCACGGGTATAGGGTCTCCTATCTAACCAGGGGTAGAAGATCTCCAAGATCTCTTCCGACTCTGTTATTCTGTTAAAACGTTTTTGGTGGCACAGGGACCAAAAAGAAAGTCTAGCGGTGAGATGATAGCAGTGTTTGTTTGTTTGTTTGTTTGTTTATTAGTTCAATTTATATGTCGCCCTTCTCCGGAGACTCAGGGCAGCTTACAAGGCATTAAGCAATAGCCTTCATACTTTTGTATATTTATACAAAGTCAGCTTATTGCCCCCACAAACTGGGTCCTCAATTTACCTACCTTAGAAAGGATGGAAGGCTGAGTCAACCTTGAGCCTGGCGGGATTCGATCTTACTTTAATTGCAGACAGCTGGTGTTAAATTACAGTGCTTAGTCTGTTGAGCTATCCAGGCTCCTCTATATTTTGTATACACCTGCTTAGTAAGGCTTTCGGGGCCCCCATAAGCGGTGTTTCTACAAAGTCAGTTTATTGCCCCCACAATCCGGGTCCTCATTTTACCTACCTCGGAAGGATGGAAGGCTGAGTCAACCTTGAGCCTGGTGAGATTTGAACTCACACTAATTGCAGGCATCTGGCAGCTAAGTGCTACATAACAGCACTTAGTCTGCTGCACCACCAAGGCTCTTTCCAATATCCAAGGGGCTGCCCCAAAGAAGACAGAGTCAAGCTATTCTCCAAAGCACTTGAAGGCAGGACAAGAAGCAATGGGTGGAAACTAGTCAAGGAGAGAAGCAACCTGGAATTAAGGAGGAATTTCCTGGCAGTGAGAACAATTAATCAGTGGAACTGCTTGCCTCCAGAAGTTGTAAATGCTCCAACACTGGAAGTTTTTAAAGAAGAGATTGGACAACCATTTGTTTAAAAATGGTATAGGGCTGGGGTCTCTTGCCTGAGCAGGGGGTTGGACTAGAAGACCTCCAAGGTGCCTTCTGAATCTGTTACTCTGTTATTCAAACTGGATCAGAAGAAAATGGAACGAAATAACGAGGAAGGCTTGGCTGTCTGGAATGCAGAACAGGATTGTAGAATTTCTCATTGAATTTAAAAGATTTGACACTTAACTTTGTGCCGGAATTTCTCCATCCAATTTTCAAGACCGCTAGCTTTATGTTCATTTGGCGATGTAAGACATCCCATCTTCTCTCACTTTGACGAAGTCTAGATGTATCCTCCCATCAGCTTGTCTGCAGCAAGGAGGGAAGAAGAAGAAAAAAAAACCAGAGTATTTTTGCAGCTCGTGGCAAAGATTCTGGAATCCGCACTTACAAGTTGCTTCGAAATGGGGGTATTTTACAAATGTTGAGGGTGCGTGGAAAAAAAAAAGGTAAAAAAAAAAGAACCAAGTCCAAGGGAAAATTGCTCGAGAGGAACCCAAAGGTGCTTTAGGACTTTCTGGTTTTTCTTTGAAGATGTTTCGCTTCTCATCCAAGAAGCTTCTTCAGCTCTGACTGGATGGTGGGGAAGGGAAGGATTTATACTCCTTGCAGACAGCTGGTCATTTGCATCTTTTTAGGGAGTCGTTGAGGCCAGCTGGAGGTCTATCTCTGGCATCAGGGTCACCGGAGTAGTGCAAATGGGGGTGGAGCCTTCTTGGAACTGTTGAAAGGACCGTGTTGTAGACGGGAGAGAGGTGATGTCATATCCCTCCCCCTCTGTGGAGGGTGGGCTGCTCCATTTTGACTAAGGCAATTTTACACCACTCAGATGACCCAGAGGACACAGATAAGCCTCCAAGTGGCCTCAACGACTCTTTAAAGGGATGCAAATGACCAAGCTGTCTGCAAGGAATATCAATCCTTCTGTTCCCCACCATCCAGTCAGAGCTGAAGAAGCTTCTTGGATGAGGAGTGAAATGTCTTCAAAGAAAAAACCAGAAGCTGATTTTGTATAAAAAAGAACATCGCTTAGGGGGGCCCAAAAAAGCCCTACTAAGCAGGTATATACAAAAGTATGAAGGCTATTGCTTAACGCATTGCAAGCCGCCCTGAGTCTCCAGAGAAAGGGCGGCATATAAATCGAACAAATAAATAAATAAATAAATAAATAAATAAATAAATAAATAACCAGAAAGTCCAGTTGCCTCTTGAACAAAAGCACCTTGGAAGGATTTATACGTCTTGCAGAGTGCTGGTCATTTGCATCCTTTTAGAAAGTCATTGAGGCTACTTGGAGGTTCATTTGTGTCCTCAGGGTCACCTGAGTAGTGCAAATGAGCGTGGAGCCTTTCAGCATTTCCAAGAAGGTTCCACACCTATTTGCATCTCCACACTCAGGTGGCCCTGAGGACACAGATAAACCTCCAAGTGGCCTCAACGACTCTCTAAAAGGATGCAAATGACCAGCTGTCTGCAAGGCGAATAAATCCCACCATCCAGTCAGAGCTGAAGAAGCTTCTTGGATGAGGAGCGAAATGTCTTCAAAGAAAAAACCAGGAAGTCCAGTTGCCTCTTGAAAAAGCAACTTTGAGACAACCACGACCTGGACGACGGAGAATCTCTCACATTTGTTCAGGACGAATGAATACAGAGTCACTTTGAATAGGTCTGTGGAATTGGGATCGTAGAAACACCCAGGAGCATAGAAGAGTTCAGAGGCAGATGCATAAATAAATGTCTTAAACGTATTTATTCATATGATAAATCATATTAACTATGTTCAACAGAGTTCAAGTCTCATGAGGAACAAACATGAAAAGAGGTCGATGGATCGAAACCATCCTCTGCTACCATTCTGTGGAATTGGGATCGTGGAAACACCCAGAAGCATAGAAGAGTTCAGAGGCAGATGCATAAATAAATGTCTTAAACGTATTTATTCATATAATAAAGCATATTAACTATGTACAACAGAGATCAAGTCTCATGAGGAACAAACATGAAAAGAGGTCGATGGATCGAAACCATCCTCTGCTACCATTCTGTGGAATTGGGATCATAGAAACACCCAGAAGCATAGAAGAGTTCAGAGGCAGATGCATAAATAAATGTCTTAAACGTATTTATTCATATAATAAAGCATATTAACTATGTACAACAGAGATCAAGTCTCATGAGGAACAAACATGAAAAGAGGTCGATGGATCGAAACCATCCTCTGCTACCATTCTGTGGAATTGGGATCATAGAAACACCCAGGAGCATAGAAGAGTTCAGAGGCAGATGCATAAATAAATGTCTTAAACGTATTTATTCATATGATAAATCATATTAACTATGTTCAACAGAGTTCAAGTCTCATGAGGAACAAACATGAAAAGAGGTCGATGGATCGAAACCATCCTCTGCTACCATTTTGTGGAATTGGGATCGTAGAAACACCCAGGAGCATAGAAGAGTTCAGAGGCAGATGCATAAATAAATGTCTTAAACGTATTTATTCATATGATAAATCATATTAACTATGTTCAACAGAGTTCAAGTCTCATGAGGAACAAACATGAAAAGAGGTCGATGGATCGAAACCATCCTCTGCTACCATTCTGTGGAATTGGGATCGTGGAAACACCCAGAAGCATAGAAGAGTTCAGAGGCAGATGCATAAATAAATGTCTTAAACGTATTTATTCATATAATAAAGCATATTAACTATGTACAACAGAGATCAAGTCTCATGAGGAACAAACATGAAAAGAGGTCGATGGATCGAAACCATCCTCTGCTACCATTCTGTGGAATTGGGATCATAGAAACACCCAGAAGCATAGAAGAGTTCAGAGGCAGATGCATAAATAAATGTCTTAAACCTATTTATTCATATAATAAAGCATATTAACTATGTACAACAGAGATCAAGTCTCATGAGGAACAAACATGAAAAGAGGTCGATGGATCGAAACCATCCTCTGCTACCATTCTGTGGAATTGGGATCATAGAAACACCCAGGAGCATAGAAGAGTTCAGAGGCAGATGCATAAATAAATGTCTTAAACGTATTTATTCATATGATAAATCATATTAACTATGTTCAACAGAGTTCAAGTCTCATGAGGAACAAACATGAAAAGAGGTCGATGGATCGAAACCATCCTCTGCTACCATTTTGTGGAATTGGGATCGTAGAAACACCCAGGAGCATAGAAGAGTTCAGAGGCAGGTGCATAAATAAATGTCTTAAACGTATTTATTCATATGATAAATCATATTAACTATGTACAGCAGAGATCAAGTCTCATGAGGAACAAACATGAAAAGAGGTCGTTGGATCGAAACCATCCTCCACTACCATTTTGTGGAATTGGGATTGTAGAAACACGCAGGAGCATAGAAGAGTTCAGAGGCAGATGCATAAATAAATGTCTTAAACGTATTTATTCATATGATAAATCATATTAACTATGTACAGCAGAGATCAAGTCTCATGAGGAACAAACATGAAAAGAGAGAGATGGAGAGAGAGAGCAAGGTGGAAAAGGTTGGAGGGGGTTTTATACTCAGGGTAAGCCCCTCCTTTCCACATAGGGGTGGAGACACTCTCCGCCTCCACTGGTGTCTATATGACACATGTGCCAATGGCTTGCAAATACTTGACAAGGTCAGACCCCGACTCTGTGGGGTGTGGTTTCCAGTCCTGCTCCCAATGTAAGTGAAAGTTTCCCCCAGCCAGAAGACCCTCAAAATTGGCACTTTGTCCTCCTTTCCAAATCTGGCACCAGGGTAGGCATGCTCATTCGTCACCTAACATTCTGTCGGGGAAAAGTTCCTTGTCGTCACAGCAACTGATTTTAGTGCTTTACCTTCGGTATATTCGAAGTGTTTTTGCACAGTTTGGCACTGTCTTCAGTAAAGAGTGGGGGAGGGGGGGTTGGAAATTGGAAGGGTTGCCAGTTGGGTAGGGTACAGAGACGCTCCAATGAGCGGAGATCGAAGTGGCTTTCTCACTCACGTTGCAGCCTTGCCCGTCAGTTGCAAACTGTTGCAAATAAGTAGGGAAATGCTAAACAATCTGTGACTCGCTGGGTAATTGTTTCAGATATATTTGAGAGAGGAGAGGAGATACTGAATAGAGAATACAGAAAGAAGGGAAGGGAAGGGAAGGGAAGGGAAGGGAAGGGAAGGGAAGGGAAGGGAAGGGAGAAGAGAAGAGAAGAGAAGAGAAGAGAAGAGAAGAGAAGAGAAGAGAAGAGAAGAGAAGAGAAGAGAAGAGAAGAGAATATTGGAATTAAAAAAGAATGGAATAGAATGGAATGGAATGGAATAGAATAGAATAGAATAGAATAGAGTATTGGAATTAAAAAAAAGAATAGAATAGAAAATATGGAATCGAATGGAATAGAATAGAACGGAATGGAATGGAACGGAATGGAACGGAACAGAATAGAATGTGGAATGGGATGGGATGGGATGGGATGGGATGGGATGGGATGGGATGGGATGGGATGGGATGGGATGGAATGGAATGGAATGGAATGGAATGGAACGGAATGGAACGGAACAGAATAGAATGTGGAATGGAATGGAATAGAAGAGTGGAGTGGATGGAATGGAGTGGAGTGGAGTGGAGTGGAATAGAATAGAATAGAATAGAATAGAAAATATGGAACGGAACAGAACAGAACAGAACAGAACAGAACAGAACAGAACAGAATAGAATAGAAGCTGGAAGGGACCTTGGATGTCTCCTGGTTTAACCCCCTGCTCAAGCCGAAGACCCTATACATATGATGGCAAACCTATGGCACGCGTGCCAGAAGTGACACGCAGAGCCCTCTATGTGGGCATGGGCGCTATCGCCAGCTGTTCTTCGGTGTGCACTCATGGCACACCGGACAGCTGATCTTCGCGCAAGCCGGAGCCCTGGAAACCCAAAGACCATCTGGCAGGTGCGCTTGCCAGCCACCTGGTCTTCAGGTTTCTGGCGCTCCAGCCCGCACGAAGGTCAGCTGGCAGGCACGCATGTGTGCACTGGAAATCAGAAGACGATGTGGTCGGCGAGCTCATGTGTGCCAGCCAGCTGATCTTCAGGTTTCCAGGGCTCCGGCGCGCGATTTGGGCCCTCGGTTCCGAAAAGGTTCGCCATTACTTCCCTATACCATCCTGAACAAACGGCTGCCCAATCTCTTCTTTAAAAACCTCTAGTGATAGAGCACCAGTGGTGGGTTCCTCCCGGTTCGGTCCGGTTCGGCCGAGCCGGTAGCGGGTGACAATATGACATCACCAAACCGGTTCTCCCCTCCCACGCCCTCCCAACCCTCCCCACCACCACGTTATTCTTACCTTTTATTTAGTCCCACCCCCAATCTATTGCTGCCTCCTGAGTCCCAGCTGATGACTAGAGGGGAAAAAAACTGTTTAAACTCTTGCCGCGGGGCTTCAAAGGGCCGCCCTACAGCTGATCAGTGTTAAAAGCAAACAAAGGAGTCGGGTCGTAAGTGCGAGGACTGGTCATAAGTGCAAGGACCTTCCAGAAATGACTCTGACGCGCTAGCCACGCCCACCTAGTCACATGACCTCCAAGCCACACCCACAAAATAAGCCACGCCCACGGAACCGGTAGTAAAAAAAATTAGAACCCACCCCTGTAGTGCACCCACAACTTCTGGAGGCAAGTAGTTCCACTGGTTTTTTTTTGTTTTTGTTTTTTTAAAAAAAATTTTTACTTTTATTTTTATTTTGATTTATATGCCGCCCTTCTCCGGAGACTCAGGGCAGCTTACAATGCGTTAAGCAATAGCCTTCATCCTTTTGTATATTTATACAAAGTCAGCTTATTGCCCCCACAATCCGGGTCCTCATTTTACCTACCTTAGAAAGGATGGAAGGCTGAGTCAACCTTGAGCCTGGCGAGATTTGAACTTGCAGTAATTGCAGGCAGCTGGTGCACAGTAACAGTGCTTAATCAGCTACGCCACCAGGCTCCTTAATTGTTCTCAGGAAATTCCTCCCTAGTTCTAAGTTCGATCTCTGCCTGATTAGTTGCCATCCATTGCTCCTTGTCCTGCCTCCAGGCATTTTGGAGAATAGGTTGACCCCTTCTTCTCTCTGTTCCTTCAAATGTTGGAACATGGCTATCATCTCATCCAGTGGTGGGATTTAAAGAATTTAACAACCGGTTCTCTGCCCTAATGACTAGCTGGGTGGGCGTGGCCATGGTGGGCGTGGCCAGAGGATGTGATAGGCAGCACTCGGCCTCCTGCATCCCCTTGGGAGGAAAAATGGGCCATGGGGAGGGGGGAGGCGCCGCGGGGCGGGGCCAGCCAGCAAATTAACTACCGGATTGCCCGAACCACCTGAGTCCCACCACTGATCTCATCTCTAGTCCTTCCCCTTTTGCGATCTTCCAATGAGCAAAATCGATGACGGAGCCATTTTTTTTTTTTAATTTGATTTATATGCCGCCCTTCTCCGGAGACTCAGGACGGCTTACAATGCGTTAAGCAATAGCCTTCATCCTTTTGTATATTTATACAAAGTCAGCTTATTGCCCCCACAATCTGGGTCCTCATTTTACCTACCTTAGAAAGGATGGAAGGCTGAGTCAACCTTGGGCCTGGTGAGATTCGAACTTGCAGTAATTGCAGGCAGCTGAATGTTAATAACAGGCTATTAGTCTGCTGCGCCACCAAATTCACTTAATGAGCATGTGAACAATTTAACAAGCGCAGGGATTCACTTCACAATTTTGGCAAGAAAGCTGTGTCGTGGAATAAATGTGGGTATATGCAAAATTCATTATTATTATTTGTTTATTTATTTATATTTTGGTCATGCTTATGTAGGGTATATTGGAGGCGGTGATCCTTTTCAGAGCTGTATGCAACGAAATTTCATTTTAATTGTGTGCCAATTAGTATACATTCCAATTGACAATTGTTGTGGCCCGTCAGCGGCCTGTGCAGCTAGTAGCTGATTCTGACAGCGAGGAGCCTGGTGTGGTGATGTGCCAGCAGCCTATGCAGCTGGCACTCGAGTCAGACAGTGAGGAGGCTGGAGAAGATGTGGTGCCAGAGGCGGGGGATTCAGCCAGGGCCTTCAGAACCTCCAGAGGCTCCCTTAAGTGAAGAGGACGAAGAGGAGGAGCCTCTTCTCAATGCACGGGTGTGCAGAGCTGCCAAAAGGCAGGAGTGGCTCCTCAGGAGGAGGTCTCCTCGAGAGTAAGGCTTGGGGCTAATTGGCCACTCCCTTAGCCTATTTAAGGAGGAATGCCGACAGAAGCAATTTGTAGGGAACAACTTCGTTCACTCTCCTTCGCGTCTTGATCTTAGTCCTCTGCAAATTGCTTCTGGGCTTTCTGCCAACCATAGTAAGATTACGATTATTTATTCTTTGGATTCTTGTAGGCTGTTAAGAAAGTTAATTAACAGCCTTTGTTTGAAAAAAGACTGATTTAATTTACTAAACCAAGTTTTGTACAGACTTTGTGTGTGCTGTGTTCTTTGGGGTCCGTAGCTGGGGCAGAACAACAATGAAGTTATTCTAAGTCTCTAAGAAAGGTCATAAAGTGGGGCACAACTCACTCAACAATGGGTCTCCCTTAGCAACGGAAATTTGGGACTCCATTGTGGTTGTAAGTCGAGGACTACCTGTACAGCCTTAGCCTCATCCCTAATTGCACCTGGGAAAAAATGGATTTTTTTTTTCCCCCCTAGACTCATTTGGATTTCCCTCTCATCCGTCTCAGCGGTGAGCTAGAAAATACGAGCTTTTTTGCTTTTGAAATATTAATGGAAGGAAGTTCCTTTTTGGAGTCTTCTATAGAAAGCTCAAAAGCGTCGAGTTATTTTGACATCTGGCATCGTTCTGAAGCATATTTATTGGATCAATCAGCAACATGTTTGTTTTTTTGTTTTTTTTTCTGCTTGCCAGTTTATTAAGCTCACGTCGGCTCTATTAAAGTTTATGGGGAGATTGGATTTCCCATCGAAAGGGCTTGGAGACAATATTTCTCTGATCCCTCTAGGATCACCCCGATGTCAATGAGAAGTCTGCTTTTTAAGGGGAATTAAAGCTGGGAAGCTTAACGTTTTAATATTTTATCAAAAATACAATGGTGAGACGGGGTGGCATATAAACGTGATAAATAAGTCAGCTTGTCTGTCTTTCCGTCTATCCAGTTAAAGGAGGATATTTGAAACTGAGCGTTGAAAGAAGGGGTCCTTAGGGCTTCCTGAGCACAAACCACCATTACCTGGTTTGGGAAATGAAACATCTGCAAGAAAGCACCCAAATCCAGAGAGCACCAAGCACCCTTCTATCTATCTGTCTGTCTCTCTGCCCATCCATCCATCCATCCATCTCTGTCTGTCTGTCTGTCTCTCTCTCTCTCTCTATCTATCTATCTATCTTTCTATCTAATCAATCTGTCTGTCTGTCTCTCCGTCTATCTATCTATCTATCTATCTATCTATCTATCTATCTATCTATCATCTATCTATCTATCTATCTATCTATCTATCTATCTATCTAATCAATCTATCTGTCTGTCTGTCTCTCCGTCCATCCATCTATCTATCTATTTATCTATCTATCATCTATCTATCTATTTATCTATCTATCTATCTAATCAATCTATCTGTCTGTCTCTCCGTCTATCTATCTATCTATCTATCTATCTATCTATCTATCTATCTCTGTCTGTCTCTTCGTCTATCTATCTATCTATCTATCTATCTAGTCTGTCTGTCTCTCCATCCATCCATCCATCCATCCATCCATCCATCTATCTTTCTGTCTATCTATTTAGCTATCTATCATCTATCCATGTATCTATCTATCTATCTATCTATCTATCTATCTATCTATCTATCTCTGTCTATCTCATCTATCTATCTATCTATCTATCTATCTATCTATCTATCTCTGTCTGTCTATCTCATCTATCCATCCATCCATCCATCCATCCATCCATCCATCCATCTATCTATCTATCTATCTATCTATCTATCTATCTATCTATCTATCTCATCTATCCATGTATCCATCCATCCACCCATTTATCTAACTATCTCACTCATCTATCCTTTATCATCTATTTTCTATTTATCTATCTATCTATCTATCTATCTATCTATCTATCTATCTATCTATCTATCTATCCATGTATGCATCCACCCATCCACCCATCTCTCTCTCTTTCTCTCTTGCCTACCCTCGATCATTTATCTCTCTTTTTATGTATTTATCTATCCTATATTTAGCTTTAATGTAGAATTCAGTGTCAAGTCGCTTTAATGTCAAGCCACCTTTTTCAAATTCTATTTATATTTAACATTTATATAAACTTCTATCTCCTTACCTTTCAAGATGTAACCTGTTTAAACCATCATAGCATGACCCCTTTCTACTTCATATTGCCTAAATACCAAGGCAGCCAGCTAATACCTGAATTCCATAGTGCTTTATTTCTTGCATCTTCTCCTGTAAGAAAGCAAAGGAAAACAAAAAAAAATATTTTTTTAAAAAAGGGGGGGAAGGAAACTAGGAAAATTAACCCTCTCCTGCCCACCCTTTTCTTCTAATGGGGCAATTAAGTCCCCGAGAAAGGCACTCAAACTTTCATCACAAGACTTTGAAAAGGCATTTGCTTCCATTAATATTTCAGCAGCTTTTTTAAACCTGTATTTTCCAGCTCACTGCTGAGAAGGGTGGGAAGGCAATTCCGATGAGAACAGAAGGGTGCCAGCTATTGGATGCGTTAGGAATAATGATTATTATTATTAATTGTATTTCTAAATAAATTGCCATGTCTGCGAGGAAGGGGTTAATTAATTCTCCCTCTGAAGACATTTCATAACCTGCTAGAAGGGAGTGGGGTTTCCAGGGAGGAGGAGGAGGAGGAGGAAGAGGACTATGGGGTCCTTGGTGTTCTTTGAGCTTTTCTGGCAGACATTTCATGACCAAACTAGGTAATGTCATCAGTATTAGAAGGGAGTGGGGTTTGCTCTCTGTTTATATACAAATGGCTTGCCCTATGGCAGTGATGGCTAACCTTTTTGCTGCCACATGCCAAAAGCAGGGGGAGCGCGAAGGGGGGTTGCACACACGTGTGCCCACACCCATAATTCAATGCGTCCCCCGGCCCCCGTGCTCGTGCGTGCAATCCCCCCGCCCGCCCCCCATGTTTGGCATGTGATGGTACGGTGGGCCTGGTAGGCCCGTTTTTTGCTCTCCCCAGGCTCCAGAGGCTTTCTAGGAGCCTGGGGAGGGCAAAAACAGCCTTCCCCACCCCCCGGGAGACCCTCCGGAGGCCGGAAACAGCTCGTTTCCTGACTTCTGGTGGGACTGGAAGGCCCGTTTTTTGCTCTCCCCTGGCTCCAGAGGCTTTCTAGGAGCCTGGGGAGGGTGAAAACATTCTTCCCCACCCCCTGGGAGACCCTCCGGAGGCCGGAAACAGCTCGTTTCCTGACTTCTGGTGGGACTGAAAGGCCCGTTTTTTGCTCTCCCCAGGCTCCAGAGGCTTTCTAGGAGCCTGGGGAGGATGAAAATGGCCTTCCCCACCCCCGGGAGACTCTCCGGAGGCCGGAAACAGCCCATTTCCTGACTTCTGGTGGGACCGGAAGGCCCGTTTTTTGCTCTCCCCAGGCTCCAGAGGCTTTCTAGGAGCCTGGGGAGGGTGAAAACGGCCTTTCCCACCCCCACCCCCCTGGGAGACCCTCCGGAGGCCGGAAACAGCTCGTTTCCTGACTTCTGGTGGGACTGAAAGGCCCGTTTTTTGCTCTCCCCAGGCTCCAGAGGCTTTCTAGGAGCCTGGGGAGGATGAAAACAGCCTTCCCCACCCCACGGGAGACCCTCCGGAAGCCGGAAACAGCCCATTTCCTGACTTCCGGTTGGCCAAGAAGGCCTGAAAATCAGCTGGCTGGCGCACACATGCGCGCTGGGGCTGAGCTAAGGCAATGCTCGCGTGCCCACAGATATGGCTCCACGTGCCACCTGTGTCATGGGTGCCATAGGTTCGCCATCACGGCTCTATGGTATTAGTATTGGTGGATCAGTCAAGGAACTACCAGCTGAGACATACAATCAAGCAGTAAACAGCAGCATAATCAAGGAACCTCCAGGAACACCTAAATTGACAGGAAAAGCCACTAGAGCAAACTCCACTCACTTGTAGCCCTGATGATGTTACCTAGTTGGGTTATTAAATGTTTGCAAGAAAACAGCCAAGCTCAGAGAGCACCAAGGACCGTACAGTTTTTTTCCTCCTCCTCCTCCTCCTCCTCCTCCTCCTCCTCCTCCCAGCAAATCCAAATCCCTTCTAGCACTGATGACATTACCTAGTTGGGTTATTAAATGTTTGCAAGAAAGCCACAAAGCCCAGAGAGCACCAAGGACCCCACAGTCTTCCTCCTCCCCCTCCTCCTCCTCCCCCTCCTCCTTCCCACAAACCCCATTCCCTTCTAGCACTGATGATATTACCTAGCTGGGTCATGAGACATCTGCAGGAAAATCACCAAGCTCAGAGAGCACCAAGGACCCTACAGTCCTTCTCCTCCTCCTCCTCCTCCTCCCCCCTTCAAGCACTGATGATATTACCTAGTTGGGTCATGCAATGTCTGCAAGAAAACCCCCAAGCTCAGAGACCACCAAGGACCCTACAGTCCTCCTCCTCCTCCTCCTCCTCCTCCTCTCTACAAACCCCATTCCCTTGTAGCACTGATGATATTACCTAGTCTGGTTATGAAACGCCTGTAAGAAGGCAACCAAGCTCAGAGAGCACCAGGGATCTATAACTTCTGCTGGGTGTGTTTCACATTCAGTTTATCATCTAAACCCAGAACACAGATTAATTCAGTGCCCAGACGATTATGTGAATTCAGCCACCGGGTTCATCCCCAAGACTTTCCCCTTTGCAAGGGGTTTCAAAGGGGGGGGGGGGGAAATGGCATTTAGAAGCAGGGCATCCTGCCAGGCGTGGCTACGTCCCCTTTTTCATATTATCTCTCCGAAGGGGGGGGAAAAAAAACCCAAATATCTCATGCGCGTTCCCAGAGGCCTCTCGGGAGTTTTGCGAACTAAAACCGGCAGTTTTTCGCCTTCCAATTTGGGAAGGACCATTTTGCACCAATCTAAACAACTCTTTGCTAAGGGAGGAGCAGGAGTGGGCGGGGGGGCACAGGCACCCATGTGAAATTTGGGGGCAGGGGGGAGGCAAATTCCCTAGAGTCTTGTAGCACCTTCAGGATTAATTAACACATTTGCTCGTGCGTGAATCTAAACCAAAGCTTGCACCGAATGTGCAAAGGTTGAGTTTTATTTGCTTTGAAAACCGGGGAGCGGGAGGTCTATGTGTGTGTGGAGGGGGGGGTCTTTGCCACCTCAGGATCCGGTCCAAGAAATAGACCAGATATGGGGCAGAACCTGAATTTTCATGCAATCCAATTCCAGTGAAAATCAAATTAATGAGCTACAGACGGCGTGATTCCTCTTATCCGTGCCTTTAATTATTTCTCCTGCACTTTATAATTTTGTCAAGCTAAATATTGTCGGGTTGCCTATTAGCATTCCCAACAGATAAAGGGGGGGGTTGTTGCCAGGGCCCCTCAAACACGCACCTAACGAAGACGGGTAATTTGTACAAAAATAAACCCGTCCTTGGAATGGAGGGCAACTCTTTTTGTCACTCCGAGGAAACGACTGCAAGGTAATCCTCGACTTGCGACCACAAGGATTGAACCCTAAATTGCATCGCTAAGCAAGACAGTTGGTCAGTGAATTTTTTTGCCCCATTTTGCAACCGGTCTTGCCGCAGTTGTTAAAGGAATCACGGCATGTTGTTAAGTTAGTAGCACGGTTGTTAAGTGAATCTGAATCCTCTCCTCCCTCTTTCTCTTCCCTTCCACATCAACCTTCCTTCCTTCCTTCCTTCCTTCCTCCTTTCCTCCCTCCCCTCCCCTTCATTTTCCTTTCTCTTCCTTTCCTTTCCTCCCTCCCCTTTTTCCTTTCTCTTCTACATCAACCTTCCTTTCCCTTCCTTCCTTCCTTCATCCCTCCCTCCCTTCCTTTCCTTTCCTTCCTTCCTTCCTTTATCCCTCCCTCCCTTTCTTCCTTCTTCCCTCCCTCCCTCCCTCCCTTTCCTTTACTTCCTTCCTTCATCCCTCCCTCCCTTTCCTTCCTTCCTCCTTCCCTCCCTTTCTTCCTTTCCTTTCCTTCCTTCCTTCATCCCTCCCTCCCTCCCTTTCTTCTTTCTTCCCTCCCTCCCTCCCTTTCCTTTCCTTCCTTCCTTCATCCCTCCCTCCCTTTCCTTCCTTCCACCTTCCCTCCCTCCCTTTCTTCTTCCCTCCCTCCCTTCCTTTCCTTTCCTTCCTTCCTTCATCCCTCCCTCCCTTTCCTTCCTTCTTCCCTCCCTTTCTTCCTTCTTCCCTCCCTTCCTTCCTTCATCGCTCCCTCCCTTTCTTCCTTCTTCCCTCCCTTTCCTCCCTCCCTCCCTTCCTTTCCTTTCCTTCCTTCCTGCCTTCCTTCACCCCTCCCTTTCCTTCTTTCCTTCATCCTTCCCTCCCTTTCTTCCTTCGCTCCCTCCCTCCCTCCTTCCCTCCCTCCCTTTCCTTCCTTCATCCCTCCCTTTCCTTTCTTCCTTCATCCCTCCCTCCCTATCTTCCTTCCTTCTTTCATCCCTCTCTCCCTTCCTTCTTACATCCCTCCCTCCCTCCCTTTCTTCCTTCATCCCTCCCTCCCTCCCTTCCTTCCTTCCTTCATCCCTTCCTCCCTCCTTTCCTTCAACCCTCCCTCCCTATCTTCCTTCCTTCATTCCTCCCTCCCTCTCTCCCTCCCTCCCCTTCCTCCAGGAAAAGCACAGGAAAATGCATCTAGACCTCTGTGAGGTCTAGTAAGGAAAATTAACCATCTGCACTTTGTTTAAAACAACAACTTCTAAACACAAATGCGGCTACTTGGCACAGCTGCAGAAAAACAAATATATCCTAGATAGAAAACGCAATCCCGTTATATATTCAGTTGAAAACCTGCAGTTTTTTTTTTTTTAAAAAAAGATGCAAAAGTCACAGTAACCTTCAGTACCATAGAATGTTTTTGTGTGTGTGTGTGTGTATCATGAATCTTTTTTTGGTTTTTAAAGCTCCGAGGCTCATTTTGTCCATTTGTTCTTATTCTGGCAACCCAAGAGCCGCGTCTTTAAAAAGGGATTCGTGACACAGAGACCCATAAAATCTGACACTGTACTGCATGTTACTGTTGAGTCTGCACCTTTTCTTTTCTTTTTTTTTTCCCCCAAAAGCAAAAGTCTGCATTAAAATAAAATAGAAAACAGTTCTGTTGACACCTTTCCTGGTGCCGGAAAACATTTGGAAGGAGGATAAATGTATTTTCGTCATTCTCCCTGCCAAAAATAAGTGGTTAAAATCCAGTCTAGCTTTGCTTGCCAGTTTTTTCCCTCCGTGGATTTTTGGGGAGAACCGTCGGTTCCTTGATTTTCAAAGGCAGCCCCTGATATTATAGGCAGTCCTCGGGTTGCAACGGTTCATTTAGTGGCCGCTCAGAGTTGCAACGTCACTGAGAAAAGGAACTTGGGCCCCTTTTTCACAGTTGCAACCTTTCCAGCAAACTCGTGGTCACGGGTTCAAAATTCATACGCTTGGCCAGTGACTCGTGTTTATGACAGTTGCAATGTCCCTGGGGTCACGTGATCCTCTTTTGCGACCTTCCGACAAGCCAAGTCAATGGGGAAGCCAGATTCGCTTAACAACCCTGTCACGAACTGAACAACTGCAGCGATTCACTTAACAACGGTGGCACGAAAGGTCGCAAAATGGGGCAAAATTCAAATGTCTCACTTAGCAGCAGAAATTTGAGGCTGCATTGCGGTCATATGTCGAGGACCTACTTGTACAGAAGACCATCCTGAGCATACAGATAAAGGAGGATTTTCGTAAAAAACATAAATTTATACCTTCCCTTTCCTCCCGTCTTCTACGTAACATGCCACAACTGTCTCTAGTAGGTTAATAGCAGCTTGCAATTATAGGTAGTCCTCGTCTTACGACCACAATTCAGTCCAAACTTTCTGTTGCTAAGTGAGACAGTTGTCCAGTACAGGTAGTCCTCGACTTACGGCCACAATTCAGTCCAAACTTCCTGTTGGTAAGTGAGACAATTGTCCAGTACAGGTAGTCCTCAACTTACAACCACAATTCAGTCCAAACTCTCTGTTGCTAAATGAGACAGTTGTCCAGTACAGGTAGTCCTCGACTTACGACCACAATTCAGTCCAAACTTCCTGTTGCTAAGTGAGACAGTTCTCCAGTACAGGTAGTCCTCAACTTACGACCACAATTCAGTCCAAACTTCCTGTTGCTAAGTGAGACAATTGTCCAGTACAGGTAGTCCTCAGCTTACAAACACAATTCAGTCCAAACTTTCTGTTGCTAAGTGAGACAGTTGTCAAGTACAGGCAGTCCTCAATTTACAACCACAATTCAGTCCAAACTTCCTGTTGCTAAGTGATATAGTTGTCCAGTACAGGCAGTCCTCAATTTACAACCACAATTCAGTCCAAACTCTTTGTTGCTAAGTGAGACAGTTGTCCAGTACAGGTAGTCCTCAACTTACAACCACAATTCAGTCCAAACTTCCTGTTGTTAAGTGAGACAATTGTCCAGTACAGGTAGTCCTCGGCCGTAATTGAGCCCAAAATTTATGCTGTTAAGTGAGACATTTATTAAGTGGGTTTTGCCCCATTTTACAACCTATCTTGCCATAGTCATTAAGGGAATCACTACAATTGTTCAGTTAGTAACACGGTTGTTAAGTGAGTCTTGCTTCCCCCTTGACCTTGCTTGTCAGAAGGTTGCAGAAGGGGATCCCGAGACCCCTGGGGAGACCGCAACTGTCATAAGTACGAGTCAGTTGCCAAGCGTCTGAATTTTGATCTCGTGACCACGGGGCTCCAGTCGTAAGTGTAAACAACGGCCATGAGTCCCTTTTCTCGGTGCCGTTTGCAACTTCGAACGGTCGCTAAACGAATGGTTGTAAGTCGAGAACAATCTGTGAAGCTGTTGTGGCCCGCCAGCGGCCTGCGCGGACCGTGGCTGATCCCAACGAAGAGGAGGCTGGTGTGGTGTCATGCCAGCAGCCTGCACAACCAGCGCTCGCGTTGGACACGGAGGAGGCCGAAGAGGATGTGGTGCCCGAGGCAGAGACTCAGCCAGGGCCTTCAGAAGCTCCAGAGGCTCCTTCCAGTGGAGAGAGCGAAGTGGAGGAGCCTCTCCTCAATGCTCGAGCACGCAGGGCTGCCAAAAGGCAGGAGTGGCTACTCAGGAGGAGGAGGTCTCCTCGAGAGTAGGGCTTGAGGATAATTGGCCACTCCCTTAGCCTATTTAAGTCCCACGCAGCTAGTGCATTCTTGCTGGAAACAACTTGTATTATTATCAGAGTATTTTGGTTTATCATATCTTGTTTTCTAGGCTGGTTGCCAACCTTTGCCGGTCTTGTTTATTCTTGCTACTTAATAAATTTAATAAGAACCGTTGGTGTGTGTCAATATCCTCGGAAATCCGGAGCTGGGGCAGAACAAAAGCCCCATTACGGCAGCCCATCCTGAACATACAAATTCAGGGTGGATTCCCATTAAAAATTTTTTTTTAAAAAATCACATCTTCATTTTTTCCCTCTTCTTCTAATGTACCTACCATGTCACCATTGTTCTTTGCAAGGTTAATAGTAGCTTGCGATACAGTAGAGGGAATTCACAATATGTTCACTGCACTCGGGTAAAAAAAACAAAACAAAAAAAGGCCATTTAATTTGTTTTTCTTGCCATTCTCCTAGCAGGAGTGCCCCCATCTCTCCAACCCCCACCCGACCCCCCCGCCACTTTGCTCTCTTTCCTCTACATTGCATTTTCCTTAATTCTTAGTGGAAACGCGGCAATTTTCATGTTCTGCTGCACTTAGCTTGCCTCTTCGGTACATCGCAGAAGGTTATTTATTCCCCGAACGGTCTTTATCCTGAACTTTCGAAAACAATTGCATTTATTCCTCTTTGGCGGGGTGAAAATCGGGATGCCAGGAATTGCCGCGTTCCAATTAATTTCTTTTGCAGGCTGGTTGAGGTTTGAGATGGAACTAGGGAGCGTTTCAAAGCAAGCTGTTTAAACACAGGTAGTGTTGAGGCCCGTCAGCGGCCTGTGCGGATTGTAGCTGATTCCGACAGCGAGGAGGCTGGTGTGGTGCTGTGCCAGCAGCCTGTGCAGCTGGCGCTCGAGTCGGACAATGAGGAGGCTGGAGAAGATGTGGTGCCAGAGGCAGGGATTCAGCCAGGGCCTTCAGAACCTCCAGGAGCTGCCTTAAGTGAAGAGGACGAAGAGGAGGAGCCTCTTCTCAATGCACAGGCGCACAGAGCTGCGAAAAGGCAGGAGTGACTCCTCAGGAGGAGGTCTCCTCGAGAGTAAGGCTTGGGGCTAATTGGCCACTCCCTTAGCCTATTTAAGGAGGAACGCCGACTGAAGCAATTTGAAGGGAACAACTTCGTTCACTCTCCTTCCCGTCCTGATCTTAGTTCTCTTATCAGCTTCCTGCAAATTGCTTCTGGGCTTTCTGCCAACCATAGTAAGATTACAATTATTTATTCTTTGGATTCTTGTAGACTGTTAAGAAAGTTAATTAACAGCCTTTATTCGAAAAAGACTGATTTAATTTAGAAAACTAAGGTTTGTACAGACTTTGTGTGTGCTGCGTTCTTTGGGGTCCGTAGCTGGGGCAGAAAAGGTAGTCCTTAACTTACAACCGTTCGTTTAGGGACGGTTCAAAGTTACAGCGGCACTGAAAAAAAGTGATGTATGGGTGTTTGTCACACTTACGGCCACTGTGGCGTCCCCATGGCGATTAAAATTCAGACGCTCGGCAACTGACTTGTATTTACGACGGCTGCCGTTTCCCAGGTCACACGATCACCTTTCGTGACCTTCGGAGTGCCGTTGTAACATTGAGCAGTCAGTAAATGAGCGGCTGGAAGTCGAGGACTACCTGTTACAGAGTTACAGAAGGGACCTCAGAGGTCTTCTAGTCCAACCCCCTGCTCAAACAGGAGACCCAATACAGGCAGTCATCATAAGGGCACTAAAAAAAGTGACTTATGACCATTTTTCGCACTTATGACGGTTGCAGCATCTCCAAGGCCCCATGATTTACATTTGGATGCTTGGCAAATGGTTCACATTTATGACGGTTGCAGTGTTCCTGGAGTCACGTCATCCCCTTTTTGCGACCTTCTCTCAAGCAAAGTCAAAGGGGAAGCCGGATTCACTTAAGGACCATGTTACTAACTTAACAACGGCAGCGGTTCCCTTAAAAACGGGTGCAAGGAAGGTCGTAAAATGGGGCCAAACTCACTTAACAACTGTCTTGCTTAGCAACAGGAATTTTGGACTCCATTGTGGGCATAAGAATTCCCACAGACCCAGAGGATTCAAGAACTTTTTACCCCTTTTTTTTCCTAAAAAAGAAAGAAAGGAAAAAAAAATTTCAAAAGCTTGCTTTGCATCTGGCGCTGTGAATCTACCTTTGGGAGGGCGCATTGCCTTCGTGCTGTGGGTGTTTGATTCCTAGAGGGAAACTACTAATTATGGCATTATATTTCCTGAAAGTTGCCACGCACTTTCGAGTACGGAGCTGCGTTGCTGCAGAAAATTCTGGTTTTATTTTGCAGATTGCAATGAAAGCCTAGAAGCTTCTTTCAATGAGTGAGACAAGATGGGTGTCTCAGAATTCCACAGTCAGCCATGCTTTAAGATGGGTGGACTTCAACTCCCAGAATTCCCCAACCGGCATCCTTCAAGATGGGTGGACTTCAACTCCCAGAATTCCCCAGCCGGCATCCTTTAAGATGGGTGGACTTCAACTCCCAGAATTCCACAGTCAGCCATGCTTTAAGATGGGTGGACTTCAACTCCCACAATTCCACAGCTGGCAGCCTTTAAGATGGGTGGACTTCAATTCCCAGAATTCACCAGCCAGCCATGCTTTAAGATGGGTGGACTTCAATTCCCAGAATTCACCAGCCAGCATCCTTTAAGATGGGTGGACTTCAACTCCCACAATTCCCCAACCGGCATCCTACAAGATGGGTGGACTTCAACTCCCAGAATTCCCCAGTCAGGCATCCTTTAAGATGGGTGGACTTCAACTCCCAGAATTCCCCAACCGGCATCCTTCAAGATAAGTGGACTTCAACTCCCAGAATTCCCCAGCCGGCATCCTTTAAGATGAGTGGACTTCAACTCCCAGAATTCCCCAACCGGCATCCTTCAAGATAAGTGGACTTCAACTCCCAGAATTCCCCAGCCGGCATCCTTTAAGATGAGTGGATTTCAACTCCCAGAATTCCCCAACCGGCATCCTTCAAGATAAGTGGACTTCAACTCCCAGAATTCCCCAGCCGGCATCCTTTAAGATGGGTGGACTCCAACTCCCAGAATTCCACAGCCGGCATCCTTTAAGATGGGTGGACTCCAACTCCCAGAATTCCACAGCCGGAATCCTTTAAGATGGGTGGACTTCAACTCCCAGAATTCCCCAGCCGACATCCTTTAAGATGGTTGGACTTCAACTCCCAGTATTCCCCAGCCAGCATCCTTTAAGATGGGTGGACTTCAACTCCCAGAATTCCCCAGCTGGCATCCTTTAAGATGAGTGGACTTCAATTCCCAGAATTCCACAGTCAGCCATGCTTTAACATGGGTGGACTTCAACTCCCAGAATTCCCCAGCCAGCATCCTTTAAGATGGGTGGACTTCAACTCCCAGAATTCCACAGCTGGCATTTTCATCACTGGAGGTTTTTAAGAAGAGATTGGACATCCACTTGTCTGAAATGGTATAGAGTCTCCTGCTTGAGCAGGAGGCTGGACTAGAAGACCTCCAAAGTCCCTTCCACCTCTATTCTGATTGATTGATTGATTGATTGATTGGCAAATCCCAAACCTGTTTCAGATCATGTTAACCTCAGAAGAACCCTTGCCCCAATTGTGCACTCACTCAGCCCACATGCTCTTGGCTCTGGGACTGAACTGTCTCATTCCCAGACTTCATCAAAGAAAAGCTAATACAAAAGAGGACATTATTCATTGTGGCACTGGCTTCAAAGCCTTTGCAAAAGTGAAGCATGTTGTCCTAGTAAATCAAGACAATGTCACGGGCCGGCAAAGTTGTGGCTCCAGATTGTCCAGGGAATCGGACAATCCATCCTGAAATGTAAAATGACCTCATTCGAAACTTAAGTTCATCCACCCCAAAATGCAGGATGAGAAAACTTTCATTAGTTTTCAAAGGTACAGATAGTTCTCGTTTTAGGAACCGCAACAGAGTTGGAAGGGACCTTGGAGATCTTCTAGTCCAACCCCCTGCGCAAGCAGTAGAGACCCTATACAATTTGAGACAAGTGCCTGTCCAGTCTCTGGACTGTTAAAAACCTCCAGAGATGGAGCACCCATAACTTCTGGAGGCAAGCAGTTCCACTGGCTAATTGTTTACACTGTTAGGAAATTTCTCCTTAGTTCTAGGTTGCTTCTCTCCTTGATGAGTTTCCATCCGTTACGTCTTGTCCTGCCTTCAGGTGCTTTGGAGAATAGCTGGACTCCCTCTTCTTTGGGGCAGCCCCTGAGATATTGGAAGACTGCTTCTTCGTATGTATGCTTCTTCGTAATCAATCATTTAACCAGAACAGAGCTGGAAGGGACCTTAGAGGTCTTCTAATCCAACCCCCTGTTCAAGCAAGAGATCCTGTACCACTTCAGACAAATGGTTATCCAATCTCTTCTTGAAAACCTCCAGTAATGGAGCATCCACAATATCTGGAGGCGAGTTTTTCCACTGAATAATTGTTCTCACTATCAGGAAATTTCTCCGTAGTTCTAGGTTGCTTCTCTCCTTGATGAGTTTCCATCCGTTGCTTCTTCTCCTGCCTTCAGATGCTTTGGAGAATAGCTCGACCCCCGTTTCTTTGGGGCAGCCCCTCAGATATTGAGACACTGTTATCATGTCTCCCCTGAGCCTTCTTTTCGTTAAACTAGACATACCCAATTCCAGTGAACTTATTGTTTGCTAGGCTGTGGTTTTGCTGAAAACTGCAAGCAATTGATGGTTTGGGGCCATCGTAAAACCCATTTACGTGACTGCAAACTGCCATATATGTTGCCATGCATTTGACGTGTACTCACGTGACTGCAGATGGAGAAGGCAGTGACCATTCAAACTTCAGATCATTGTCAGAATTCATCTAGTTTGATGAAGAAAAGGACTAGGGGAGAGACATGATAGCAGTGTTCCAGTATCTGAGGGGCTGCCCCAAAGAAGAGGGAGTCAAGCTATTCTCCAGAGCACCTGAGGGCAGGACAAGAAGCAACGGGTGGAAACTCATCAAGGAGAGAAGCAACCTGGAAGTAAGGAGAAATTTCCTGACAGTGAGAACAATTAACCAGTGGAACTGCTTGCCACCAGATGTTGTGAATGCTCCAACACTGGAGGTTTTAAGAAGAGATTTGGATAACCATTTGTCTGAAGTGGTATAGGGTTTCCTGCTTAAGCAGGGGGTTGGACTAGAAGACCTCCAAAGTCCCTTCCAACTCTGTTATTCTATTCTATTCTATTCTATTCTATTCTATTCTATTCTATTCTATTCTATTCCATTCCATTCCATTCCATTCCATTCCATTCCATTCCATTCCATTCCATTCTATTCTATTCTATTCTATTCTATTCAGAGGTGGGTTTCAGCAGGTTCTGACCAGTTCTGGAGAACCAGTAATTGGAAATCTTGAGTAGTTCGGAGAACCGGTAGTAAAAATTCTGACTGGCCCCACCCCCATCTATTCTCTGCTTTCCAAGTCCCAGCTGATCGGGAGGAAATGGGAATTTTGCAGTAACCTTCCCCTGGAGTGGGGTAGGAATGGAGATTTTACAGTATCCTTCCCCTGCCATGCCCACCAAGCCACACCCACAGAACCAGTAGTAAAAAATTTTGAAACCTACCACTAATCCTATTCTATTCTATTCTATTCTGTTCTGTTCTGTTCTGTTCTGTTCTGTTCTGTTCCGTTCCGTTCCGTTCCGTTCCGTTCCGTTCCGTTCCGTTCCGTTCCGTTCCGTTCCATTCTATTCTATTCTATTCTATTCCAATCTTTTTCTATTCTATTCTATTCTGTTCTGTTCTGTTCTGTTCTGTTCCGTTCCGTTCCGTTCCGTTCCGTTCCGTTCTGTTCTGTTCTGTTCTATTCTATTCCAATCTCTTTCTATTCTATTCTATTCTATTCTATTCTATTCTATTCTATTCTATTCTATTCTATTCTATTCTATTCTATTCTAATCTTTTTCTATTCTATTCTATTCTGTTCTGTTCTGTTCTGTTCTGTTCTGTTCTGTTCTGTTCTATTCTATTCTATTCTATTCCCTCCTCTCCTCCTCTATCTCTTCTCTTCTTGCGTCTCCTCCCCTCCTCTCTCCTCTTCTCTCAAATATCTCTGAAATGATTACCCAGCGTGTCACAGATTCTTTAGCATTTCTCTACTTATTTATGACAGTTTGCAATCGATGGGTAAGGCTGCAACGTGAGTGAGAAAGCCACGTAGATCTCCCCTCATTGGAGCTTGTCTGTACCTTACCCACCTGGCAACCCTCCCAATTTTCCCCCCTTTTTCTAGTAGGTCATAACTTCAAACAGTCACTAAGTGACCAGTCATAAGTTAGTCAGTAAGTGAAACAGTGGCTCTGCTTACCATCCCTTCTTCCAACTTTCCTTTCCTTTACAAAGGTTACCCATGCCGGGATTGCTCCTCCTAAAGGGACTTTTTCATCGCCGTCATTACCTGTGAACTGTGAAGCAGTCGCTAAACGAGGATTCTCAGTACGACGGAGAAACAGGATGTTTTACATGTTCTGGATGGTTGTCGCCACTGTGCAAAAGAGTGGAAATGACAAGGAATGCCCAGAGGGATAATTGTGTGGTAGGATTGGCATGCATTTTTGTTCTCTTTTTAGAAACACGGGGAATTTATGCATGCTCCCTTCCTTGGAAAGGCCGTGTTTAAAATCACAGAGTTGGAAGGGACCTTGGAGGTCTTCTAGTCCAACCCCCTGCTTAGGCAGAAAACCCTACACCACTTCAGACAAATTGGTTATCCAACATCTGTGTATATAATAATTCTCCATCTTTTTATTCCTATTTTTCTTCCATAACAACAATCCTGTGAGGTTGGCCCGGCTGAGAGGCAGCGGCTGTGTTTTATGATACAGGAAGTCCCCAGCTTACAACAGTTCATTTACTGACCATTCAAAGGGACTTACGCTTACGTTTTTCACGCTTACGACCCCAGGGTCACGTGAGGTGCTGGCTTGAGTTAAATTTTAAATTGATTTTAAATTGGGTTGTTTTAATTTACGGCCAAATATTTAATTATTTTAATACTGTTTTTAAATTTTGTATGCTCTGTTTTTACCTTGGCTGTGCACCGCCCTGAGTCCTATTTGGAGAAGGGCGGTATAGAAATTTAATTAATAATAAATAAAATAAAATAAAATAAATAAATCAAAAGGCAGACGTTTCTCAACTGACTCGTATTTACGACGGTTCGCAACGTCCTCCCCCCGGGGGCTCACACCATCCCCTTTGGTGACCTTCCCACAAGCCGAGTCGACGGGGGAAGGTGACCGTGAGACGAACGGAACGACTGCAGGGATTCACTTCACAGCTCTGGCGAGGAAAAGTCGTAAAATGGGACCATGCTCCGTGACGAAGCATCTCGCTTAGCCACGGGAGCAATTCGGGAGCTCGGTTGTGGCCATAAATCGAGGACCACGCCGGGATTAAAAGTTTCAAAGCAGCAACTCTCCCAGAGGGCCGGAGATGCAACCCTGTTTTTTTGTGTCTTCGGCGCTGAAAGACGTTTCGTGCTATGCTGAGCATTTTCTGTTCTCGGTTCAGACGCGGCTGCACACCGAGGAACGGTTGGAGGGGGGGGAGAGGGAAGGAGGAGGAGGGGAGGACGTTTAACCGCAGTCACACAATGTTCCCTGAAACTCAGCAGGCTTTCTCTGCTCCCGCACCGCACAATTTCTGCGAGAGCCCACCACCGTCATCTGACGACTCTGCTGCTTCTCCGAGAGAGGCCCAGATTGGATGGGTGGAATAAACACCTGCTTCTTGCCACATCTCGTCCTTCTCAGAGTAAACTGCGCATGGATCTCTCCCTCTCTCTCTCTCTCTCTCTCCCTCTACCTCCCTTTCTCTTTCCCTCCCTCTCTCCCTCCCCCCCTCTCTCTCCCTCATCCCTCTCTCTCTTTCCCTCCCTCTCTCCCTCCCTCCCTCTCCCTCCCTCCCTCCCTCCCTCTCTCTCTCTCTCTCTCTCTCTCTCTCTCTCTCTTTCTCTTTCTCTTTCTGACATTCTTGGGCACCTTTGGCCGAGTATATCAAGTTGCAAAGAGTCCATAATTGCGGCACCGCAGAAGCCACAATGGGATTTGATGCTCCCCGTTATTATTGTTATCTCTTTTATTCATTAAACATGAAACTCAGTCAAGTGAACATTTAAAAATGTATCAGAAATATCATTGACTGGCGCTGATGGTAGATAGCGGTTGCTGCCAGCGTCCTAGGTCTCAACCAAGTATTTTCTTAAAATTATTATTGTTGTTGTTATTGTTATTATTATTAAAACTTCTATTCATTAAACATGAAACTCAGTTAACTGAACATTCAAAAATGCATCACAAATACCATTGACTGATGCTTATTATTATTATTATTATTTATTTATTTATTTATTTATTTAATTCATTAAACATGAAACTCAGTCAACTGAACATTCAAAAATGCATCACAAATACCATTGACTGATGCTTATTATTATTATTATTATTTATTTATTTATTTATTTATTTAATTCATTAAACATGAAACTCAGTCAACTGAACATTCAAAAATGCATCACAAATACCATTGACTGATGCTTATTATTATTATTTTTATTTATTTATTTATTTATTTATTTATTTATTTATTTATTTAATTCATTAAACATGAAACTCAGTCAACTGAACATTCAAAAATGCATCACAAATACCACTGACTGGTGCTAATGGTTAATATGGATTGCTGCCAGCATCCTAGGGATCAATCAAGTATTTTCTTAAAATATACGATGTTCCAAGTAGCGCAGTTTTTTGCAGTTCCGCTGGTGTTGTTGCAGAAAGCTGCAATTTCTTGATGTATTCTGCAAAATTCTTGGACATGGTGCCAAGTGCCCCGATGACAATGGGTATCACTCTTACACGTTTCATCCATAACTGTATAGTTTTGATGTCCAGGTTGCAATGTTTCTTGATTTTTTTTTCCAGTTCTTTTTCTTCGACTCTGGCGTCTCCTGGTACCACAATATAAATAACTTGTTGTTGTTGTTGTTGTTGTTGTTGTTGTTATTTTGCATGGTATAAGAGAATAGCAGAGCGGGAAGGGGCCTTGGAGGTCTTCTAGTCCAACCTCCAGCTCAAGCAAGAGATCCTATGCCAGCAATGGCTAACCTTTTTGCCGTCGCGTGCCAAAAGCAGGGAGAGCATTGGGGGGGGGGTGTCACGCACACGCGTGCCCAAATCTATAATTCAATGTGCCCCCCCCGCCCCCCCCATGCATACAAGCACTAACCCCCCCCCTTTCGCTTTTGGCCCATTTTTCACCCTCCCCAGGCTCCAGAGGCTTCCTAGGAGCCTGGGAGGGCGAAAACAGCCTTCCCCACTTCCCTGTAGGCCCTCTGGAGGCTGGAAGCAGCCTGTTTTCCGACTTCCAGTGGGACCAGAAGGCCCCAAAATCAGCTGGCCGGCACACGCATGCACGCCGAAGCTGAGCTAGCGCAACGCTCATGTGCCCACCAATATGACTCCGTGTGCCACTTCTGGCACGCATGCCATAGATTTGCCAACATGGGTCCTATGCCATTCTGGACAAGTGGTACAAGGCCTCCTTCTAGTGTCCTCTTAAAAGCCTCCAGTGATGGAGAACCCACAATTTCTGGAGACAAGTCGTTCCACTGATTAATTATTGTTCTCACTGTCAGGAAGTTTCTCCTTACTTCTAGGTTGGGTCTTTCCTGGATAAGAACAGAACAGAATGAAGCGACCTTGGAGGTCTTCTAGACCAACCCCCCCCCCCCTGAAGCAGGAGACCCTGTACCATTACAGACAAACGGTTGCCCAGTCTCTTCTTGAAAAACCTCCCACAATTTCTGGTGGCAAGCAGTTCCACTGGTTGATCGCTCTCACTGTTGGGAAGTTTTTCCTTAATTCCAGGTTGCTTCTCTCCTTGAAGAGTTTCCATCGGTTGCTTCTTGTCCTGCTCTCAGGGGCTTTGGAGAATAGTTTGACTCCCTCTTCTTTGTGGCAGCCCCTCAAATAGTGAAATCCTGCGATCATGTCACCCCCTGATCCTTCTTTTCATTAAACTAGGCATAGAATACAGCATGAGTGCATAAAAATTCACTAACACCAGCATATTTATTTATTTATTTGTTCAACTTGCATGCCGCCTTTCTCCGAAGACTCAAGGCGGCTTACAATGCATTTAAAAACCATATATAAAAACATTAAAAATTAAAACATTAAAAACAATTAAAACCCATTCACACCATTCATGGCCAGATCTCACCAGATCGCAAGAGCGAGATCAACGGTCCCAGTCCTGCTGTTGAAGAGCCAGGTCTTCACCGCTTTCCGGAAGGCCAATAGGGTGGGGATGGTCCGGACCTCAGGAGGTAACTGGTTCCAGAGAGCCGGGACCGCCACAGAGAAGTCCCTCCCCCGCGGGCCCGCCAGCCGGCATTGTTTAGCTGACGGGACCCGGAGGAGACCAACTCTGTGGGATCTTACCGGTCGCTGGGAGCTATGCGGGAGAAGGCAGTCTCGAAGATAGCCTGGCTCTGAGCCATGTAGGGCTTTAAAGGTAATAACCAACACCTTGAATTGTGACCGGAGACCAATAGGGAGCCAGTGCAGCTCGCGGAGAATTGGTGTAATGTGGGTGTATCTAGGTGTACCCACGACAGCTCGCGCGGCTGCGTTCTGGACCCACTGTAGTCTCCGAACTCTCTTCAAGGGCAGCCCCATGTAGAGCGCGTTGCAGTAATCTAACCGTGAGATGACAAGGGCATGAGTGACTGTGAGGAGAGCCTCCCGATCCAAGTAGGGTTGCAATTGGTGCACCAGGCGAACCTGTGCAAAGGTCCCTCTAGCCACAGCTGCCAGATGTTGCTCTAATCTTAACTGTGAGTCTAGGAGGACACCCAAATTGCGACAATTTCTCCGCCCCCCCCCCCAGAACCAAGGATATAAAACACATACCGAAATATAAAATAACAGAACAGTGAATTATTCTGGAAACTAACAGTACAAGTGATAAGTAAAATTACGAATACAGGTAGTCCTCAACATACGGCCACCAATGACCCCCCCAATGTTTGTTGCTAAGTGAGACATTATTGAGGTTTGCCTTGTTTCATGACCATTCTAGCTACAGTTGTTAAGTGTATCACTGCAACGGTCACACGGTTGTTAAGTGAATCCAGCTTCCCCATTGACTTTGCTTGTCAGAAGGTCCCAAAAGAGGACCCCGTGTGTCCCCAGGACATAGCGGCAACCGTCATAAATACGAGCTGCTTGCCAGGGGTCTGGATTTTGACCAGGGGATCATGGGGGATGCTGCAACGGTCGTACGTGCGAGAAACGGTCATAAGTCCCTTTTTTCCAGCACTGTTGTAACTTTGAACGGTCGCTAAAAAAATGTTCGTAAGTATAGCTAAAACTGTGTGTATACCTAGATCCTTACATAATGGTACTTCATACCTTGCTGTTGTTTTTTTTTTTTTAAAAAAAAAGGAAACCTTATTTATTTATTCAAATCATTTCTAGGGCTGCTGATCTCAAACTGGAGCCTCTGGGTAGCTAATGATGCATGCAAATGCGACAAGAACACAATATAAAAATAAATGCAGCAATTTCAATAGCAACCCCCCCCCCACACACACACACCCTAAACCCACATAATAATTAAACACATCTGAACAATGCCGTGCAAGTAAAAGCTGCTGGTAGAGCTGCTGGTTGTCGACCTCAGCAACTTTAAGACATGGGGACTTCAACTCCCAGCATGCACCGGCCGGTCCTCAGACACTGCAGCTTCTTTACAGGTAGCCCTTGACTTACAATCAAAAGAGGGATTGGAAAAAATTGACGTTAAACCCTGCGGTTGATAAATGAGGCATTGCATCACTGCTTCTGATTCTGATTTTATAGACTCTCTTTCCCTTTTTAAATATTTAAATTTTAATCTGTTTTTAAATTATCGGGGTGTTTTAATTTGTCTGGGCCAAATAATTTAATTTGATTTTATGGGGTTTTTAAATTTTGTGTATCTATGTATTTTATTGTTGGCTGTTCACCGCCCTGAGTCCTTCGGGAGTAGGGCGGTATACAAATCAAATAAAACTAAACTAAACTAAACTATAGGAATGGAATGGAATGGAATGGAATGGAATGGAATGGGAATGGGAATGGGAATGGGAATGGAAATGGAAATGGAAATGGAAATGGAAATGGAAATGGAAACGGAGGGAAGGGAAGGGAAGGGAAGGGAAGGGAAGGGAAGGGAAGGGAGTGGAGTAGAGTGGAGTGGAGTGGAGTGGAATAGAAGAGAGTAGAACAGAGTAGAGTAGAGTAGAGTAGAGTAGAGTAGAGTAGAGTAGAGTAGAGTAGAGTAGAACAGCGTAGAGTAGAGGAACAGAGTAGAGTAGAGTACAATAGAGTAGAGTAGAACAGAGTAGAGGAGCAGAGTAGAGTAGAGTACAATAGAGTAGAGTAGAACAGAGTAGAGGAGCAGAGTACAGTAGAATACAATAGAGTAAAGTAGAGTAGAGTGGAATAGGAGTAGGAGTAGGAGTAGGAGTAGGAATAGGAATAGGAATAGGAATAGGAGTAGGAGTAGGAATAGAAATAGGAGTAGGAGTAGAAGTAGGAATAGGAGTAGGAGTAGGAATAGGAATAGGAATAGGAATAGGAATAGAGTAGAGTAGATTAAAGTAGACTAGAGTAAAGTAGAATAGGAGTACAGCACATAAAAAATGCAAGTAGAAAAATAGGGACCACCTTTGGTGGGAAGGTAACAGTGTTCCGTGCACCTTTGGTGTTGAGTCATGCTGGCCACATGACCACGGAGACGTCTTCGGACAGCGCTGGCTCTTCGGCTTTGAAATGGAGATGAGCACCGCAGATATATTTTCATTGTGCCCAGAGAGAGAAATATCTGCCTCTACCTAGGATCGAACCTACAGCCTCCTGACTGTGAGGGGAGAGCTCCACCTCTAAGCCACCGCACCACTCAATTTATGACCGCAATGGAGCCCAAAATTTACATTGCTGAGCGAGACAGTTGTTAAGTGAGTTTCGCTCCCGTTTTACGACCTTTCTTGCCACGGAGGTTAAGTGAATCCCTTTGGTTGTTAACAACTCACACGGCTGTTAAGTAAATTCGGCTTCCCCATTGACTCTGCTCGTCAGAAGGTCGCCAAAGGGGATCGCGCAGAGGTGGTATTCAGCTGGTTTAGACCGGTTCGGGCAAATCGGCGCTCGTGTGTGAATTGCCATGTTTTGTGACACCGGACCAGGGGTGGGTTCTACTTACCTTTACTACCAGTTCACATGTGCAGATTGTCAATTATGACATCTGGGCGCGTGGGCGGAGCCTCCTGCCATTTTTACTACCAGTTCTAACGAACCAGACAAAACCGGGAGCAACCCACCACCGCACCGCACACATGCGTGGACGGTACTTGCGCGAGCAAAGTGTTTCCAGTGGTAGGCGAACCAGTTGCTACAGTATATGAAGTCCACCTCTGGGATCGTGTGAGCCCCAAGGGGCTGCGACCATCATAAATAGGAACCCCTTGCCAAGCATCTGAATTTTGATCACAGGATGCTGCAACGGTCATAAGTCTGAAAAATGATTGTGTCGGGGTTTTTTTTCAGTGCCGTCGCAACTGGCCATGGCCACTAAACGAACTGTCGTACCTGGAGGACTGTCTGTATTTTAATTTAGTTTTAGTTTTGGAAGAACCGATTGCATTCCAAGCGCAAAATATTGAAGCGGGAGGCACACTTCGGAGATCCTGTTCCATTTTTCAAAGCACAGCTAAACCTCTCTCTAAACTCAAAGCTGCTGAATATTTTATCGCTGCCCTCGATTGAAAGAACCACGGTGTAAATTCTAACATGGGAAAAAACAAAGCATTTTCGCCCCGATACGTACGCACGGATGCCCGAACGCAAAGCTCAAACCTCAAAACTAGCAAATAAACACTCTGTATTTTGCATTATTATTTTCAGAGCTACTTGGAAAAATAGCTGGGATAAAGAACAGATCAAAGAATATTTTATCTTGGATGCCCTTGGAAACGAATAAACACCGTGGCCTTTTCTCACCCTGGCAGGCCCGGGTAGGAAAGGGTTAAAAAATGCCTCTTTTGTTATTTTGTTCCATCCAGATAATTATCCGGATAATAAAAGCCATTGCCTGCATGATTCTGATCTTTGTCCTTTTTAAGCAGTGTTCACAGTAGTTGGAATATATGTTTTCCAAGGACTTCCGTTGCTACCCTGCCAAGCATTAGTTGAAATTCTCGAATTTATTTCTTCTTTATCTCGCTCAAAAGGAGGATGGGAGAGCTCGGATTGATCAAGGCCATGGCGTGTACTCAAGGTCAAGCATCCATGAGTTCATCGGATGACATCTACGGGGTTCAGGAGGTCATATCTTGGATTGTATGACGAAGAAAGAGTCAAGAATGAATAAATAGCGTAAAAGGAGAAGATCGAGCGCCTCGTGAAAGCAAGAGAAAGGAGAAGGTTGCAGAATGAAGGTGATTCCAACTTTGATGGCCAGGGACGGCGAAGCGGTGGCTTTAATTATGAATGAAGGGGTTGAAGTGAGTATTAGAAACTATTAATTAGTGTCATTAGGTTGTTGTGTTGAGTGTGATAGGAGGAACTAATCAGGCAGTGATGGGCTCCAGTGCAGAGGTGACCTTGGAGAAGACACTGCAAGGACTCTTAGTAAAAGGGGAATCAAGGCCAGTACAAGAAGGAAACCTTGAAAAGCAAATTAAGGTGATTGCCTAACTTAATTCTCTTTGGCATAAGAGAGAAGAAGAGAAAACGTTTCAAAATGTTGTGGCTTATATATCAACCATTTGTCTGAAATGGTAGAGAAGAGGTATCAACTCAAGGCCAGGAGCCGAATCTGGCTGGCGGGGCACTTAGATCTGGCCCTCATCAGACGCGGGTTTTTTTTACCTTTTATTTTTTCTGCCGAAGAGGTTGTAGAAAAAATACTTTTAATTTTTTTTAAAAAAGCCTCTGATGATCGCGCGGCTCAGCTGGCCATGGGGGGACGGCAGGGATTTTTCTTACTGGTTCTCGGAACCACCCGCCGCCATCACTACAGGATTGGGCGATCCGGTCCGAACCGGGAGCATTTCACCCCTGTAAAAAAACACATTACTTCCTGGTCAAAACCAGGAAGTAATGACACCTGAGCGGGTGGGTGGATCTTCGCGCCGTCATCGCTACTGGTTCTCCGAACCACCCACCACAATCGCTACCGGACCGCCTGATCCGGTACAAACCAGGAGCATTTCACCCCTGCCCCCGGGGTGTTTGGATCTGGCCCACGAGGTACTTAGATCTGGAGGTCTTCTAGTCCAACCCAGTGCTTAGGCAGGAAACCCTATTGTCAGAGTTCCAAGTAACACCCCCAATGAAAGAAGATTCTGAGGCTTGAAGTTCCTCAAAGTTTCATTTTATTAGAGATGTCATATTGGCACATCTGGGAAAACCCGAATCTGAAAGCTTCCAGGTTTTCCCCACTCATAGCAAAGTCCAAGTCCCTTTCCCTGCACCCACATGTCCATCACATGGTCCAATCAAAGCACCGTCCCAACTGGAGATGCCTCCCATTTCCAGCCGTCCAGGTGCAGGGCAAGATGTCCTTGACTCTCTGAGAAAGGAATGTTGTTTTGACTACGTATCACCTTTGCTCCATACAATCCCCCCTCCCAGTTTCCCACAGTAGTAAATGTGGCAGGCCCAATGCAAAAGATGGCTTCCAGGCCTGACACCTATTCCACTTCGGACAAATGGTTGTCCAAACTCTTCTTAAAAATTTCCAGTGTTGGAGCATTTACAATTTCTGGAGGCAGGTTGGTCCACCCATCAAGTCTCTGGAGAAGGGCGGCATATATAAATTGAATAAATAAATAAATAAATAAATAAATAAATAAATAAATAAATAAACAAACAAACAAACAAACAAACAAACAGATAAATTGTCCTCATTGTTAGGAAATTTCTCCTTAATTTCAGGTTGCTTCTCTCCTTGGTTAGTTTCCACCCATTGCTTCTTGTCCTGCCTTCAGGTGCTTTGGAGATTAGCTGGACCCCCTCTTCTTTGGGGCAGCCCCTGAGATACCGGAAGACTGCTATGTGGTAGCAGAGTTTCCTGCTTGAGGAGGGGTAGGTTAAACTGTATGATGAATAACTAAGGAAACTAGGCAGTGGAGGTTCACAGGGGTTCGGCAGAACCTCTAGCTAAGATTCTGTGCAGTTCAGAGAACCCCCAAATCCCACTCCTAGCTGGCCCCACCCACCCTGCCCTTCCAAGGAGTCCTCACATGTCCCGTTTTGGATGCAGATAAGTGCAAAATGCGCATGGAGGCTCGGGGAAGGTGAAAAACAGGCCTCCTGGAAGTTTGGGAAGGCGTGAAACAGGCCCGTTTCTGGCCTCCAGAGGGCCTCCGGAGCCTGGGGAGACCGTATTTACCCTCCCGGAGGCTCGAGGAAAACCTCCAGAGCCCGGGGAGGGCAAAAAAAAACCCCCCGCTCCTACCCCCGCCACGGTGCAAGAGGCCGACTAGGCCATGCCCAACATGGCCACGCCCACCCAGCAATCAAGCAGAGAACCCCTTGATAAAAATGTTGAAGCCCGCCCCTGGTTAGTATCTTCCAATGCTTGAGGGGCTGTCACAGAGAAGAGGGAGGGGGTCGAACTGTTCTCCAAAACAGCTGAGGGCAGAACAACGGGTGGAAACTAATCAAGGAGAGAACCCGGCTAGAAATAAGGAAAAATTCCTTGACAGCGAGAACAATTCATCGGTTAAACGGGTCCAGAAGTTGTGAGTGCTCCAATACCAGAGATCTTCAAGAAGAGATTGGACAATCATTTGTCTGAAAAGATGTAGGGTCTCCTGCTTTAGCAGGGGGTTGGACTAGAAGACCTCCAAGGCCCCTTCCAGCCCTAGGATTCTATAATTCTATATTCATACACTTCCTTGTAAGATGTAGTTTTTTTTCCCTACTGCCGAGCAGTTTATGATTCTGTGTGGGTCTAGCAATTTAAACCCTAAATGCATCGATTTTCCAATGGAATCCTCATTCGTTTTTCTCCCCATCACCCAAATAACTTGTTTTATACGCAGTCAGCTTTTAAGGAATGAAGAAAGAACCTTCTCGGCCTCGTCTCCTATTGTCATTGTTGTCTTGCCTGCCCCTTCTTCAATACCACAACACAGCCAGGTGCCTTGCAGGGAGTCAGGAAGGGAATAAAGCTACGGAGGTTTCTAGGACAGCGCCGGTAGATGGTCTAAATTGGGGGATATTGGCACAATTTTGTCTCTCCTGAATTATTGATCCCTTATTCTCCTTGACTGGGCCAAAAGACCCTCGCAAAACATCTTCAGATAATTTCCACTGTGAGCACTGTTTCTGAATCAAAACATTAGCAGAGCGATCGAATCCAGATCATGTGAAGTGTTAGTAGTACCGCTTTATAAAGCCATAGTAAGACCACACTTGGAATAATACTGCATCCAGTTTTGGTCACCCCACCACGTTAAAAAGATGTTGAGATTCCAGAAAGAGTGCAGAGAAGAGTAACCATGATGATTAGGGCAGTGGTGAAATCCAATTTTTTTTACTACCAGTTCTGTGGGCGTGGTGTGGCTTGGTGGGCATGGCCGGGGAAGGATACTGCAAAGTCTCCATTCTCACCCTACTCCAGGGGAAGGATCCTGCAAAATCCCCATTCCTTCTCCATTCCTGGAGGAAGGATATTGCAGAATCTCCTTTCCCACCCCACTCTGGGGCCAGCCAGTGGTGGTATTTGCCGGTTCTCCGAACTACTCAAAATTTCCGCTACCGGTTCTCCAGAACCTGTCAGAACTTGCTGGATTTCACCCCTGATTTGGGGGCTGGAGGCTAAAACATACAAAGAACGATTGCAGGAATTAGACACTAGACTCTAGTGTCAACTTGCAAAGCTTTCAAGTTGCCATGAGCAGGAGGGAGGGAGAACTGATAGAGCTGATTGATTTCCCTAACTGAAGTGCATTCCATACATTCTTCCTGACCGCAGTCAGAAGGAGGGTGTTGGATTTCACAGCCAGCCAAAGTGGTTAATTGGAGAATGTGATTTATGACATGGCCAGAGAGGACAGGAGAGACAGAGTCATAGGGGAATGTAAATCTACGTGGGATTAGTTCTAACTGCATCCGAATATTGCCGAAATGGTGCTCCTAATAAATGACTGTATTTCTTTTGAAGTTCGGCTCATGGTTCATGAATTAATTAGGGCATCTTTCGGAAACTTCACAGTTTAATGAAAGAAGGACTAGGGGTGACATGATAGCATTTTCCAACATTTGAGGGAATGCCACAAAGAAGAGGGGGTCAACCTATTCAACAAAGCACCAGACAGGACAAGAAGCAACGGATGGAAACTAATCAACCTGGAACTAAGGAGAAATTTCCTGACAGTGAGAACAATTAACCAGTGGAACAACTTGCCACTAGAAGTTGTGGTTGCTCCATCACTAGAAGTTTTCAAGAAGAGATTGAACAGCCATTTGTCTGAAATGATATAGGGTTTTGTGTTTAAGCAGGGGGGTTGGACTAGATGACCTCCAAGGTCCCTTCCAACTCTGTTATTTCTGTTATCTAGGAACCCCCGTATCGAAACGAGTAAATTTTCCTCCTTGAATTACATCCTATCAAAGCAGGCTGGTCGGCTGTAATTCCAATAACTGGACTGCTGTGTTTCTCTCCAACACCGCATCGCTTTTCTATAATCAAGTCAAGTGGAACTAAATTTAAATGATGGTTCTGCACGACACTGGATATAGCTGCTTATTATTCAACAATACCTGCCGCCGGAAATAAATGCTTCAGTAGTATTTACCTGATGTGAGTTGATTCAAGCCAAGGTCCCCTACTAACTTAATTAGAATATATATATATACATATTCCTTATGGTTTTTGTCCCCGTAATTGTTTCTTGTTCAGTGGATATGCAGTATTACAACATACCCCATTAATTAGCCAATTCTATTTTAGGGGAATATTTCCTTATTGCTTTTCTCTTCTCTTTTTTGACTTCTCTTTGGGAAGTCATTTCTCTTTTGAAAGATAAAAAAGGGGGGTGGGGGAAGCAAGACAGTAATTAGAGGTCCCTCCAAGGAATAAAATACGATCAAGCGCCCGCTGAAAACAGTTCCAGATGCAGAAAGCAAGACGAAAAAAAATTTTCCAACGTAATTCCATTATTAGATCATTCTAGGAATCCCGGAGTTAATATTGTTATTATTTTTTTATTGAAGGAAACTGGGAGGAAAAAAAAAAACCTTGAGAAAAGACAGGAGGGAAATACACAAATGGCAAGAACATACGTAAGAAGAAAGGGGAAGTTTGGAAAACAGAGGACTGGGAAAGGGAACTTCTGATCAAAATGCAATGCAGGAAGGAAACGTAAACCCTGTTTTACATCTTGAGGTTTACTCTCCAATTAATCCCTACTAATCTCTGGGCTTAGTTGTGTTTACTGTACCAGATTATAAATGGTTTAAATTCCATTTGTATTTGTCTGTTTGTCTATCTGTCTGTCTATCTTTCTATCTAATCTATCTATCTAAAATAGATCGATAGATAGATAGATAGATAGATAGATAGATAGATAGATAGATAGATAGAAGATAGATAGACAGAGATAGATAGATGATATAGATCATCTATCTATCTATCTCTGTCTATCTATCTATCAGGTCTATCATCTATCATGTCTATCTATCATCTACATATATCTATCTTATTTATTTATTTATTTATTTATTTATTTATTTATTTATTTATTTATTTATTTATTTATTGGTTCGATTTATATGCCGCCCTTCTCCGGAGACTCAGGGCGGCTTACAATGCATTAAGCAATAGCCTTAATACTTTTGTATATACCTGCTTAGTAGGGCTTTCGGCCCCCCCTAAGCGGTGTTCTTTTTTATACAAAGTCAGCTTATTGCCCCCACAAACCGGGTCCTCATTTTACCTACCTCGGAAGGATGGAAGGCTGAGTCAACCTTGAGCCTGGTGAGAACTCGCAGTAATTGCAGGCAGCTGGCAGCTATTTAACAGTGCTTTAGTCTGCTGCACCACCAAGGCTCCCATCTTCTATCTATCTATCATCTATCTTCTATATCTATCTATCTATCTATCTATCTATCTATCTACCTATCTATCATGTCTGTTTATCTATCATCTACATATATCTATCATCTATCATCTACATATATCTATCTATCATCTATCTATCATTTCATCTATCTATCTATCTATCATCTCTCTCTCTCTGTGTCTATCTATCATCTATCTTCTATCTATCTATCATGTCTATCATCTATAATCTACCTATCTAATCTATCTAATCTATCTATCTATGATAGATGATAGATAGATAGATAGATAGAAGATAGATAGATAGATGATATAGATCATCTATCTATCTCTGCCTATCTATCATGTCTGTCTATCATCTACATATATCTATCTATCTTCTATATCTATCTATCTATCTATCTATCTATCTATCTATCTATCTATCTATCTATCATATCTGTCTATCTATCATCTACATATATCTATCTATCATCTATCTAGTTATCATTTCATCTATCTATCTATCTATCTATCTATCTATCTATCTATCTATCTATCTATCTATCCAACCAACCAACCAGCTAGCAAGCTACCTATACAGGTAGTCCTCGACATACGACCACAATTGAACCCCAAATTTCTGTTATGCTGAGACAGGTGTTTAGTGAATTTTGCTCCATATCATGACCTTTTCTTTCTACAGTTCTTAAGTGAACGACTTCAACTGTTAACAACACGGTTTTAATATGAATCTGGCTTCTCCATTGACTTTGCTTGTCTCCTCCATTCTACTTTTGCATGCATTTGTCCTTACAGGTAGTCCTCAAGTTACGGCCACAATTATTGAGCCCAAAATTTACATTGCTAAGTGAAACATTTTTTTAAAGTAAGTTTGGCCCTTTTTACGACTCTTCTTGCTGCAGTCATTAAGCGAATCACTGCAGTCGTTAAGTTAGTCACACGGTTGTTAAGTGAATCAGACTTAGCCATTGACCTGGCTTGTCTGAAGGTCACAAAAGCGGACTGCATGAGCCCGGGACCACTGCAGCCGTCATAAATATAAACCGGTGGCCGAGTGATCCCGTGATCCCTGGGTCGTAAATGTGGAAAACGGTCGTAAGTCACTTTTTCAGTACTGTTGTAACTTCGAAGGGTCAGTAAACGAACAACTGTAACTCAAGGCCTATCTGTATTATATTTCCTGTTCGCCCGGTGCGGAGCGAGTGCGAGAGACGTTCATTGCTCTAGCATCTTATGGCAATTCCCTTGCATTCCTGCTCCTTGGAGGTGCATTGCTGGCAGGTGTGATGTGAAATGATAAATGAACTCCAAATTATTTTGGAGACCTGGTGAGGGTGAGCCGGTGTGTGCAAAGGGCCTTGTCCATTTCAGCATGTTAGGATAATTTGTGCTGACGTGAAATTGAAGAGAAAAGCATAGGCTGATAAACAGAACAGAACAGAACATATGGAAGGGAAGGGAAGGGAAGGGAAGGGAAGGGAAGGGAAGGGAAGGGAAGGGAAGGGAAGGGAGAAGAGAAGAGAAGAGAAGAGAAGAGAAGAGAAGAGAAGAGAAGAGAAGAGAAGAGAAGAGAAGAGAAGAGAAGAGAAGAGAAGAGAAGAGAAGAAAAAGGGAAGGGAATCAAGGGAGTAGAGTAGAGTAGAACAGAACAGGGAACAGAACAGAAAGAAGAATGGAATGGAATGGAATGGAATGGAATGGAATGGAATAGAATAGAATAGAATAGAATAGAATAGAATAGAATAGAATAGAATAGAATAGACGGAAGGGAAGGGAAGGGAAGGGAAGGGAAGGGAAGGGAAGAGAAGAGAAGAGAAGAGAAGAGAAGAGAAGAGAAGAGAAGAGAAGAGAAGAGAAGAGAAGAGAAGAGGGAAGGGAAGGGAATCAAGGGAGTAGAGTAGAGTAGAGTAGAGTAGAGTAGAACAGAACAGAACAGAACAGAACAGAATTGGGAACAGAACAGAAAGAATGGAATGGAATGGAATGGAATGGAATGGAATAGAATAGAATAGAATAGAATAGAATAGAATAGAATAGAATAGAAGGAAGCGAAGAGAAGAGAAGAGAAGAACAGAATTAGGAACAGAACAGAAGAAGAGAATAGGGAATAGGGAATAGGGAATAGGGAATAGGGAATAGGGAATAGGGAATAGAATAGAATAGAATAGAATAGAATAGAATAGAATAGAATAGAATAGAATAGAATAGAAGGAAGCGAAGCGAAGAGAAGAGAAGAACAGAATTAGGAACAGAACAGAAAGAATGGAATGGAACGGAACGGAACGGAACGGAATAGAATAGAATAACAGAGTCGGAAGGGACCTTGGAGGTCTTCTAATCCAACCCCCTGCTGAAGCGGGAGACCCTCTACCATTTCAGACAAAATGGTTGTCCAATCTCTTCTTAAAAACCTCCAGTGTTGGAGCATTCACAAGTTCTGGAGGCAAGGTGTTCCACCATTGGAACATTTTGCTCAATGTGGAAGTCATTAAATGAGTCACACCCGATTCCACAACCTCCTTTGCCCCGATGGTCAAGCGAATCCCTGCTGTCTTTAAGTGAATCAGTAAGTCGGAAGTTGGAAGACAGCCGGCAAGGTCGAAAATGGCGACCATGTGATCTCGGGAGACTCCAACCGTCGTAAATACACACCAGTTGCCAAGAGCAACTGTGAGATGCTGCAATGGGTCATAGGTGTGAGGAACAGCCATAAGTCTGGAGACCAGTCATAAGGGTGAGGTTTGGTCATAAGTGTGAGGACCGGTCTCAAGTCCCTTTTTTCAGCAAAATCCTAACCTTGAATGCTCACAAATGGTCATAAATGGGACATCTGGAGACTGCGCAACTCACCAGGTGGCAAACTGGGAACTGAGGTAATCCAAGACTCTTATTTAAAAAAGGATGCTTCAATCCTTTGAATCAATATCGGTAGTCCTCAACTTATGGCCACAGTCGAATCCAACATTTCTGTTGCTAACGAGAGTTTAATGAGTTTTGACTCATTTTACGACCTTTTCTTGCCCCCGTTGTTCAGCGGAACCCTGCAGTTGTTATGCGAATCGTTTAGTCATTAAACGAATCCGGTTTCCTCAATGACTTTGCTCATCGGAAGGTCGCAAAAGGCGATCACATGACGCCAGGAACACTGCGACGGTCGTAAACACGAGTCAGTTGCCTAAGCGTCTGAATTCCGATCATGTAACCATGGGGATGCTTCAATGGTCATAAGTATGAAAAATGGTCATAAATCAAGCAAAATCTGGGAGAAGCCAGATTCACTTAACAACGGTTTAACAACTCGCTTAACAAGTTTCTCAGTCAGCGACATAAATTTTGGGCTCAATTGGGGTCGTAAATCGAGGGCTACCTGTAATACCACACCAGACATAAATAAATGGATACCCAAATAAAATAAAACAATAAAAAAGCGAGAAACTGCCACCAGCGATCTTCCGTGGGGCAGAATATTGCTAGTCTGTGGCCCCTAGTTGGTTTCTTGCCACGAATTCCCTTCATTTGTAGCGTGCCACAAAACGTGAGCCCTTTCGGTCTAGAAAGGGCAAAAGAGTCAAGATGGCAGCCAGAAACTCCAGTGAACAAATCCCCCTCCCCGCTTCCGCTCGTTTGTGACACAGAAAAAAATAGGCCTGGCTACAATCCTCTGGTTGCCATTTTGACTTTTTTGACTCTCCCTCCCTTCAGGCACCCCAGAAAAGTCACTCCAGCAAAACCTGCTGGAAAAAACTGGTTTGCGTTAAGCACAAAACCCGATTTAGGAAAAAATAAATAAGAAAAGACTGAACTGGCTTTGGAAAGTTGTGTGTGTGTGTGTGTGTGTGTTTGTGTGTGTGTTTGTGTGTCTTCTTTTTAGCTTCTTTATTTATTTATCTGACCTGGGGGATCCGGCTTCCTGCCTTTTGCTCTGGTGATGTTCCCCGACATTTTGTGTTTTCATAATTTATAGAGAGGAACGCCGGAGCTTAAACGCTTGGCTGAATGGCTGAACAAGCCACAGTTGCAGCAGGGAGGAACATTTTCCTTACCCCAAAATCACTGGTGGGATTCAGCCGGTTTGAGCAAACTGGTAGTTTTGCTCAAACTAATTTACTTTAATTACTGGCTGTCCCCTCCCTTCCCCACCTTGCCCCTTGCAGGAGTCCCCACCCGCTCCATTTTGGCTCCCAGGTAAGTGCATGGAGGCCTCCTAAGCCCAAAACGGGGCGCGTAGGGGAGCAGCATGCCCCCCCCCCCCGGCAGCCCATTTTCACTCCCAGGACGCTGCAGGGAAGCCTACTAGGCCCAAAATGTGGCAGTGGGCGGTGTGTGTGGGGGGGCCCCCCGCGGCCCATTTTTGCTCCCAGGGGGGTGCCGGAGGCTGAGTGCTGCCTGTCATACCCCCGTGGCCACGCCCACCATGGCCACATCCCCACCCAGCCAGTCATTAGGGCAGAGAACCGGTTGTTAAATTATTTGAATCCCATCACTGCCCAAAATGTACGTCAGGGATGATGGAGGACCAGAAGCGAGGGAGGAAATTTAAGGGGGGAAAAATAAATAAAAAAGGAGATTCTTACAGTCTATTCAGATCATTTGACAAGATGGTCATTTTTAAATACTAAAATGCGGTATTGTTCCCCGGGGCCAAGGAGAAATTAGCCGCCAAAGAGAATCACCGAAGGGATTGGGCTACGAATAATGGGCTGAGTTAAAAAGAGCCGGGTGGGGAGATCTAATTTTTGCAGAATGCGAAGAATTGTCTGTCAAATGGAGAAGAAGCTGCTTCTTTTTCTCTCGTTAATGACTTCCTAAATAGAGAAATTGGGAAAAAAGGGCCCTGCGTTTTGTGCTTATTTTTCTCCGAAGACTTAAGAGCTAAATGGTTATTTTCAACTCACAAACCAAATGTTTTAGGGCAGGATTCGCCGGGGATTTTTTTTAAGAAGAGATTAGGCAGCCGTTTGTCTGAAACGGGATAGGGGGGATCTCCTGCGTGAGCAGGGGGTTGGCCTAGATGACCTCCGAGATCCCTTCCAGCTGTGTTATTCTGCTTGAATGCACTTGAATAAATTAACAACCAGTTCTCTGGCTGGGTACGCATGGCTGGTTGGTCATGTGACTGGGTGGGTGATGTCACTCATCACACCCAGCCCCGCCTCCTGGCCACTCACCTCGAAGGCAGACGTAGGATTCAGCCGATTGGGGCTAATCCCACCCCTGCCCGTTTTTCGGCCTGTTTTTTGGCCGTTTTCAGGTTGTTTTTTGGGCCCTTTTCGGCCGTTTTTTGGACTGTTTTTCGGCCATTTTAGGGCCGTTTTCAGGCTGTGTTTTGGGCTGTTTTCAGGACACTTTTGGCCTGAAAAATGGGTTGAAAAATGGCCAAAACCAGGCAGATTTTTGGGCCGTAATCTGGGCCGTTTTCAGCCCATTTTTCGAGCTGTTTTTTTTGGGTCCTTTCAGCTGTTTTTCAGGCTGTTTTCAGGCCACTTTTTGGCCGTTTTCTGGCCAGTTTTCAGGCCGTTTTTCAGACCAAAAACGTCCCTGAAAATAGCCCAAAAAAACAGCCTGAAAATGGCCCAGAAAACAAGCCGAAAAACGAGCAGGGGCGGGGCCAGCCAGTGGTGGGATTTGCTGGTTCGCCAAACTGCACAGAATCTTAACTACCGGTTCTCCTGAACTGGTGCGAACCGGCAGCAGCCCACCTCTGCTTCCAACTCTGTAACAGGAAGTCCTTAATTTACAACAGTTCATTTAGTGACCGTTGGAAGTTACAATGGCACTGAAAACAATGGCTTAGGATCGTTTTTCACATTTATGGCCGTTGAGCATCCCCATGGTCATGTGATCAAAATCTGGATGTTTGGTCACTGACTCATATTTATGACAGTTGCAGTGTCCTGGGGTCACGTGATCCCCTTTTGCAACCTTCTGACAGGCAAAGTCAATGGGAGAAGCCAGATTCACTTAACAACCATGTGACAGTTGCAATGATACACTTTGGCAGGAAAGGTCGTAAAATGGGACAAAATGTCTTGCTTAGCAACCTAAATTTTGGACTCTATGGTGGTTATCTAACTACAGGTAGTCCTTGACATGACAACAATGGAGCCCAACATTTATGCTGCTAAGCGAGACAGTTGTTAAGTGAGTTTTGCCCCATGTTACAGCCTTTCTTACCACAGTTGTTAAGTGAATCATTGCGGTTGTTAGGTTAGTAACCTGGTTGTTAAGTGAATCTGGCTCCCCCATTGACTTTGCTTGTCGGAAGGTCGCAAGAGGGGATCACCCGAGCCGAAGTCTCTGCCACCGTCATAAATACGAGTCAGTTGCCACGACAGTCTGACGTGACCACAGGGATGCTGGGACACTCATAAGCGTGAAACACAGCCCTAAGTCACTATTTTTCCAGCGCCGTTGTAACTTCAAACGGTCACTCAGCGGACGGTCGTAAGTCGAGAACTACCTGTACACTTCTTGCATTCCTTTCCCAGGTAGAAATTCTTCATTTCTGCTTTGCGATCAATAACGGCTGGCATTTCACACGTTCTCCGGTCCCGAGAGAGAGTCGGCGCATTTGGCCTTTTCGTAGCCCTGGCTGGTCGCCACTTGACCCCTTACTCCAGGGGTCTTCTGGAGAAGCTCCCCCCCACCCCCACCCCATCCATGCTCCGGTCACCGCCTGCCGTGATCCGATTGATTCATGGATTTGCCGGTGGTTCCTTTTGCAGACGGAGAGCCCCTAGCCACTAAGAAAGAATTTGGCAGATGCTTTTATCATACACGGAGGGCCTCCCCACCCCACCCCGGGATTGTGGCTTTTGTGCGGGGTTTTTTTTTCCCCCCCCAAAGAGGGACCCTGTTGTGTCTGAACGATGGCGCATCAGTATTCAGGTCAGGGGACTGTGGCAACTCCAGCTGCTATGCACAGGCGGCAGGTTGGAACAAGCACCAATGAGCAAAAATATCTTCTTTTTCTGCAAACATCTGGATTCTTCCTTGTCTCTTGGAGGCTCTTGCCTTCTTCTACAGCCTCAGCACCTCCCGGAATGAAAGGAGGAAGCTGCTTCTCCTCCTTCCTTTCGTTTTCATTCCCCCTTTTCTTCCTCTTGTCGTCTCCCTTCCTGGTCCTTCTCTTTTCCCTTTTCTTCTTTTTCTCGTTCTCATTCTTCTGCTTCTTCCCTTCTCCTTTCTTTTCCCTTTTCCTTTCCCTCTTTTCCCTTTATTTCTTCTTCCCTTTCTCCTTCTTTGTCTCTCCCCTTTTCCTTCTCCTTCTTTTTCCTTCACTTTTTCCACCACCTTTTTCTTTCTCCTCTCCCCTCTCTTCCTCCTCCTCCTTTCTCCATCTTCCTTCCTTCTCCTTCTTCTCGTCTCTATCTTCCTTCCTTCTCCATCTTTCTTCTTTCTCCTCCTCCTCCTGTCTCCATCTTCCTTCCTTCTTCATCTTTCTTCTTTCTCCTCCTCCTCCTGTCTCCATTTCCTTACTTCTCCTTCACTTTCTCCTTCTCTTTTCCTTCTTCTTCTATTTCTCCTTCTTCTCTCCTTCTCCTTCTTCCCTTCTCTCTTTTTCCAGCTCCTTTTCCTTCCCCTCTCCCTTCCTTCCTCCCCCGCCTTCTCCTCCTTCTCCTTCCCTGTAAAAACCATTCCTTTAATGACCAAAGTTAAACGACATTGAAAAAAGTGATCGATTTTCACACTCAAGACCATTACAGCATCCCCATGGTCATGTGATCAAAATTAAGGCGCTTGGCAGCTGACTCACACTTATGACGGTCGCAATGTCCCCGGGGAGGGGGTGTCACGTGATCCCCTTTTGTGACCTTCTGACAACCAACGGGGAATCCGGATTCACTTAACAACCGTGTTGCTAGCTTAACAATCACAGGGTTTTGCTTAACGACCATGGCAGGAAAGGTCGTAAAATGGGGCAAAAGTCATTTAACAGCCGTCTTGTTCTGCAGTGGAAAATTTGGGCTCAGTTTTGGCGTCGCAAGTCGAGGACTGCCTGTATTTAGGCCAATGATCTTTTGAGCCTCTCTCCTGCAGCCTCGTCTAGCAGCTTTCCCAGGCCTCCAGGGTCTAAAGAGGAGTGGGATTCAAAAATTTTAGCAACCGGTTCTCTGCCCCGTTGCTGTGGGTGTGGCCATGGTGGGCATGGCCTACTCGGCCTCCTGCACCACAGTGGGGGGGGGTGTTTTTGTCCTCCCCAGGCTCCAGAGGCTTTCTAGGAGCCTGGGGAGGGCTAAAATAGCCTTCCCTACCCTCACCTACCCCCACAGACCCTCCAGAGGCCGGAAACAGCCCATTTGCCGACTTCCGGTGGGCCCAGAAGGCCCGAAAATCAACTGGCCAGCATGCACATGTGTGCTGGAGCTGAGCTAAGGCAACCACCTGTCTGGAAACAGACCCGTTTCCAGACTTCCGGAACTTCCGGAAGGCCCTTTATTCGCCCTCCCAGAGTCTCCGCAAGGGGATCCAAATTACCTGGCATCCAAAACGGGCCGCCTAGAGACTCCTGGGAGGGGAGAACCAGCCAGTCTTTGCAACTACCGGTTCGGCGAACCAGATGTAAAATTAGTGGAATCCCACCCGTGGTCTAAGGCCTTCCTGGGCAAGGATGATGGGTACTGAAGTCTACAGACATTAGCAGGAGTCCCGATTTTTTTTTTTTTAATTTGATTTATATACCGCCCTTCTCCAGAGACTCAGGGCAGCTTACAATGCGTTAAGCAATAGCCTTCATCCTTTTGTATATTTATACAAAGTCAGCTTATTGCCCCCACAATCTGGGTCCTCAATTTACCTACCTTAGAAAGGATGGAAGACTGAGTCAACCTTGAGCCTGGTGAGATTTGAACTTGCAGTAATTGCAGGCAGCTGGTGTTAATAACAGTGCTTTAGTCTGCTGCGCCACCAGGGAGTTGGAGTCCAGGCATGCTGGCTAGTGAATTCTGGGAGTTGAAGTTCAGACATGCTAGCTGGGGAGTTCTGAGAGTTATTTATTATTTATTTATTTGATTTATATACTGCCCTTCTCCGGAGACTCAGGGCGGCTTACAATGTGTTAAGCAATAGCCTTCATCCTTTTGTATATTTATACAAAGTCAGCTTATTGCCCCCACAAACTGGGTCCTCAATTTACCTACCTTAGAAAGGATGGAAGGCTGAGTCAACCTTGAGCCTTGGCGAGATTCGAACCTGCAGTAATTGCAGGCAGCTGGTCTTAATAACAGGGTGCTTTAGACCACTGTACTACCAAGGCTCTGGTAGGGAAGGTGTTTAGAAAGGGGTTTTTATTTTCTCTTTCAGCTCCCTGATCTCAAAAAGGGTTATCCCAAAATTATTGCTGGAAAAATTCCAGGCAAAAGATGACAAATATTATCCTTTCCTTTGCCTGGAGAGGGGTGGGGGAGGTTTCGATGGTCTCACCCCCACTTCATCCCCTCGGGATTTCGGCACAGCACCGAGACAGCTCCCTCTTCTCTGCTGCCTCCAGCAGACAAAGCCACCCACACATCCTCCAGAGAAGCTAGGAGGGTGTTGGTGCCACCCGATAGACAGACCCCCTATTTAAGGGTCCCTATCACACATTGGTTGAGGAGTTAGAAGAATCAATGGCTCTATTCTATTTTAAAAAATACAAAAAAACATACAGGAGTTGCAAGAAAGATGGAAAAAGTTGGGATTCAATTCTGCCTCTCCTTCTATCGAAGAGCTCAATTTAGGACTTTACAACGGCAACTGGCCCAATCAATTGGCATTCGATCCAGCAGAATAGAAACTGGAAGGGACCTTGGAGGTCTTCTAGTCCAGCCCCCTGCTCAAGCGGAATAGGAGCTGGAAGGGACCTTAGAGGTCTTCTAGTCCAGCCCTCTGCTCAAGCAGAAGAGAGCTGGAAGGGACCTGTCCAGTCTCATCTTAAAAAACTTTGTGATGGAGCAACCACAACTTCTATCTAGTGGCAAGCAGTTCCACTGGTTAATCACTGTTAGGAAGTTTCTCCTTAATTCCAGGTTGCTTCTCTCCTTGATTAGTTTCCATCCGTTGCTTCTTTTCTTGCTTTCTGGTGCTTTGGAAAATAAGTTGACCCATTCTTCTTTGTGGCAGCCCCTCAAATACTGGAATACTGCTATCATGTCCCCGCTTAGTCCTTCTTTTCTGTAGACTGGCCCAACCCAAATCCTGCAACCGTTCTTCGTATGTTTTAGTCTCCAGGCCTTTCATCCTCTTACTTGCTCCTCTCTGCACTTTTTCCAAACTCTCAACCTCTTTTTTGTAACGTGGTGACCAATGGCTAAGCTAGGCAGCTGTTGAAGTGAGGTGTGTCAGATCTGATTGACCATTTTTTGCCAATGGTTGGTAAGCAAATCATTGCATTCGTTAAGCGAATCACTGCAGTCGTTAAGGGAAACACACCATCATTAAGCAAGCCCGGCTGCCTCCATTGATTTCGCTGATCGGAAACCAGCTGGAAGGTGGAAAATGATGATCACATGACACACACACACACACACACACACACACACACACACACACACACACGGATGCTACAACTATCACAAATACATGCTGTTTGCCAAGTAGCCACATTTTGATCCTGTGAGCCTGGGGATACTGTGACAGTCATAAGTGTGAGGATCACTTCAATTATTTTTCTCAGTGCCATTGTAACTTCAAATGAATGGTTGTAAATTGAGGACCACCTGAATTGCTCTTCTAGCCAGCAATGGATGATGGCTTGTGTATCTTCACCCACTAACCAGAAAACGAGGATGTTGTTGTGTATTGTCACCATTTTATCACCACGTGGAATTATATGCAGGCTCTTCATGACCAGCAATTCTGCAATTGCATTACAATGGACACTGAGGCCTTTTAAACCACAAATCGTGGCTTGTTGTGTTCAGTGAACCTGGTGGAATGTGGCTTAGTAAACAGACCACGGTTAAATCCAATACTTTGCTGGAAGGCTTTGTAATATAAAAGCTGCGTCTTGGATTTGACAGCTGGGTTCACCCCAGACTAGGGGTGAAATCCAGCAGGTTCTGACAGGTTCTGGAGAACCAGTAGCGGAAATTTTGAGTAGTTCGGAGAACTGGCAAATGCCACCTCTGGCTGGCCCCAGAGTGGGGTGGGAATGGAGATTTTGCAGTATTCTTCCTCTGGAGTGGGGTGGGAATGGAGATTTTGCAGTATCCTTCCCTTGGAGTGGGGTGGGAATGGAGATTTTGCAGTATCCTTCCCCTGGAGTGGGGTGGGAATGGAGATTTTGCAGTATCCTTCCCCTGGAATGGGGTGGGAATGGAGATTTTGCAGTATCCTTCCCCTGGAATGGGGTGGGAATGGGGATTTTGCAGTATCCTTCCCCTGGAATGGGGTGGGAATGGAGATTTTGCAGTATCCTTCCCTTGAAGTAGGGTGGGACTGGAGATTTTGCAGTATCCTTTCCCTGGAGTGGGATGGGAATGGGGATTTTGCAGTATTCTTCCCCTGCCATGCCCACCAAGCCACGACCACCAAGGCATGCCCACAGAACCGGTAGTAAAAAATATGTGAATTCCACCACTGCCCGAGACACTTAATCTGGTTCTCGAATTAAATTTATTTTTTTCTGGGTTTGCATAATATAGGAAACTTAAATGAACCCAGTAGGCTGGGTTAACAAAACTCCCAACAGAGCTTAACCTGTTGAGTGACGGCAGCTAGGTGCCAAGTCTTCAAATGGCCCGGTTAATTGATCTGTGAGAATGCATCCATTTCTGTCCCCCTTGCCTAGTGTGAGTAAGGAGCCTTGGTGGCGCAGCGGACTAAAGTGCTGTTAAAGTAGCACTTAGCTGCCAGCTGCCTGCAATTAGTGCGAGTTCAAATCTCACTAGGCTCAAGGTTGACTCAGCCTTCCATCCTTCCGAGGTAGGTAAATTGAGGACCCGGATTGTGGGAGCAATAAGCTGACTTTGTATAAAAAAGAACACTGCTTGGGGTGGGGGAGGCAAAAGCTCTACTATATTAATATATATTTTAAATATTTTTAATTGGTTTGTTATTTTAAATTGGGGCCAAATTAATATATATCTTTTTAATGTTTGTATTGTATGTTTTTTTAATCTGGCTGTACACCGCCCTGAGTCCCTCGGGAGAAGGTGTGGTATATAAATTCGAAATAAATAAATAAATAAAAATAAAATACTAAGCAGGTATATACAAAAGGATGAAGGCTATTGCTTAACGCATTGTAAGCCACCCTGAGTCTCCAGAGAAAGGGCGGCATATAAATCGAACCAATTAAATAAATAAATAAATTTTTGAGAATGGAAAAGATGGGCCACAGCTCCATATATAGTCGCACCAAAGAGTTCTGCGTTTCTCTTCAGGAAAGATGAACTTGTTCTAAAATGTGCACTATGAAAAGAGCAGAAATATTCCTTCACCATATTGACCGGTTCCAGCTTTTTCCCACATAAAAAGCAACCATTTATCATAACTGGAAATAGAGAGAGATACAGAGAGAGGGGGAGAGAGGGAAGGAGGGGAGAGAGAGATATGTCAAAAGGATTTTGTGGTTCCCGGTGTTTTTTTAACAACTGGTTCTCTGCCCTAATGACCGGCTGGATAGGTGTGCTGGGTAGGTTTGCCAAAAGCGGGGAGAGTGCAAGGTGGTCGCACGCGCCCCCCCACCCATAATTTTATGCGCCCCCCCCCACGCAAGTGCATGTGACCCTCCCATACTCCCACCAGTTTTGGCATGTGATGGCACGGTGGGCCCGGTAGGCCCGTTTTTTTCGCCCTCCCCAGGCTCCAGAGGCTTTCTTGGCGCCTGGGGAGGGCAAAAACAGCCTTCCCCACTCCCCTTCAAGCCCTCCAGAGGCCGGAAACAGCCCATTTGCTGACTTCCGGTGGGCCCAAAAGGTCCAAAAATCAGCTAGCCAGCTTGCACATGCGTGCTGGAGCTGAGCCAAGGGCAACGCTCGCATGCCACCAATACGGCTCTGCGTGCCACAGGTGGCACGCGTGCCATAGGTTTGCCATCACAGGTGTAGGGTCTCCTGCTTAAGCAGGGGGCTGGACTAGAAGGGTCCATTCCAACTCTCTCTCTCTCTTTTTTTTTTTTTTTTTAAATTTGATTTATATGCCGCCCTTCTCCGGAGACTCAGGGCGGCTTACAATGCGCTAAGCAATAGCCTTCATTCTTTTGTATATTTTATACAAAGTCAGCTTATTGCCCCCACAAACTGGGTCCTCATTTCACCTACCTTAGAAAGGATGGGAGGCTGAGTCAACCTTGAGCCTTGGAGAGATTCGAACCAGCAGAAATTGCAGGCAGCTGTGTTAATGACAGGGTGCATTAAACCACTGTACTATCAAAGCTCTTATGTATATCAATATAAAACCTTAGTCTTGTCTTATGCCACGATGATTCCCCACAAATCCAGAAAGCAGAAGTCATTTTGCATTGTCTACAGAGCCAGGCTTGTTCTCCAGAAATGATTTACATAAAACTTTCTTCGCTACCACACCATTTGTTTCGGTGTGATGTAAGAAGCTGTGCAACTTATGGTCTCTATTCGTGCAGCCTTATCTGATGGTTCCTCGTGGCATCTGGGAGAAACCCGAATGACATCGTGTCTTATTTGTTTATTTACTTTCATCCCATCTTTATTATTTCTTTTTATAAACGCAATGCACCCAATATACTAATACCTCTTTTTCCTCCTACCGTGTTTCCTACAAAATAAGATCCTGTCTTATATATTTTTTTGAACCCTGCAATAAGTGCTTGGCCTTATTGCCATGCGCTCAAAAGCCCAATTGGGCTTATTATCAGGGGATGTCTTATTTTGGGGGAAACCGGGTAGATAGATAGAGAGATAGATAGAGAGAGAGATAGATAGATAGATAGATGTAGTTAAGTAGAGGTAGGTAGATAAGTAGATAGGAGATAGACACAGAGATATATGGATGGATGGATGGTGTGTTTCCCCGAAAATAAGACCCTGTCTTATATTTTTTTGAACCCTAAAATAAGCGCTTGGCCTTATTGCCATGCGCTCAAAACCCCGATTGGGCTTATTATCAGGGGATGTCTTATTTTGGGGAAAACAGGATAGTTAGATAGATAGATAGATAGATAGATAGATAGAGAGATAGATAGATAGATAGATAGATAGATAGACAGGCAGACACAAACAGACAGACAGACAGACAGATGTAGTTAGGTAGAGGTACGTAGATAAGTAGATAGGAGATAGACACAGAGATATATGGATGGATGGATGGTGTGTTTCCCCAAAAATAAGACCCTGTCTTATATTTTTTTGAACCCTACAATAAGTGCTTGGCCTTATTGCCATGCGTTCAAAAGCCCGATTGGGCTTATTATCAGGGGAGGTCTTTTTTGGGGGGAAACAGGGTATTTTCCCCACAATAACCCTGTGAGATGGACTGAAACAGAGGGAGTGACTAAAGTAATGGAGCTGACTTTCATGCCTAAGGCGGGACTAGAACTCACTGTCTGCTGGTGATTGGTTCAAAGTTTCTAAATTTATTGATTACATTTATTGGCCACTCCTCCCCATATCGAGCAGCCTCTGGGAGCCTTACAATAGATTATGTATTCAAATAATATTATAATATTAACAATATTTCCTTCCTTCCTTCCTTCCTTCCCTTCTTTTCACCTCCCTCTCTTTCTTCCAACCTGCCTGCTTCCTTCCTTCCTTCCTTCCTTCCTTCCATTTCCTTCCCTTCCTCCCGCCCAACCCTTCCTTTCTTTCTTCCTTCCTTCCATCTTCCTCCCTCCCTCTTGCCTCCTTCCTGCCTGCCTTCTTTCCTCTCTCCCTCCTGTTTATCTACTTTTCCTTCCTTCCCTCCTTCTTTCCTTCTTCCTTTCCTTCCTGCCTCTCTTCCCTCCTTCCTTCCACCTCCCTCCCTCCCTTCCTCCTGCCTCCTTCCTGCTTGTCTTCTTTCCTCTCTCCCTATTTATCTACTTTTCCTTCCTTCCTTTTTCCTTTCCTTCCTGCCTCTCTTCCCTCCTTCCTTCCACCTCCCTCCCTCCTGCCTCCTTCCTGCCTGTCTTCTTTCCTCTCTCCCTATTTATCTACTTTTCCTTCCTTCCTTTTTCCTTTCCTTCCTGCCTCTCTTCCCTCCTTCCTTCCACCTCCCTCCCTCCCTCCTGCCTCCTTCCTGCCTGTCTTCTTTCCTCTCTCCCTCCTATTTATCTACTTTTCCTTCCTTCCTTCTTCCCTTCCTTCCTGTCTCTCTTCCCTCCTTCCCTCCTTCCTTCCACCTCCCTCCCTCCTGCCTCCTTCCTGCCTGCCTTCTTTCCTCTCTCCCTTCTGTTTATCTACTTTTCCTTCCTTCCTTCCTCTCTTCCATCCTTCCCTCCTTCCTTCCACCTTCCTCCCTCCTGCCTGCCTTCTTTCCTCTCTCCCTTCTATTTATCTACTATTCCTTTCTTCCTTCCTGTCTCTCTTCCCTCCTTCCGTCCACCTCCCTCCCTCCTTCCCTTTCCTTCCTTCCACCTCCCTCCCTCCTGCCTCCTTCCTGCCTGCCTTCTTTCCTCTCTCTCTTCTGCTTATCTACTTTTCCTTCCCCCCTCTCTTCCATCCTTCCCTCCTTCCTTCCACCTTCCTCCCTCCTGCCTGCCTTCTTTCCTCTCTCCCTTCTGTTTATCTACTTTTCCTTCCTTCCTTCCTGTCTCTCTTCCCTCCTTCCGTCCACCTCCCTCCCTCCTGCCTCCTTTCTGCCTGCCTTCTTTCCTCTCTCCCTTCTGCTTATCTACTTTTCCTTCCTCCTTCTCTTCCATCCTTCCCTCCTTCCTTCCACCTCCCTCCCTCCTGCCTGCCTTCTTTCCTCTCTCCCTTCTGCTTATCTACTTTTCCTTCCTCCCTCTCTTCCATCCTTCCCTCCTTCCTTCCACCTTCCTCCTTCCTGCTTGCCTTCTTTCCTCTCTCCCTTCTGCTTATCTACTTTTCCTTCCTCCCTCTCTTCCCTCCTTCCCTCCTTCCTTCCACCTCCCTCCCTCCTGCCTGCCTTCTTTCCTCTCTCCCTTCTGCTTATCTACTTTTCCTTCCTTCCTTCCTGTCTCTCTTCCCTCCTTCCGTCCACCTCCCTCCCTCCTTCCCCCCCTTCCTTCTGCCCCCCTGCCTGCCTGCCTTCTTTCCCTCCTGCTTGTCTGCTTTTCTTTCCCTCCCTCCTTCCCTCCTTCCTTCCTTCCTTCTCTCTCTCTCTCTCTCTGCCCTTTGCCAGCCCTCCGGAGCCCTTGCCTGCCCGCCGCCGGTTCCTCTTTCGCGGAGCCTTGACCGGTCCTCCGCCTCCTGCTGATTTCCTGCCCCCGGTCCTCTCTTCCCCTCCTTCCTTCCAGAGCCGAGCCAGCCGCCGGGACGCTGCCGAGGCCTCTGGCGGAAACTCCGGAGCGGATCGCGGGGAGGTAGGTTCTCTGCGGGCAGGGCAAGGCTGGCACCGCCGCGGGGCCGGGAGGAGCCCCCTTTTCCGCCAAGATCTTCCACGCACCGGGTGGGGCCTTTCCTCCCTCCCCCTCCCCCCAACCCCTTCCCCTCCCTCCCTCCCCCCCAACCCACTCCGTGGCCAACCCCGGCTTTTCCCCCAGCAGCCCACCTTAAGGCAAAACGACCCCCCAACCGCTCCGCCTCCAAAGCAGGGGTGACCTTAGCTGGGAAACCCCCCCCACCCACCCACCCAAATCTCAGAGCCTTCCTTGCAGCAACACCGGATCCCCCTTCCCCTTTTCCCCTCCTCTCTCCCTCCCTTCCCCCCCAAAAAAAATCAAACTCCGCTGTCTTTGCAGCTTGGAAGTTGGGAGCTTTTGCTAGAGCCCAGCCCGCATCTGGAAGGAAGCCCCTTCCTCGAAAGCTGGAGGGGAGGGAGGAGGGGTGGGAAGGAGGGAGGGAGGAAGAGAGAGGGAGGGAGGGAGGGAGGGAAGGAGGAGGGGACGTTTGCCTCTTCCCCACCTACTCACCCACCCATTCCCACCTCCCACTCCCCTTCCCCCTCCTAACGGAGCCCAGCCAATGCTAGGCAACAGAAGAGTGTGTGTGTGTGTGTGTGTGTGTGTGTGTTTGTGTGTTTGGGGAGGGAAGGGGGGGGGTCCTTCTCTTGCTCAACCGGCAGACGGCGAGCTGCGGAGTGAGCGGGGGCGGCCGAGGTGAAAGCCCAGCGCCCCCCCTTTTTTTTTCAACTCCTCCCCACTCCTCCCTCCCTCTCTCCCTCCCTCTCTCTCTCTCTCTTTTTCCTGGCTGGCTGCTTGCAGGGAGTGAGTGAGTGGGTGGATGGGGGAGTGGGGGAGACTCGGTCCGCGACCCCCACGGATGCCGCCCCCGCCACTCCCCGGGCTGCTTTCTCATCCTTCCAGCCGTCGCTAGCTAGCGGTACTGAGCCCGGAGGAAGCCCCCCACTCCCCCCCATACCTTCTCCCGGCTGGGATCGGGGTGCCCGGCTCAGATCCATCCCTGGACCACCCAGCGAGAAGCAGCAAACGGGGGTCTCCTTTCCTTCCCCCCCCCCCCGGTGAGTGGGTGAATGGATGGGTGGGTTGGGGGTCTCGGAGGAAGGGGGGTTTGAAAGGCTGGGACGTGCCCGCCTATCTCTTTTTGAGAGAGGGGGGTCTCCTTTACTTCTCTCCCGCCCACGCCCCCCTCCCCGTTACTTTACCCTGGATTTATGAGTTAACCCCGTATTTAAACCTTTCTTTCTCCATCGCCCCCCCCCCCCCAATCCACAGCCCCCAGCCCCGCAATCTGGCGTGGCGACCTTCGGACATGTCCGGAGGAGAAGCGCCGGGGAGGGAGGAGGAGGGAAGGGGGGGGGTCGCAACTTCTATTCTTCCCCAGTCACTGGAGTTGGAGGGGTGGCGGTGGGTGGGGGTCTCTTCGGGGCTCTCCAAGCGGGCTTGATTCCTTGCAGACGTTTGGCGACCCCAAACAAGGGAACAAAACAAGCGCGCCTCACGAACGTCCGCAAGCAAACAAACCCAGGTCAGAGAGCGCTAGAGACCCCTCCCCAAATATTCCCATCTATCTATCTATCTATCTATCTATCTATCTATCTATCTATCTATCTATCTATCTATCTATCTATCTATCTATCCTCCCATCTCTACTTATCTCTCCCTCCCTCCCTCCTTCCTTCCTTCCTTCCTTCCTTCTTTCCTATCTATCTAGCTATCTATCTATCCTCCCATCTCTACTTATCTCTCCCTCCCTCCCTCCTTCCTTCCTTCCTTCCTTCCTTCCTTCCTTCCTATCTATCTGTCTATCTATCTAGCTATCTTTCCTCCCATCTCTACTTATCTCTCCTTCTTTCCTTCCTATCTATCTATCTATCTATCTATCTATCTATCTTTCCTCCCATCTCTACTTATCTCTCCCTCCCTCCTTCCTTCCTCCCTCCCTCCCTCCCTCCCTTCTTTCCTATCTATCTGTCTATCTACCTAGCTGTCTATCTTTCCTTCCATCTCTACTTATTTTTCCCTCCCTCCCTCCTCCCTCCCTGCCTATCTATCTATCTATCTATCTATCTATCTATCTATCCATCCATCCTTCCATCTCTATTTATCTCTCCCTCCTTCCTTCCTTCCTCCCTCCTTCCCTTCTTTCCTATCTATCTGTCTATCTACCTAGCTGTCTATCTTTCCTCCCATCTCTACTTATTTCTCTTTCCTTCCTTCCTTCCTTCCTTCCTTCCTTCCTTCCTTCCTTCCTATCTATCTATCTATCTATCTATCTATCTATCTGGTCTTCTTCCTCTCCCCCCACCCCCTTCCTCGGATGCTGGTAGGCAAGGAACTGGGACTGTCCCCCCCCCCACTTCCACCCGTTTTGGAAACGGAGCGATGCTGGCTGCCTTCCTGCCCCCCCCAACCCATTTTTAAACTGCACGACAAGAGCGCCCTCCCCAACCCCGTTTTCCCTTCCTCCTCCGCTTCTCAAACGCATATTTTTTTCCCCCTTCTTCTTTTTCTTCTTCTTCTTCTCCTTCATTGTTGACGTCTTCTTCCACTCCGGGCAGTGACTCCAAACGGATCATGGAAACGCCCAGCGCGGCTTCCCGGGGTCTTTGGATCTCTCTCCTGGCACCTTTGCTGCTTTCCAACTGCGCAGGTAAAAAAACAAACGGAAAAAAAAAGAGCAGACTGGGTTTTGCGCTGTTTTTGCGGGAGTTTTGACATTTTGGGTGTGATTTGTTGTTCTTGTTGTTTTTTGTTGTTGTTTGTTTTGTTTTTTTGGCTGGCGAGTACGACATTTACAGTATGTATGTATGTGTGGGTGCATATATTTATTTTATTTTATTTTATTTTATTTTGTTTTGTTTTGTTTTATTTTATTTTATTTTATTTTATTTTATTTTATTTTATTTTATTTTATTTTATTTTATTTCATTTCATTTCATTTCATTTCATTTCATTTCATTTCATTTCATTTCATTTCATTTCATTTTATTTTATTTTATTTTATTTTATTTTATTTTATTTTATTTTGTTTTGTTTGTTTGCTGCGGCCTGGTGTTTGACTTCGGGGGGGCTCCTGCCCTCTTCTTTTCCTCTCCACCTTAAAAATAATCCACCCAAAGACCCTTTTTTATTTCTTTCTTTGTTTATTTATTTATTCAACCCGAAGACTGTTATCATTGACTGACCATTGATTGTTTGATTGATAGATTGATTGATTGACTGTGGTCTGGTGTTGGTACTCCGGTGGTGGGGGGCTCCTGCCCTCTTCTCTTTCTCTCTGCCTTAGGGGGAAAAAAAAATCAATCCGAAGACCTTTATTATTTATTTATTTATTCAACCCCCGAAGACCTTTGTGATTGATTGATTGATTGATTGATACTGATTTACTTACTGTGTGGCCTGGTGTTGGACTCTGGGGCTCCTGCCCTCTTCTTTTCCTCTCCGCCTTTTAAGGGGAAAAAAAAAATCAATCCAAAAACCTTTATTATTTATTTATTTACTCCACCCTTTGTAGTTGGTTGGTTGATTGATTGATTGATTGACTGTGGCCTGGTGTTTTGACTCCAGGGCTCCTGCTCTCTTCGCTTCCTCTCTGCCTTAAAAATAATCAACTCGAAGACCACCAAAAGATGAAAAAACGTGTTGAATTAGGAGTTTTGTCTCTATATAAAAGGCTACATTTCCTTCCGACTGGGGGGCCAGGAAGAAAAAAAAAATTGGGGACGTGGGGGGGGGAAGTTCCCATGGGGAGGAGAGGGTGAAACTACCTTTGGCCGGAATGGAGGCCGAGGGCTTTGCAGCTTTACCCCCCCTCACCCAATTTTCGAGGTGGTCTTACACGATTGTCCTCAACACCCCTCTGCGATGGGTTTCCCGGTGCAAGGAAAAAAAATCGTGTGCAAGAGGTCTTTTGGGTGTGCAAAATAAAAGGAGGGGTGGTGTCTGAATTTTTCTGAATGAAATGTATTGGGTCTGGGGGAGAGGCCTACATGGGAGGGGCTGTCCGGCGGGCCTTTGTGTGAGAAGGAGCGGGGAAGAAGGTAATAAACGAGGGATGTCCAACCTTGGCCAACCTTTAAGATGTGTGGACTTCAACTCCCAGAATTCCCCCAATCAGCCAAGAGTTCTGGGAAATGAAGTCCACGTATGCTGAGAATTCTGGGAGTTTATTATGGGGGGGGGGGCTTAAAATCTTGGCCGCAAGCCTTCAAGTGGCCAAGGTTGGACACCCCGTGGTATAAGGTCTCCTTCTTGAGCAACGGGGGTTGGACTAAGGTCCCTTCCAATTTTGTTATCCTGTTAATTGGCATTTTAATGGGCTGGGGAATTCTGGGAGTTGAAGTCGACAGGTCGTAAAGTGGCCAATATTAGACCCACCCTCGGTAAATAAAACCTGTTTTCAGGAAGTCATGCTAGAAAAACATAGGAACTTGGAAGCCTCTTTGTCAAGAAATAGATCAGTGTTTCTCAACCTTGGAAGCTTGAAGTCCACCCATCTTCAAGCTTCCAAGGTTGAGAAACACTGGAATAGATTTTATAAGCTTGATTATAAAACAAAGATTTACAGCTAGTCCTCGACGTACGACCACAAGGGAGCCCAGAATTTATGCTGCCGAGTGCGGAATTTGTTCAGCGAGTTTTTGTCCCGTTTTGCAACCTTTCTTGCCACGGTCGTTAAGTGAATCACCGCAGTCGTTAAATGAGTCACACGGTGGTTAAGTGAATCTGGCCTTCCCCAGATTGACTTTGCTTGTCAGAAGGTTGAAAAAAAGGGATCACGTGACCCCGGGAAACCTGCAACCGTCATAAATACGAGTCGGTTGTCAAGGACCCAAATATAAATCACATGACTGTGGGGATGCTGTAACGGTCGTAAGTGTGAGAAACGGTCCTAACTAAGTCACTTTTTTCAGTGCCATCGTAACTTTGAAACGGTCACTAAACGAACGGTTGTCAGTTGACGACTTCCTGTACGGGTATTCCCCTCGACTTTACAACCTTCGCTTAGTGACCGTTCCAAGTTACACTGAAAAAAAGTGAGCGATGACCGTTTTTCACACTTATGACCGTTTTCAGCATCCGTGATGTGATTTACATTCGGATGCTTGTCAACTGACTCACATTTATGACGGTTGTGGTGTCCCGGCCGGGGGGGTGGGTTATCACTGATCCCCGTTTGCCAACCTCTGACCAGAAAAGTCGATGGGGAAGACAGACTCATTTAACAAGGGTGTTGCTAATTGAACGATGGCTTTGGTTCCCTTCACAAACGCAGCAAGGAGAGGTCGTAAAACGGGGCAAAACTCGCTTAATGCATTTCTCCATTAGCAACCTCAATTTTGGGCTCGGTTGTGGTCCTACATGAAATAATATTATTTATTAGATAAATAGATAAATAATAATTTATTAGATAAATAGATAAATAGATAAATAATATTTATCTATTATGAAATAATAATAAGAAAGAAAGAGAAAGAGAGAAAGAGAAAGAGAAAGAGAAAGAGAAAGGAAAGAAGGAAGGAAGGAAGGAAGGAAGGAAGGAAAGAAAGGAAAAGAAGGAAAGAAAGAAAGAAAAAGAAAGGGAGGGAGGGAGGGAGAAAGAAAGAGAGAAAGAGAAAGAGAGGGAGAAAGAGAAAGAGAAAGGAAAGAAGGAAGGAAGGAAAGAAAGAAAGAAAGGAGAAGAAGGAAAGAAAGAAAAAAAGAAAGGGAGGGAGGGAGGGAGGGAGAAAGAAAGAGAGAAAGAGAAAGAAGGAAAGAAGTGGAGAGAGAAAGAAAGGAAAGAAGGAAGGAAGGAAAGAAAAAGAAATAGAGAAAGGAAGGAAAGAATGAAAAGGAAGGAAAGAGAAAGAGAGAAAGAAAGAAAGAGGAAAGAAAGAAAGAAAAAGAGAGAAAGAGAAAGGAAAGAAAGAGGGAAGGAAGGAAGGAAAGAAGGAAAGAAAGAGAGAAAGGAAGGAAGGAAAGAAAGAAAGGGAAGGAAGGAAAAAAAGAAAGAAAAAGAAAGTGTGGGAGGGAGAAAGAAAGAGAGAAAGAAAGAAAAAGAAAGAAAGAAAGAGTGTGGGAGGGAGGGAGAAAAAGAGAAAGAGAGAGACAAAGAAGGAAAGAAGGAGAGAGAAAGAAAGGAAAGGAAGAAGGAAGGAAAGAAAGAAAGAAAGAAAGAAAGAAAGAAAGAAAGAAAGAGGAAAGAAAGAAAGAAAAAGAGAGAGAAAGAGAAAGGAAAGAAAGAGGGAAGGAAGGAAAGAAAGAGAGAAAGGGAAGGAAGGAAAAAAAGAAAGAAAAAGAAAGAGTGTGGGAGGGAGAAAGAAAGAGAGAAAGAAAAAGAAAGAAAGAGTGTGGGAGGGAGGGAGAAAAAGAAAGTGAGAGAGAGAGACAAAGAAGGAAAGAAGGTGAGAGAGAAAGAAAGGAAAGGAAGAAGGAAGGAAGGAAGGAAAGAAAGAAAGAGGAAAGAAAGAAAGAAAAAGAGAGAGAAAGAGAAAGGAAAGAAAGAGGGAAGGAAGGAAGGAAAGAAAGAGAGAAAGGGAAGGAAGGAAAAAAGAAAGAAAAAGAAAGAGTGTGGGAGGGAGAAAGAAAGAGAAAGAAAGAAAAAGAAAGAAAGAGTGTGGGAGGGAGAAAAAGAAAGAGAGAGAGAGAAGGAAAGAAGGTGAGAGAGAAAGAAAGGAAAGGAAGAAGGAAGGAAGGAAGAAAAGAAAGAAAGAAAGAAAGAAAGAAAGAAGAAAGAAAAAGAAAGAAAGAAAGAAAGAAAGAAAGAAAGAAAGAAAAGCCTAGGGAAGATATTTACTGTGGTTTTCCTGCTCTGCTGGACGAAAGGGTAGGTGGGCGTACACAAATCAAGATTCACTCATTACAAACCGTATTAACCCTGTAAGAATTAGGTGTGTTTTTAAAAAAGCAACGCACGTTTTCCTTGAGGGTTTGGGAAGAGGTTGTTGATTGTGGCTTTGGAAGGTTTTTTTTTTGGGGGGGGGCGGAGAAGAAAAAGCTGGTTGTGTTATTTTTCAAGGCTTCGGTGAAAATACAGTGACTTGCAAGAGACGCAAAATAAGAGAGAAATCGACCACAGTCGGCTGCCCCCATTGTTGTTGAGAATGGATGCCTCCTGCGCAGACCTCCCCCCACGGAGAATTTGGGTTGGGGGGGGCGGTAGGAGGGACGATTTACATGCTTATTGCCATTGTGGGTCAGCTCTTATTGCTTAGCATAAAATGCACGGAGAGCAGCGGTGTCGTACGGACGTATAGTAGTAGGAACCCATCATCCGGCTCTTAAAACTCACTTATTTCATCTAGCCGGGCTGGCTTGATCCCATCCTTTGATTTTAATTTGAAATTAATTTTAACTAGGTTATTTTTATTTTTTTTTAATTTGATTTATATGCCGCCCTTCTCCGGAGACTCAGGGCGGCTTACAATGCGTTAAGCAATAGCCTTCATCCTTTTTGTATATTTATACAAAGTCAGCTTATTGCCCCCACAAACTGGGTCCTCATTTTACCCACCTTAGAAAGGATGGAAGGCTGAGTCAACCTTGAGCCTGGCGAGATTAGAACTAGCAGTAATTGCAGACAGCTGGTGTTAATCACAATGCTTTCAGTCTGCTGAGCCACCAGGCCCTTCCTCTTTCCCTCCCTCCCTTCTTTTTCTTTCTTTCTTTCTCTCTCTTTCTTTCCCTCCCTCCCTTCTTTCTTTCCTTCTTTCTTTTTCCTCCCTCCCTCCCTTTTTCTTTCTTTCTTTCTCTCTCTCTTTCTTTCTTTTTTTTTTAATTTGACTTATATGCCGCCCTTCTCCGGAGACTCAGGGCGGCTTACAATGTGCTAAGCAATAGCCTTCATACTTTTGTATATTTATACAAAGTCAGCTTATTGCCCCCACAAACTGGGTCCTCAATTTACCTACCTTAGAAAGGATGGAAGGCTGAGTCAACCTTGAGCCTGGCGGGATTCGATCTTACTTTAATTGCAGGCAGCTGGTGTTAAATTACAGTGCTTCTGTCTGTTGAGCTAAACCAGGCTCCTAAAGCCTGGTTTAAAGCTGGTTTAAATTGTGGGTGACATTATTTAATATCTTTTAAACGGTTTTAATTTTTGTATGTTGTGTTTTTACTTTGGCTGTCTACCGCCCTGAGTCCTGCTGGAGAAGGGCGGTATAAAAATCAAAATAAATAAATAAATCATAGGATACACGTACAATGGAGATGGGAGGCATATCTTCCCCTGAATGTGATTGTAGGGTTTCCTCAGGAGATACCAGCTCATGTACAGCTAGTCCTCGACGTACGACCACAACGGCGGCCAAAATTTATGCCAAAGTTAAACGACGTTGAAAAAAAAAAGGAGGTGGGATCGGTTTTCACACGGTCACGGGATCAAAATTAGAGATGCTTGGCAGCTGCCTCACACTTATGACGGTCGCAGTGTCCCAGGGGGTTGTGTCACGTGATCCCCTTTTGTGACATTCCGACAAGCAAGGGGGAAAAGCCGGATTCCGACTTTAACGACTGTGTCACTAGCTTAACAACCTTGAGTATGAGCCTTGGTAGAACAGTGGTTTAATGCACCCTGTTATTAACACAGCTGCCTGCAATTTCTGCAGGTTCGAATCTTACCAGGCTCAAGGTTGACTCAGCCTTCCATCCTTTCTAAGGTAGGTTAAATGAGGACCCGGTTTGTGGGGGCAATAAGCTGACTTTGTATAAATATACAAAAGGATGAAGGCGATTACTTAATGCACTGTAAGCCGCCCTGAGTCTCCAGAGAAGGGCGGCATATAAATCAAATTAAAAAAAAAAAACAAAAAAAAACCAACCACAAGGACTTGCTTAACGACTGTGGCAGGAAAGGTCGCAAAATGGAACGAAACTCGCTGAACCAGCTTTGCTGGCTGTGGAATTCTGGGAGTTGAGGTCCACAAGTCTTAAAAGTTGCCAAGGTTGGTGACCCCTGCATTAGACTTCCTGTTGCTGTGGCTGGCTGGGGAATTCTGGGAATTGAAGTCCAGAAGTCTTAAAGTTGCCAAGGTTGGAGGTGCCTGATCTTGTTGCGAGGTGTTGTTGTTATATACAGATATACAGAAAGAGGGGGTTATAAGCTCAATGGCTTCCTGATATAAGCCATATTTGTTCTGGTTTTTTTTTTTTTTTTGCCTTAGGCTTAGAGTCACTTTTCAGACAACCAGTTCCCCAAATAAACCAGGATGCATAGCTAGGTGTTCTGTCCCCGTTCCACTCATGCACCCCCACAGATGGCCCGGAGTTAATAAGCCACACGACAAAACTCTTTGAAGATAAAGCTGGCAGCAACCCAGTGGCTAGCTGCCAATTCAGACTTTACTCACACAAAACAAAGATTAGACTGCAAGCATTCCGATAAAGCAGGCAGAGTTTCAACAATACAGGGATTAGTCCAAATGCAGTCTGATAAAGCAGCCAAAGTCCAATAACGCAGAGAACATGGATTATTTCCAGTTTTTGCTCGTCACAAACTGAACCGGCCACCACACCCACATTTATACCCTGTGGGGTGTGGTCCAGTGACTCAGCTAATCTCTGGCATGCCTTCCCCTCTGCTGCGCACGCTTCTCCCTGCGCCTCTGCTGAGGGTCCAGCCAGCACTTATCTCCTTCGTCGCTGTCCACCTGTGGCTGCAGGGACGTGCTTGGCTCTGAGCCTATCTTTTGGCCTTCAGTGTCCTCCGGAGGCATTGACAGAGAGGAGGATCCTAGAGAGGGAGGCCTTGCCAACTCCTCTCCCTCACTCTCAGAGTCTACATCTGTCGATAGCCCAGGCTCAGGCAACGGAGCCACAACACTAGGTCTTGAGAACGAGTCTATGGAGATTCCCAGTCCATCCAGGTCAAGGTTGTCCCAAAGATGCTTTTTCAAGATGCAACTGGACTTTCTGGTACTGTCTAAGGCAGCTGTAGGGTAGAACGTTGGCCTTTTCTTGTCGTTCTTCGCTCTTCTTGCATTGTGTTCGTTGTGCCTTCTTTACCGATCCTGTGATCTGTTCCAATACCTGTTCCATCCATAAAAGAGATGTTGAGACTCTAGAAAGAGTGCAGAGAAGAGCAACCAGGATGATGAGGGGACTGGAGGCTCAAACATACAATGAACGGTTGCAGGAACTGGGCATGGCTAGTCTAGTGAAGAGAAGGACCAGGGGAGACAGGATAGCAGTCTTCCAATATTGGAGGGGCTGCCCCAGAGAGGAGGAAGGGGGTCAAGCTATTTTCTAAAGCACCTGAAAATCAGACAAAGAATAATAGGTGGAAACTGAACAAGGAGAGATTCAATCTGGAAATAAGGAGGAATTTCCTGACAGTGAGAACGATCAACCAAAGGAACAGAAGTTGCCTTCGGAAGTTGTGGGAGCTTCATCCCTGGAGGCTTTCAAGAAGAGACTGGGCAGCCACTTGTCAGAAATGGCTTAGGATCTCCTGCTTGGCCAGGGGGTTGGACTAGATGACCTACAAGGTCCCTTCCAACTCTGTTAATCTGACTCTATCTAAGATGATCAAAGCAGGCCTGGATGCTAAAACATACAATGAACGGTTGCAGGAACTGGGCCTGGCTAGTCTAGTGAAGAGAAGGACCAGGGGAGACAGGAGAGCATCTTCCAATATTTGAGGGGCTGCTCCAGAGAGGAGGAAGGGGGTCAAGCTATTTTCTAAACCACCTGAAAATCAGACAAAGAATAATAGGTGGAAACTGAACAAGGAGAGATTCAATCTGGAAATAAGGAGGAATTTCCTGACAGTGAGAACAGAACGATCAACCAAAGGAACAGAAGTTGCCTTTGGAAATTGTGGGAGTTTCATTACTGGAGGCTTTCAAGAAGAGACCGGACTGCCATCTGTCAGAAATGGTATAGGGTCTCCTGCTTGGGCGGGAGTGGGGTGGACTAGATGACCTACAAGGTCCCTTCCAACTCTGTTAATCAGTTAAAGCTGTTAAATACCTCTGCGGGTAGATTTCAGCTCTTGGCGTGTGCGTTCTGCTCTCTCGTTCGAAACCTCAGTCGTGAAATTAATCTGTCTTACTCTTTCATTGAGAAGTTGGAGCTGTGCAGTCTGCCGGATGTTTCTCTCTGCCCTGAGGTCCCTTCCCTATCGAATCCGGGCGCAGGGGTATAGCGGACAACTCTTCTCTTGTTTGCACGTCAAAATGAAGCACATTTTTTTTTTATTATTTGATTTATATGCCGCCCTTCTCCGGAGATTCAGGGCGGCTTACAATGCGTTAAGCAATAGCCTTCATACTTTTGTATATTTATACAAAGTCAGTTTATTGCCCCCACAATGTGGGTCCTCAATTTACCTACCTTAGAAAGGATGGAAGGCTGAGTTGACCTTGAGCCTGGTGAGATTCAAACTTACAGTAATTGCAGACAGCTGGTGTTAATCACAATGCTATCAGTCTGCTGAGCCACCAGGCCCGTAAATGGTAATTGTAGTCTGCAATTTTTTTCCTGGAAATCCATTCACGCTCCCGCCCCCCCCATTCGAAGGGGGTTCATCCCCCAGGGCAGGAGTAGGCAACCTTTTTTTTTTTTTATTTGATTTATATGCCGCCCTTCTCCGGAGACTCAGGGCGGCTTACAATGCGTTAAGCAATAGCCTTCATTCTTTTGTATATTTATACAAAGTCAGCTTATTGCCCCCACAAACTGGATCCTCAATTTACCTACCTTAGAAAGGATGGAAGGCTGAGTCAACCTTGAGCCTTGGCGAGATTCGAACCTGCAGTAATTGCAGGCAGCTGGTCTTAATAACAGGGTGCTTTAGACCACTATACTACCAAGGCTCTTAAATACTCAAAGAGCCACAAAGGTCCTAACCAGAGTTGAACAGAGCCCCCTGTTCAACTCTGCAGCCTACTGGAAGTCCGATTCCCCCACTATAGAGTCTCCTCCTAGCACAGCGCCTTTTTTCCTCTACCTGTCCTAACTGAAAGCCCTATCAATTGTGGAGCCGACTGGCGACAGGGAGCTACAGCAGAGGGATGAAAGAGCCACATGCGGCTCCAGAGCCGCAGGTTGCTGCCCCCTGCCCCAGGGCATCAGTAAATCCCCAAGGCAGATGCAAACTTCAATAAAGTCTTTTTATTGCTCTGTGTCTGTAGAGATTCTCAGTCATCATGGTGGTCCCAAAGGTTTTTTTTTTTCAAGAGGCAACTGGATATATAGTAGTTAGTAATATAAACAGAAGCACAGAATCGAGATCATGTGAATCAGGGTGGATTTGATTTAAATCGAGTTGATTTAAATCACAATTTAAATCATGCTTTAAATCACTAGTAAAAAGGCTGGATTTAAATCAGCTCGATTTAAATCATAATTTTTAAAGAGCGACTGTCATCTCTGCTACTCCTTTGACCCACTGTTGACTCACCGATAGTCCCAGTGTTGCAGAATATACAGCCTCCTGCTCCATAACTAAGCTCCATTTCATGCTGAATCAACTAAATGATTTATGGATCTTAAACAGAAAACTACCTTACGATAGATTTTTACCCCCAAAGTTTTTTATTAAAATAAATTCGATAAAAATAAAAAAGAAATCCGATTTAAATAAAAAAAAATCCGATTTAAATCAAAAAAATCTGATTTTTTAAAATTTTTTTAAAAAAATCATTGATTTTTATCCACCCTGATGTGAAGTATTAATACCGCTTTATAAAACCCTAGTAAGGCCACTTACTGGGGTTTTTATAAAGACCACACCTAGAATACTGCAACCAATTTTGCTCACCGCACTACAAGAAAGAGGTTTAATTTAATTTAATTTAATTAATTCAATTTATATGCCGCCCCTCTCCGAAGACTCAGGGCGGCTGAGTCTCAGGTTGAGACTTTGGAAAAAGTTCAGAGAAGAGCAACTAAGAGGATCAAAGGCCTGGAGACTAAAACATAATGGAGAACGGCTACCGGAATTGGGGTTTGGCCAGTCTAGAGAAAAGAAGAATTAGGGGTGGTATGATAGCAGCGTTCCAGTATTTGAGGGGCTGCCGCAAAGAAGAGGGGGGTAAACTTATTTTCCAAAGCACCAGAAGGCAAGACGAGTAGCAACGGATGGAAACTAACCAAGGAAAGAAACAATCTGAAATTGAGGAGAAACTTCCTAACAGAGAGGACAATTAACCAGTGGAACAGCTTGCCACTAGAAATCTTGGGCGCTCCCATCACTGGGGGTTTTTAAGAAGAGACCAGACAGCCACTTAATGGTATATATATATATATATATATAGGTTCTCCTGCTTGAGCAGGAGGGCTGGTCTAGAAGACCTCCAAGGTCCCTTCCGGCTCTGTTCTTCTGATCTGTCTTCTGAAATGGAAAGGTCACTGAGCCCCATCAAGGTCACAAGAATACAGGGCAGTCTTCGACTTTGTAACTTCGAACGGTCACTAAACAAACCGCCGTAAGTCGAGGATATACCTGTATTGTTCCAGACACCCAGGACCCATGATTTGCCCGCCTTCCTATCAGCCCAGCCTGTCGTGTGAAGACCCCAGCCTCTGTGTATGTCTGTGTTGTGGCCTGTCAGCGGCCTGTGCAGTTAGTAGCTGATTCCGACAGCGAGGAGGCTGGTGTGGTGCTGCGCCAGCAGCCTGTGCAGCTGGCACTCGAGTCGGACAATGAGGAGGCTGGAGAAGATGTGGTGCCAGAGGCGGGGATTCAGCCACGGCCTTCAGAACCTCTAGAAGCTCCCATAAGTGAAGAGGACGAAGAGGAGGAGCCTCTTCTCGATGCACGGGCGCGCAGAGCTGCCAAAAGGCAGGAGTGGCTCCTCAGGAGAAGGTCTCCTCGAGAGTAAGGCTTGGGGCTAATTGGCCACTCCCTTATAGCCTATTTAAAGAAGGACAACGACTGAAGCAATTTGCAGGGAACAACTTCGTTCACATATCTTGTCTTGCTTACCTTATCAGCTTCCTGCAAATTGCTTCTGGGCATTCTGCCAACCATAGTAAGCTTTCAGTATTATTCTTTGAATTCTTGGCGGCTGTTAATGCAGTTAATTAACAGCCGTTGTTGTAAAAAACTGGTTTATTTAGTCAACTAAGGTTTGAACGGACTTTGTGTGTGCTGCGTTCTTTGGGATCCGTAGCCGGGGCAGAACAGTCTGCCTCCTATAGTACAGGTCTGTGATGGCGAACCTATGGCACGCATGCCAGAGGTGGCACACACAGAGCCCTCTCTGTGGGCATGTGCACCGTTGCCAGCTGCTCTCCTGGTTTCCAGGTGCCGGAGCGCTGGAAAACGGCCTGAAAACGGCCAAAAATCAGGCCGTTTTTCGGGCCTTTTTCAGGCCGTTTTTTGGACTGTTTTTGGGCTGGAAAATGTCCCGGAAACAGCCCAGAAACCAGTTGGAAAATGGTCAGAAAATGGCCAAAAAATAGTGATGTATGCGCTGGCCAGCAGGTCTTTAGTTTCCGGTGCTCTGGCCATGCACACTCGTTCCAGTTTGGCCACTCGGTGCCGAAAAACTTCGCCATTGCTGGTATAGTATAAGTATAAGTATAATTTTATTTCTATACCGCCCTTCTCCCGAAGGACTCAGGGCGGTGTACAGCCTATTAAAAGCACAAGACAAACATCAATTAAAAATTTAAAATTATTAAATAAATTTGGCTCAATTTAAAACCCCAGAAATTTAAAATACCCCAATTTAAAATTATTATGTTGCTAACCCAGCCTGGCGGAACAGCAGGGTCTTGAGGGCACAGTGAAATACCCGGAGATCGCAGATCTTATGCATTTCTGGGGGCAGTTCCTTCCACAGGGCTGGGGCTCCCACAGAGAAGGCCCTCCCGCTGGGTGTCGCCAGCCGACATAACTTGGCCGATGGAGCCCTGAGGAGACCCTCTCTGTGGGAACGGACTGGCCGGTGGGAGGCTATTGGTGGCAGAAGACGGTCTCGAAGGTACCCGGGTCCTATGCCATGGAGCGCTTTAAAGGTAATGACCAACACCTTGAATCGCACCCGGAAGACCACTGGGAGCCAGTGCAGCTCGCGCAGGAGGGGTGTCACATGGGCACAACAAGTTGCGCCCATAACCACCCGCGCGGCCGCATTCTGGACCAGTTGGAGCCTCCGAGTGCTCTTCAAGGGGAGCCCCATGTAGAGAGCATTACAATAGTCCAGTCGGGAGGTGACCAGGGCGTGAGTGACCATGTGCAGGGCGTCCCGATCCAGAAAGGGCTGCAACTGGTGAATCAGGCGAACCTGATAAAAGGCCCCCCTGGCCACGGCCGTCATATGCTCTTCTAAAGACAGCCGTGCGTCCAGGAGGACACCCAGATTGTGAGCCCTCTCTGTGTGGGGCAAAGATTCACCCCCAATAGTTCAGCGATGGCACCTGCTGACTATATCGGGACGCCGGTATAGGTTCTCCTGCTTGAGTAGTGGGCTGGACTAGAAGACCTCTAAAGTCCCTCCCAGCTCTACTCTGATTCTCTTCTAATAGTTGCCTCTTGAAAGTCCGATTGCCTCTTGAAAAAGCATCTTTGGGTCTTGAAAATAGGGTTTTCGGGCCAGGGGCAGGTGTCAGATTAGACCTGTGGCTTTGGGTATAGTCCACAGAGGGGCTGCTTTTCAGATGCGGGGAGCAAAAAGAGGAGCCCCAAAGGAAATCTTAACAGGGGTGGGTTCTAATTTTTTTTACTACCGGTTCTGTGGGCATGGCTTATTTTGTGGGTGTGGCTTGGAGGTCATGTGACTAGGTGGGCGTGGCTATCTGGTCAGAGTCATTTCTGGAAGGTCCTCGCACTTACGACCAGTCCTCGCACTTACGACCCTACCCATTTGTTTGCTTTTAACACTGATCAGCTGTAGGGCGGCCCTTTGAAGAGTTTAAACAGTTTTTTTTCCATCTAGTCATCAGCTGGGACTCAGGAGGCAGCAATAGATTGGGGGTGGGACGAAATAAAAGGTAAGAATAACGTGGGGGGGTGGGGGGGAGAACCGGTTCGGTGACGTCATATCGTCACTGCTACCGGCTTGGCCGAACCGGACCGAACCGGAAGGAACCCACCACTGAGTTTTAAAGTTTGAATTGTTGTTGTTGTTTTGTCCAAGGTCTGCTTGGGCGAGGACAAGAAAAAAAAAAAAGTATTTTTATTTTATTTTTTTGCGTGGGGTTCAAGGCAGTGAAGTTTTTTCCTCCAAGAATCCTCCTTTTCCCAGCCTGTGATACAGTAAATTGCCTATTTTTGCTTTAGCGGATCTATTGTGATGACAGGTTAATGGGAAAACTGAAATGCAGCTGGCTGTGTTCCTTTAGCAATAAAATGAAGCTGTCTGAAACTGGCTTTCCGGAGTCAAATGCAGGTAGTCCTCGAACTTAAGCTGTGGCGCTTAAAAATTCCCGCGGCTAAGCGAGACGGGGGCGAAGCAAGTTTTGACTCGTTTTATGACCTTTCTCGCCATGGTTGTTAAGGGCACCGGTGCAATTGTTACAAAGTTAATGACGTCGTTAAGCGGATCCGGCTTCCCTCCGTTGACTTGGCTTGTCAGAAGGTCGCAAAAGGGGATCATGTGACCCCCCCCGGGACGCTGCGACCGTCATAAATATGAATCAGTGGCCAAGCGTTTTGAATTTTGATCATGTGACCGTGGGGATGCCACGACGGTTGTAAGTACGTGTGAAACATGGTCGTAAATCGCTTTTTTCAGTGCCGTTGTAACTTTGGACAGTCGCTAAATGAGCGGTTGTAAGTCGAGGATCACTTTGTAGTAAAGGGGGACACGAATAAATAGAAGAATAAAAAGAATAAGGTTAGAAAGGAAAACTGAAGTCACCTTAGTGTCCGGTGAAGATGACCATCCAAGCCCTAGATACGGGTACTCCTTGATTTACGAACATTCATTTAGCGAACAATTGAAATTACGACGGCACTGGAAAAAAGTGACTTATGGCCAGTTCTCACACTTACAACTCTTGCAGCATCCCCGCGGTCACGTGATCAGAAATTCAGACGCTTGACAACTGGCATGGACTTATTTTATTTTATTTTTATTTTATTAGTCCAATTTATATGCCGCCCTTCTCCGTAGACTCAGGGCGGCTTACCATGCATTTGTCAACTTGCAAAGCTTTCAAGTTGCCATGAGCAGGAGGGAGGGAGAACTGATAGAGCTGATTGATTTCCCTAACTGAAGTGCATTCCATACATTCTTCCTGACCGCAATCAGAAGGAGGGTGTTGGGTTTCACAGCCAGCCAAAGTGGTTAATTGGAGAATGTGATTTATGACATGGCCAGAGAGGAGGGGAGAGACAGGGTCATAGGGGAACGTAAATCTATGTGGGATTTGTTCTAACTGTATCTGAATATTGCCAAAATGTTGCTCCTAATAAATGACTGAAGTTCAGCTCATGGCTCATGAATTAATTAGGGCATCTTTCGGAAACTTCACAGCATTATAGCAATAGCCTGCACACTTTTTGTATATACCTGCTTATTAGGGTTTTCGCCTCCCCCCCCAAGCGGTGTTGTTCTATACAAAGTTGGCTTATTGCCCCCACAATCCGGGTCCTCAATTTACCTACCTCGAAAGGATGGAAGGCTGAGTCAACCTTGAGCCTGGTGAGATTTGAACTTGCACTAATGGCCGGCAGCTGGCAGCTAAGTGCTAGCACTTAACAGCATTTTAGTCCGCTGCACTACCGAGGCTCTTATGACCGTTGCAGAGTCCCGGGGTCACGCCATCTCCTTTTGAGACCTTCCGACAAGTAAAGTTAACGGAGGAAGAGAACAGATTCGCTTAACAACCCTGATCCTAACTGAACAACCGCAGTGGTTCGCTTAACAACAGTGGCCAGAAAGGTCGTAAAATGGGGCAACACCCCCTTAGCAACTGTCTCGCTTAGCCAGGGAAACGTGGGGCTCAATTGGGGTCTTAAGTCGAGGACTTAACCTGGATGGACTAAGCTGAACAGGGGGCAGCAATGTAGTTGGACCTGAGCTGACCTGGTTCAAGTGATGTGCGGGGGAGGATGCAGCTGTTCGACACGCACATCGGATCACCTGATTGCACAAGGTTGCAGTGCCAGTCACAGTGTGCGCGAGCGTGATGCCCAGCGGGCCTCGGGGGGAGGGGGGGAGCTCTGAAAAGCTTTGTGTATTTGTGACGTTCTGTGTTGTTCTCCCTGGAGCAAGTGTGCGAGGGAGACGGCATTGCAGCAGCTGTGGGCTGCAGAGAGAGAGAGAGGGAGGGAGGGAAAGCGACAGAGAGACAGAGAAAGAGAGAGAGAAAGAGAAAGAGACAAAGAAAGAGGGAGAGAGGAAAAGAAAGAGAGAGAGAGACAGGCAGAGAGAGAGCGGCAGAGAGAGACAGAAAAAGACAGAGACAGAAAGAAAGAGAGGGAAAGAGAAAGAGGGAGAAAGAAAGAGAGAGAGAGAAAGAGGGAGAGGGAAAGATGGGGGAAAGAGACAGAGAAAGAGAGAGAAAAAGAAAGAGAGAGAAAGAAAGGGAGGGAGGGAGAGAAAGAAAGAGGGAGAAAAAAAGAGAAAGAGAGAAAAAGAAAAAGAGAAAGAAAGGGAAGGAGAGGGAGAGGGAGAGGGAGAAAGAAAGAAAGAGGGAGAAAAAGAAAGAGAGAGAGAAACAAAGAAAAAGAGAGACACAGGCAGAGAGAGAGGCAGAAAAAGACAGAAAAAGACAAAGACAGAGAAAGGGAGAAAGAAAGAGAGAAGGAAAGAGAAAGAGAAAGAGGGAGAAGGAGAGAGGGGGGGAGGGAAAGGGAGAGAGACGAAGAGAGAGAGAGACGGGGAGAAAGAGAGAAAGAGGGAGAGGGAAAGACGGGGAAAGAGACAGAGAAAAAGAGAAAAAGAAAGAGAGAAAGAAAAAGGGAGGGAGAGAGAAAGAAAGAGGGAGAGAAAAAGAAAGAGAAAGAGAAAAAGAAAAAGAAAGAAAGGGAGGGAGGGAGAGAGAGAAAGAAAGAGGGAAAGAAATAGAACGAGAAAAAGAAAGAGAGAGAGAGAAAAAAGAGAGACACAGGCAGAGAGAGAGGCAGAAAGAGACAGAAAAAGACAAAGACAGAGAAAGAGGGAGAAAGAAAGAGAGAGGGAAAGAGAAAGAGAGAGAAAGAGAGATGAAGAGAGAGAGACGGGGAGAAAGAGAGGGAGAGGGAAAGAGAAAGAGGGAAGGAGAGAGAGAAAGAAAGAGGGAGAGAAAAAGAAAGAAAGAGAGAAAAAGAAAAAGAGAAAGAAAGGGAGGGAGAGAGGGAAAGAAAGAAAAAGGGAGAGAAAAAGAATGAGAAAAAGAAAGAGAGAGAAAAAAGAAAAAGAGAGACAAAGGCAGAGAAAGAGGGAGAAAGAGAGAGAGAGGGAGAGAGATGAAGAGAGAGACGGGGAGAAAGAGAGGGAGAGGGAAAGATGGGGAAAGAGACAGAGAAAGAGAGACAGAAAAAGAAAGAGAGAAAAAGAAAAAGAGAGAGAGAAAGAAAGAAAGAAAGAAAGAAGGGAGAGAGAATTGGTGATACCGGCCATGGATTTATAGCTAAGGATGTTGAGCTCTGCAAAGGCCTTTGGAAAGCTTTGTTTTGTTGCCTTGCCCCACTTCTGCATGAGCGCACACACACACACAAAGAACACACACACAACCACACACACACCCTTCCAGTGCCTTCCTTCCTTCCTTCCTTCCTTCCTTCCTTCCTTCCTTCCTTCCTTCCTTCCTTCCTTCCTTCCTTTCTCCTAGGAAAGGCTGTCAAGAGAATGTCTGGAGCCTTTTCTGTAGGCAAAACACATCCCCTGCGTTTGTGCAGTGCAGTTCGTTCCTTCCTCCTCGCCTCCCCTCTCCTGCAAGGCTGATTCACTCACACACCACCTGCGTGTGACTGTGGGCTGGGTGTGAGGATGGGCTGCCTTGCGCAAGATTGAAGGAAGCGGGTGGGGGGAATCATGGAGCCAGCAGCTTCTGTGGCCAGGCCAGCTGCTTTTGTGTTGTGTTGATTGAGCTGGGGGGGATGGCATGAGTTGTGCAAATGGGACTGGCTTGTAGCCCTTCCTTCCTTCCTTCCTTCCTTTGACTCCCTTCCCTCTCTCCCAAATTAACCTTCCTTCCTCAACATTAATCAACCTTCCTTCCTTCCTTCCTTCCTTCCTTCCTTCCTTCCATATTACCCTTCCTCAACATGAAACTCCCTTCCCTTCCTCTCAAATTAACTTTCCTTCCTCAACATTAATTATCCTTCCTTCCTTCTTTCCTTCCTTCCTTCAACTCCCTTCCCTCCCTCCCAAATTAATCTTCCTTCCTTAACATTAATCAACCTTCCTTCCTTCCTTCCTTTCTTCCTTCCTTCCTTCCATATTACCCTTCCTCAACATGAAACCTTCCCTTCCTCCCAAATTAACTTTCCTTCCTCAACATTAATCAATCTTCCTTCCTTCCTTCCTTCCTTCCTTCCTTCCTTCCTTCTTTCCTTCCTTCTTCCCTTCCTCTCAAATTAACTTTCCTTCCTCAACATTAATTATCCTTCCTTCCTTCTTTCCTTCCTTCCTTCAACTCCCTTCCCTCCCTCCCAAATTAATCTTCCTTCCTTAACATTAATCAACCTTCCTTCCTTCCTTCCTTTCTTCCTTCCTTCCTTCCATATTACCCTTCCTCAACATGAAACCTTCCCTTCCTCCCAAATTAACTTTCCTTCCTCAACATTAATCAATCTTCCTTCCTTCCTTCCTTCCTTCCTTCCTTCCTTCCTTCTTTCCTTCCTTCTTCCCTTCCTCTCAAATTAACTTTCCTTCCTCAACATTAATTATCCTTCCTTCCTTCTTTCCTTCCTTCCTTCAACTCCCTTCCCTCCCTCCCAAATTAATCTTCCTTCCTTAACATTAATCAACCTTCCTTCCTTCCTTCCTTTCTTCCTTCCTTCCTTCCATATTACCCTTCCTCAACATGAAACCTTCCCTTCCTCCCAAATTAACTTTCCTTCCTCAACATTAATCAATCTTCCTTCCTTCCTTCCTTCCTTCCTTCCTTCCTTCTTTCCTTCCTTCTTCCCTTCCTCTCAAATTAACTTTCCTTCCTCAACATTAATTATCCTTCCTTCCTTCTTTCCTTCCTTCCTTCAACTCCCTTCCCTCCCTCCCAAATTAATCTTCCTTCCTTAACATTAATCAACCTTCCTTCCTTCCTTCCTTCCTTCCTTCCTTCCTTCCTTCCTTCCTTCCATATTACCCTTCCTCAACATGAAACCTTCCCTTCCTCCCAAATTAACTTTCCTTTCTCAACATTAATCAATCTTCCTTCCTTCCTTCCTTCCTTCCTTCCTTCCTTCCTTCCTTCCTTCCTTCTTTCCTTCCTTCTTCCCTTCCTCTCAAATTAACTTTCCTTCCTCAACATTAATTATCCTTCCTTCCTTCTTTCCTTCCTTCCTTCAACTCCCTTCCCTTCCTCCCAAATTAATCTTCCTTCCTTAACATTAATCAACTTTCCTTCCTTCCTTCCTTCCTCCCTCCCTCCCTCCCTCCCTCCCTCCCTCCCTCCCTCCCTCCCTCCCTCCCTTCCTTCCTTCCTTCCTTCCATATTACACTTCCTCAACATGAAACCTTCCCTGCCTCCCAAATTAACATTCCTTCTTCAACATTAATCAAACTTCCTTCCTTTTTTTTTTTTAATTTGATTTATATGCCGCCCTTCTCCGGAGACTCAGGGCAGCTTACAATGCATTAAGCAATAGCCTTCATACTTTTGTATATTTTATACAAAGTCAGTTTATTGCCCCCACAAACCGGGTCCTCATTTTACCCACCTTAGAAAGGATGGAAGGCTGAGTCGACCTTGAGCCTGGTGAGATTCGAATTTACAGTAATTGCAGATAGCTGGATGTTAATTACAATGCATTAGTCTGCTGAGCTATCCAGGCTCCTTCCTTCCTTCCTTCCTTCCTTCCTTCCTTCCTTCCTTCCTTCCGTTCTATCCAGGCTTCTTCCTTCCTTCCTTCCTTTCATATTACCCTTCCTCAACACGAAATTTCCTTCCCTTCCTCCCAAATTAACTTTCCTTCCTCAACATTAATCAACCCTCCTTCCTTCCTCCTATTCCTTCATAACTGAACTTGGTTATTTTCTTGCAGGCGTTTCATGACCCAACTAGGTAACATCATCAGGGCTAGAAGAGAAGAGGGGGGTTGCTCTCTGTTTATATCCTACTGATTGGCCCTGTCAGTGTTGTTGGGGTAGTTCTTGGTGGTTCTTTCATTAGGCTGTGGTTTACCGTTAGCTTGTGTGTCTGAGTTGATATCTCCTTGGTTGTCCCACCAGTCGGTTGTGCTGGCTGGGGAATTCTGGGAATTGAAGTTCCCCCCAGCCAGCAGAGTCTTAAAGTTGGACGTTGGAGAAAAGGCTGCCCTAGATTCTTACTAACTGTTTCAGACTTGGGAAGGGAGAATGTAGTAAATTGTCTCCTTTGTGGATCTAAACCAGAGATGGGGAACTAGGGACCCCTTTAAGATCTGTGGACTTCAACTCCCAGAATTCACAGCACGCGTGGAAATCAACCTTCCTTCCTTCCTTCCTTCCTTCCTTCCTTCCTTCCTTCCTTCCTTCCATATAACCCTTCCTCAACATGAAACTCCCTTCCCTTCCTCCTAAATTAACTTTCCTTCCTCAACATTAATCAGCCTTCCTTCCTTCCTTCCTTCCTTCCTTCCTTCTTTCCTTCCTTCCTTCCTTCCTTCCTTCCTTCCATATAACCCTTCCTCAACATGAAACTCCCTTCCCTTCCTCCCAAATTAACTTTCCTTCCTCAACATTAATCAACCTACCTTCCTTCCTTCCTTCCTTCCTTCCTTCCTTCCTTCCTTCCTTCCTTCCTTCCTTCCATATTACCCTTCCTCAACATGAAATTCCCAGAATTCAACTCCCAGAATTCACAGCACGCGTGGACTTCATTTCCCAGAATTCTGGACTGATTGGGGAATTCTGGGAGTTGAAGTCCACAGGTCATAAAGGGGCTCTAGTTCCCCCACCCCTGGATTCTAAAACCCTCAAAAAGGGACCTTCTAGATCGGAGGTCTTCAAACTTGGCAGCTTTAAGACTTGTGGACTTCAACTCCCAGAATTCTCCAGCCAGCATAGCTGCTGGTCGCAATGCCTTGCTGTAATCCCTGCAATCCATTGCATCAGCAAGCAACTGAATCTCCCTGCCTGCAATCAAGCAGGCAGGGAGTTGTGGACTTCAATTCCCAGAATTCCTCAGCCAGCAAAGCATAGCTGGCTGGAGAATTCTGGGAGTTGAAGTCCACAAGTCTTAAAGCTGCCAAGTGTGAAAACCTCCGTTCTAGATCAAGTCCATGGCTATGATGGAGACCAAGCTGTCTTCTTGAGTGATTTCCCTTTGGACAGAATAAGCAACTTATTTAATTTGATTTTATTCTATTTTTAAATTTTGTATTGTATGTGTTTTTATTGTTTGGCTGTGCACCGCCCTGAGTCCTTCGGGAGTAGGGCGGTATAGAAATTTAAAGAAATAAATAAATAATAAATAAATAACTGAAGTATTGGACTTGGATGGCCGATCCAGACATCCTTCTGTTCCTTCCCTTTTCTCTTCTCCTCTTCCTGTCTCAAATGCAAAGCTGGAACGTCGCATTTGCCAAATAAAAAAAACACCATGAGTCACGTAGCAGGCAAAACACACACACAAGAGAGACACAATTCTGCCGAATGGACAGAAAAGGACATTTGTATCTGGAAACGAATGTCCTGAAAGCACCCTACAGGCAGGTGGCTTCACTTGGGCTGACGCAGACGTAGAAAATATACAAGCAATCAGCCTAGAGCTGGATGGGGCCTCGGAGGTCTTCTAGTCCAGCCCCCTGCTCAAGGAAGAGAACGCCTATATACCATTTCAGACAAATGGCTATCTAAGCTCTTCTTTAAAACCTCCAGTGATGGAGCACTCGCAACTTCTGGTGGCAAGCAGTTCCACTGGTTAATTGTCCTCGCTGTTAGGGAAGTTTCTTCTTAATTCTAGGTTGCTTCTCTCTTTGATTAGTTTCCATCCATTGTTTCTTGTCCTGCCCTCCGGTGCTTTGGAGAATAATTTGACCCCCCTCTTGTATGTGGCAGTTCCTCCGAGACTGGATTTCCGCTCCCGATTCGCTCAAACCGGTCGGAACCGGTTAAATACCACCTCTGGCCTAAGGGTTAAGGCAGTAGTCCCCAACATTTCTGGTGGGAGAAACCCATAGAGGAGGAGTGAATGGTTCCGTAGGAGCAAAAATGGAATTGCGCACGTGTGTGAGCGCCCACCGTTCGTGGAAATGTAGCGGCAGGCGTGCCCGCTTCCCTGCTGTTTGCACGGCCCGGTTGCAAAAGAGGCTGTAGCCCGGGTAGTGGGACACAGTTCATAGGTTGGGGACTCCTGGGTTAAGGCATCAGGTTAGAAACCTGGAGACTGGGAGTTCTAATCCTACCTTAGGCATGAAACCCAGTTGGGTGACTTTAGGCCAATCACCAGGAGACTGGGAGTTCTAGTCCAACCTTAGGCATGAAAGCCAGCTGGGTGACTTTAGGCCAATCACCAGGAGACTGGGAGTTCTAGTCCGGCCTTAGGCAGGAAAGCCAGCTGGGTGACTTTAGGCCAATCACCAGGAGGCTGGGAGTTCTAGTCCGGCCTTAGGCATGAAAGCCAGCTGGGTGACTTTAGGCCAATCACCAGGAGGCTGGGAGTTCTAGTCTGACCTTAGGCATGAAAGCCAGCTGGGTGACTTTAGGCCAATCACCAGGAGGCTGGGAGTTCTAGTCCGACTTTAGGCATGAAAGCCAGCTGGGTGACTTTAGGCCAATCACCAGGAGACTGGGAGTTCTAGTCCGGCCTTAGGCAGGAAAGCCAGCTGGGTGACTTTAGGCCAATCACCAGGAGGCTGGGAGTTCTAGTCCGGCCTTAGGCATGAAAGCCAGCTGGGTGACTTTAGGCCAATCACCAGGAGGCTGGGAGTTCTAGTCTGACCTTAGGCATGAAAGCCAGCTGGGTGACTTTAGGCCAATCACCAGGAGGCTGGGAGTTCTAGTCCGACTTTAGGCATGAAAGCCAGCTGGGTGACTTTAGGCCAATCACCAGGAGACTGGGAGTTCTAGTCCAACCTTAGGCATGAAAGCCAGCTGGGTGACTTTAGGCCAGTCATCAGGAGGCTGGGAGTTCTAGTCTAGCTTTAGGCACGAAAACCAGCTGGGTGACCTCAGGATCCTCTCAGAAGCCCTTCTATGCTTCAGATCTTCTTCTTCTTAGCATTATGACAGTCATGTAAGTGTGGTCATATGTTGTGACAGAGCTTTGTGAAACCTGACCCCTGATTTCAGCAGCTCCATGGCCAGAAAATTCCCTTGTGCAGATTTTTGGGCCTGGTAGGGGAATATTGACCTTGTGGGAGAGCCAATGTGGTCTGTTGGAATACATGTGTGGAGATCAAACGTGATCTTCTGGAAGATCGACCTTGGAAAGGAATCAGTGTGGTCTTCAGGAAGATTGACCTTGTGGGAGGACAAATATGGTCTTCTGGAATGCTGACCTTGTGGAAGGACAAACATGGTTTTCTGGAATATAGACCTTCTGAAAGAACCAACAAGGTCTTCTGGAATATTGACCTTGTGGGAGAAGAAACATGCTTTCTGGAATGTAGACCTTCTGAAAGAACCAACAAGGTCTTCTGGAATATTGACCTTGTAGAAGGACAAGCATAGTTTTCTAGAATATTGACCTTATGGGAGAAGAAACATGGATTTCTGGAATATAGACCTTCTGAAAGAACCAAAAAGGTCTTCTGGAATATTGACTTTGTGGGAGAAGAAACATGCTTTCTGGAATATCAATCTTCTGAAAAAAAACAGTGTAGTCTTCTAGAATATTGTCCTTGTGGAAGGACAAACATAGTTTTCTAGACTGTTGACCTTGTGGGAGAAGAAACACGGATTTCTGGAATATAGACTTTCTGAAAGAACCAACAAGGTCTTCTGGAATAGTGACCTTGTGGAAGGACAAACATGGCTTGTGGAATATTGAGTATCTTCTCAAGGTCATTTTCCTTGGTCAACAGAAATCAGAATCCTGCCTATTGTTTCCCCCCCCCACCCAGTGGATGTGGGGATCAAGTGGATCCAGCAAACCTACTGATGTCTTCCTTTCCTCAGCCATGGTCCTCTCCTCCATCCCACAGTGAGCACCTAATTCTGGGACAGTACAACCACATAAATATATGCCATTTGCCTTGTGCCTGAACTTTAATCACTTGGACATGGGGATTCTGCAACGGTCGTAAGTGTGGAAAAATGGCCGTAAGTCGCTTTTTGTAAATGGTTGTAAGTCGAGGACTATCTGTGCCCCCTTTCCCAAATAACCAGTTTTATTCCAAGCCACTAGCTTGTTGCAAGCTTCATCTTATTCATCAGACACCAGGCCTGGCTACAGATCTTAATCTAGCATTTAAATTCTGAAGAAAGGGAGGAAGAGGAAGGGAGGGGAACAGATGATGGTTATGCAGATGTGGCTTGTGGGTAAGACCGATCAAAAGTCCCTTATCAATTAGCATCTGTATGTTTTTTTTTCTTTCTTTCTGGTGAGGCAGACCTAAGGCAAAACATTTGCAGTGGAAAGATTGAGCAAGGTGGACCAAGTCCAACTTCTCGTTTCTGCTTCCTTCCTCTCCTTCTTCTGGCCGTCTCTTTGAGTTCCTCTCCTCCTTTGCAACAACCTCTTTGCGTTGCACGCTTAGATGTTCCCATTTGCAGTAAATCCTCGCCCAGCCCCATCATTGCGGTTTCTTAATTTAGTGCGAGCGGATTAAACCTGGTTAAGCAAGCCGTCTCCGGGCGGGTTTCTGTAGTAGAGGATGGCTGGTGAAGCTCTCGCCCTCGCTGTGGACGAGCGAGACCGAGGTCGGTGGAGGATCTTACTTACTTCTCTGGAAGTCCGTCAGTCAAATCGGAATAGAGCTGGAAGGGACCTTAGAGGTCTTCTAGTCCAACCGCCTGCTCAAGCAGGAAACCCTGGTCTATACCATTTCAGACAAATGGTTGTCCAATCTCTTCTTGAAGACCTCCAATATTGGAGCACCCACAACTTCTGGTGGCAGGCTGTTCCACTGATTAATTGTCCTCACTGTCAGGAAGTTTCTCCTTAGTTCTAGGTCAGTGATGGCTAACCTTTTGGCCATCGCGTGCCAGGAAAGGGGGTGGGGGAGGTTCACACGCATGCGTGCCCACACCCATAATTCTATGCTCCCCTCACATGCGCGTACGACCCACCCTCCCACCCCACTCCTGGCACGCGATGGCCCGGTATGCCCATTTTTCTTTCTCACCTGGCTCCAGATCCTCTCTATGCATCTGGGGAGGGTGAAAACAGCCTTCCCCACTCCCTCGGAGGCCCGAAATGGCCCGTTTTCCAACTTTTGGTTGGACAGGAAGTGATTTTTTTGCTGTCCCCAGCCTCCAGAGACTCCTAGAGAGGCCTTCCCCCCCCACCCCCCCCAGGCCCTCCGGAGGCAGGGAACAGCCTGTTTCCCTACTTCTGGTGGGCCCAGAAGGCCTGAAAATCAGTGCGCGCCGGAGCTGAGCTCGCGTGCCAGGCGACATGGCTCCGCGTGCCGCCTGTGGCATGCGTGCCATAGGTTCGCCATCACGATTCTAGGTTGATACCCAAAAGGTACCCAAAGTTCAAAAGAAGCTTGAGTAACGAATGAGTAATCGTCATCCAGTACATTTTCTTGGCAATAATACAAAAGTAGTTGCCATTTCCTTTTTCTAAGGTAGTAATTATCATTTTTTGTCGTTTAGCCAGTAGCCCTGGGATTTCCTGAATATCTTCCTCTCCAGGACCAATTTAGCTTACTCTACATCACGGTTCAAGACCACTTAAAATTAGTAGATTACCGCCTGCTGGGAACTGAACTCCTTTTGAAATATTGGTGACTATTTGGACACCAAAATGAATAGCTAAAAGTCTATTCTCAGCTCTTCTGAAATCTTCAGCCATGTTCACCCACCCACTAGCCCAACCCTCCGGTGATCTCACTCTGAGTAATGTAAAATTTCTTTTAATCAACATGCTAATCCTTTCTTGCAAATATCTGTAGAATTTTCCTGGCAGCCCTAAGGAAGTACTTTTGGACTTCCTGGTTTATGGCCTGAGGTTCCTGGTGGTCTCCCATCCTCCAATGGTCTGTGACCTTGGGGGAACGAAGGGAAGAATAACAGAATAACAGAATTGGGAGGGAACTTCGAGGTCTTCTAGTCCAACCCCCTGCTTAGGCAGGAAACCCTACACCACTTCAGACAAATGGTTATCCAAATCTCTTCTTAAAAACTTCCAATGTTGGAGCATTTACAACTTCTGGTGGCAAGTTGTTCCACTGATTAATTGTTCTCACTGTCAGGAAATTTCTCCTTAGTTCTAGGTTGCTTCTCGCCTTGATTAGTTTCCACCCGTTGCTTCTTGTCCTGCCTTCAGGGGCTTTGGAGAATAGCTTGACTCCCTCTTCTTTGGGGCAGCCCCTCAGATATTGGAACACTGCTATCATGTCTCCCCTGGTCCTTTTTCTTGTAACTATTCTTCATATATTTTAGCCTCCATTCCCCTAATCCTCTTTCTTACTCTTCTCTGCACTCTTTCCAGAGTCTCAGCATCTTTTTTACATCGTCGTGACCAAAACTGGATGCAATATTCCAAGTGTGGCCTTACCAAGGCAAAACAGGTAGTCCTTAATTTACAACCGTTTGTTTAGTGAATGTTCAACAGCACTGAAAAAAAGGGACTTAATGACCCTTTTTCACACTTACGACCGTTGCAGTATCCCCACGGGCAGTGACTTATTCGAATGCTGGACAACTGTCTCAGATTATCACCATTGCGTTGTCCCAGGGTGATGCGATCATCTTTTGCCAGCTTCTAACAAGGAAAGTCATTGGGGAAGCCAAAGTTCACTTAACGACCGTGTTACTCATTTAACAACTGCAGCGAGTCCCTTAAGGGCTGTGCAAGAAAAGTGGGTAAAATGGGGCAAAACTCACTTAACAAATTTTTGACTTAGTGACATAAATTCTGGGCTCCAGGGTGGTCGTACGTCGAGAACTTCCTCCTGTATAGAAAACAGTCAGAGAAGAGAGGCAAGAGCCTTCAGTCACTTAACAGGCAGAGGAAGAAAATGAGGAAGGACTCATCCAGGGGTGGGCTTCAAAAATTTTAGCAAGGAGTTCTCTGCCTGGTTTCTGGGTGGGCGTGGCTAGGTGGGCGTGGCCTAGTCAGGCCTCCTGCACCACCGTGGGGCGGGGGGCGTTTTTGCCCTCCCCAGGCTCCGGAGGCTTTTTTCGAGCCTCCGGGAAGGCGAAAATGGCCTCCCCAGGCTCCGGAGGCCCTCTGAAGGCTGGAAATGGGCCCGTTTGTTGTAGTCCTCAACTTACAACAGTTCATTTACTGACCGTTCAAAGTTACAATGGCACTGAAAAAGTGACTTATGACCATTTTTCACACTTACGACTGTTGCAGCATCCCCAGGGTCACGTGATTAAAATTCGGACGTTTGGCAACTGGCTCCTTTTTATGACGGTTGCAATGTCCCGGCAGGGGTCACGCGATCCCCCTTTGGCGATCTTCTGGCCAAAGTCAAGGAGCCTGGTGGTGCAGCGGACTAAAGCGCTGTTAAATAGCACTTAGCTGCCAGCTGCCTGCAATTATTGCAAGTTCGAATCTCACCAGGCTCAAGGTTGACTCAGCCTTCCATCCTTCCGAGGTAGGTAAAATGAGGACCCGGATTGTGGGGGCAATAAGCTGACTTTGTATAAAATAGAACACCGCTCAGGGGGGCCCAAAAAGCCCTACTAAGCAGGTACATACAAAAGTATGAAGGCTATTGCTTAATGCATTGTAAGCCGCCCTGAGTCTCCGGAGAAGGGCGGCATATAAATCGAACCAATAAATAAACAATAAATAAATAAAGTCAAGGAGGAAGGCAGATTCACTTAACGACCTAACTTAATGGCTGCAGATATTCGCTTAAGAACTCTGGCAGGAAAGCTCCTAAAACGGGGGAAAGTTCACTTAACAACCGTCTGGCTTAGTAACAGAAAGTTTGGGCTCCATTGTGGTCGTAGATCGAGGACTCCCCATACGTTAAGTGAAAAAAAAGCTGCTTTTCCCCGCTCACCCCAAAAGATAAATCTGTCTCTGGATGGGTGAGCTGTGTTGTGGGCAGGGAGTTTCCTTGGAAAAGGGGAAGATAATAAAAAGGTTCCGTAAAACATCTCAAAGCTAACCGATTCAGTGTGATGTAACGCCACATTCCACCCAACTGGTACATTTCCACATGGCTGCAAATACAGGCAGTCCTCGAGTTACGACCACAATTGAGCCCCAAATTTCCATTGCTAAGTGAAACACTCGTTGAGCGAGCTTTGACTCATTTTATGACCTTTCTCCCCACCGCTGTTAAGTGAATCACTGTAGTCGTAAAATCAGTCAAGCCATCGTTAAGTGAATCTGGCTACCCCCTTGACTTAGAAGGTCGCAAAAGAGGATCACGTGACCCCCCTGGGACGCTGCAACTGTCATAAATATGAGTCAGTTGTCAAGCATTGTCATTTTGATCCTGTGACCGGCGGGCTGTTCCGATGGATGTAAGGGTGAAAACTGGTCCTAAGCAGGGGTGAAATGCTCCCGGTTCGAACCGGATCACCCTATCTGGTAGTGATTGAGTTGGGTGGTTCGGAGAACCGGTAGCAAAAATTCCTGCCCCCCCCCCTCCATGCCCAGCTGAGCCGCGTGATCATCAAAGGCTTTTTTTCTTTTAAAAGCCTCTGCCGATCAGGCAACTCAGCTTGGATCGTCAGAGGCATTTAAAAGAAAAAAAGCCTCTGCCTATCAGGCAACTCAGCTTGGATCGTCAGAGGCATTTAAAAGAAAAAAAAGCCTCTGCCGATCAGGCAACTCAGCTTGGATCGTCAGAGGCATTTAAAAGAAAAAAAGCCTCTGCCTATCAGGCAACTCAGCTTGGATCGTCAGAGGCATTTAAAAGAAAAGCCTCTGCCGATCAGGCAACTCAGCTTGGATCGTCAGAGGCATTTAAAAGAAAACAAGGCTCTGCCGATCAGGCAACTCAGCTTGGATCGTCAGAGGCATTTAAAAGAAAAAAAGCCTCTGCCGGTCAGGCAACACAGCTTGGATCGTCAGAGGCATTTAAAAGAAAAAAAGCCTCTGCCGATCAGGCAACACAGCTTGGATCGTCAGATGCATTTAAAAGAAAAAAAGCCTCTGCCGATCAGGCAACTCAGCTTGGATCGTCAGAGGCATTTAAAAGAAAACAAGGCTCTGACGATCAGGCAACTCAGCTTGGATCGTCAGAGGCATTTAAAAGAAAAAAAGCCTCTGCCGATCAGGCAACTCAGCTTGGATCGTCAGAGGCATTTAAAAGAAAAAAAGCCTCTGCCGATCAGGCAACACAGCTTGGATCGTCAGAGGCATTTAAAAGAAAAAAAGCCTCTGCCGATCAGGCAACTCAGCTTGGATCGTCAGAGACATTTAAAAGAAAAAAAGTTTCTGCTGATCAGGCAACTCAGCTTGGATCGTCAGAGCCTTTTGAAAGCATTTTTTTACAACCTCTTCACCGAAGAGGTTGTAGAAAAAATGGTTTTAAAAGTTAAAATAAAATAAAATAAAACTGGCCACGCCCACCCAGTCACATTACCCCCCCTTCCCACCAAGCCACGCCCACAGAACCAGTAGTAACAAATTTTAGATTTCACCACTGGTCCTAAGTCACTTTTTTCAGTGCCGTTGTAACTTTCAGTGGTCACTAAATGAAGTGTTGTTAGTCCAGGACGACTTGTAACGGGGTTTATACAATTGATTTCTTTTGGATGTTAACTTCCTTTTACGGTGAATATTCGTGCTCTCTTGTAACTTTGAATGGTCAGTAAACAAACTCTTGTAAGTCGAGGACCTTCCCGTGCCGAAGGGGGAATCTTGCGAACATTATTGGCAGGAAACCAGGACCTTTTGCAAAAAAAACCTTTTGCAAAAAAAAAAAGGTTTGCAACCCACAAAAAAGAAAATGCATTTTCCAAGCGGGATTATCGTCTGCGTGATTTACAAGTTTTTTTGTTTTTTTAAAAAATGAGTTCTGTAAAAAAAAAAAAAAAAGGAGGAGGGGGAATAAGGCACAGATTTTATTATCCGCTTTGATATAAAAATCATCTCGCTAGAGTGGAAGGAGGAGAAGGGGGTGGAAATTTGATTTCCGCTACTTAGAGAAACATCCCACTGTGGCTGATGTGATGCCCTTGTGCAGAATGGCTGAAACCCAATTAAAATGAAAGGTGTTTTTTTTTTAATTAGCACCCGTGCCCACTTCCAAAAAAGCAAAAGATAAAGCAAGAGGCTATTAAATGAAACACGGATGCCGTTTTTCTTCAGAATAATTGTGATCTCACACACCCATAAAAAAACCAGGCTGGATGATCTGGACAACAAAACATTAAATCAAATTGTTTTTCTTTTCTTTTCTTTTTCTTTTTAAAGGGGAAAAAGCTTTAAATGTCATAGGAGAAGCCTGCATAGAGATAGTCCTCAACGGACGACCAAATTTTCTGTTGCTAAGCGAGACAGTTTTACGACCTTGCTTGCCACGGTTGTGAAATGAATCGATGCAGCGGTTAAGTGAGTCACACGGTTGTTAAGTGAATCTGGCGTTCGTGGAGTGAGTTTGGCCCCGTTTTGTGACCTTTCTTGCCATGGTTGTTAAATGAATCATTCCAGATGTTAAGTGAGTCACATGGTTGTTAAATGAATTTGGTGTTCGTGAGGTGAGTTTTTCTTCATTTTGTGACCTTTCTTGTCATGGTTGTTAAATGAATCATTGCAGCTGTTAAGTGAGTCACACGGTTGTTAAGTGAATTTGGTGTTCATGGAGTGAGTTTTGCCCCGTTTTGTGACCTTTCTTGCCACGGTTGTTAAATGAATCAATGCAGCTATTAAGTGAGTCACACGGTTGTTAAGTAAATCTGGTGTTTGTGAAGTGAGTTTTTCCTCGTTTTGTGACCTTTCTTGCTACGGTTGTTAAATGAATCACTGCAGTTGTTAAGTGAATCTGGCCTCCCCCTTTGACTTTGCTTGTCGGAAGGGTCACAAAAGGGGATCACGTGACCTTGAGACAACGCAGCCGTCATAAATATGAGTCATTAATCAAGCACCTGAACTTTGATCCCGTGACCACGGGGATGTTGCAACGGTCGTAAGTGTGAAAAACGGTCATAAGTCTCTCTTGGCAAGATAGGGTAAAAAAACATAGGAGCTTTGCAGGTCATTATTTAAGGAATATTTTAATTTAAACATGGAGGAAAATGAAAGATAAATTTTATTCTCTGACCCCCCTCCTGGCTGGTCCCGCTAGAAGCCATAACATATTCTTCGCTATATAATAAAGAAAAATATCGACTTTATCGTGAGCTGCTTGATAGCCAAGGCTGTTTCAAAACAAGAACCGAATTAGCTCTGCAGGGAACGGTATTGGATTGGTGGTTTTATGCTCAGATTAACTCCAAATATAAAAAGGATAAGGAGCAAGGAGGTATAGATATGACCCTGCAGGAATTAGATAAGATCATAATAGGGAAGGAGGTAAAAATGCTAGCTAAGATTTACAAACTTTTAATAAACCATTGGATAGGAGACGAGATTGTCAAAGACTCGATGATTGCTTCGGGGAGGAATATTAGCCACTCAATTGATTTGACAAAATGGGAAGAAATTTGGTCTAGACAATTGACATTTTTGATGGCAACCACTTATAAGGAAAATTTGTACAAGGTGGTATACAGGTGACACCTTCCTCCTGCCCCATTATCCAAAATGTTTCCTGGACTTCTCCCCAAACTGTTGGAAGTGTGGGGAGCTAGGTACCTTTTTCCATGTATGGTGGACCTGTCCCAGGGTAATTGGATTTTGGAAACTTATTCAGAAGTGGTTGTTAGAAATTACTGGATACAAACTACAATTGGAACCTGAATTTTACTTATTAAACATTAGGCCAGATAAAATAGGCACTAACAAATGGTATCTGATTGTCTATATTATAACTGCAGCAAGAATATGTCTCGCCCAAAATTGGAAGAGTAAAGACCTACCGTCTGAAGATACGATTTTAGGGAAAATTATGGATTGTGCAGAAGCCGATAGGCTAACTAAAATTTTAAGAGATCAAAAAGACTCTGCATATTTCCATTGTTGGGACCTATGGTATGTTTGGTTAAATAATAGATAAAAAAAAAGAGGACAATGTTAGTTTAGTTTTTATTTCTTATTTGTATATTTGGACTGAATGTAATGTACTGTGTAAGGTTCCCACCGCAATCTGTTTGTTGATAAACTTTCTGTTTGTACTTTTTTTAAGAAATAAAATTATTTTTTTTAAAAAAGTCTCTCTTTTCAGTGCCCTTGCAACTTCAGCGGTCACTAAATGAAGCGCTGTAAGTCAAGGGCTACCTTTAATGGGGTTTTTAACAATTGGGGTGGGTTTTTTTTTTTTTTTTTTTTTTGGAATTTAAGTTCTTTTTATAGGAGATATTCATGTTGCCTTGTCAGTTTTTGGTCATGACTTAGAATTACAGTGCATTAAAATTAAAGGTTTGCATTTTCTGTGCGTTAAGTGCTATTCTGGGAAGGTTTTCTCCTGCTTCAGCAGCCCACAAACCTTTTTATAAATAAAATAATACAGGGAAGGAGGGATTTTATTTTATTTATTTATTTTTGTCTTAATTGCTGCTTCTGTTGCTTTTATTTAGTCAGATTTAAGAGCTGCCCACTTTCCAAACAACTCTGAAGGGCCTCATTAGATAAAATCCAATGGCAGAATAAAAGCACAATATAATATAAAATAATGTAAATAACCAAGATGGCATCCATCATTCAATGCATTACAGAGAGGCAGACTCATAAAAGGAATGATTTTAGCATTGTGCTTCTCATTAAACCAGCCAGGAAAACTGTCCTAGTAGCTTGATCACTTCACTTGATGGTGCTAAAGCCGACAACTCGCTAGTGAGGATGATATTCTTGGACTCCAACTCCCATCATCCACAGGCATAACCACAGAGAAAAATGGGAATTAACAGCTCCTGTAATTCACAAGATCTGCCTTGTCGCTCTTAGGATCTCCCCAAATCCTCTGCTAAAGATGGTAAGTCCCAAATGGTCAGAGCTCCAATATTTATTTTTTCCTTAATTAAATCAAAATCTGTCTTCCTGTGTTTTCCATCCGTTTATTTTACATCCTGGAGTCTGGAGAGAGAGAGAGAGAGAGAGAGAGAGAGAGAGAGAAGATTGATGGTTTTCTCTGAGAGTGTTTCTCAACCTTGTAAGATGGGTGCACTTCAGTTTCCAGAATTTGCCAGCCAGCATAGATGGACTTCAGTTCCCAGAATTCCCAAACCAGAATAGTGGGCTTCAGCTCCCAGAATTCCCCAGTCAGAATGAGTTGACTTCACTCCCAGAATTCCCAAACCAGAGTAGTGAGCTTCAACTCCCGGAATTCTCCAGCCAGAATGAGAGGAATTCAACTCCCAGAATTCCCCAGCCAGAATGGATGGAGTTTAACTCCCAGAATTCCCCAGCCAGAATGAGTGGAATTCAACTCCCAGAATTCCCCAGCCAGGATGAGTGGAATTCAACTCCCAGAATTCCCCAGCCAGGATGGGTGGTCTTCACTCCCAGAATTCCCTAGGTAGAATGGGTGGACTTCAGCTCCTAGAATTCCCCAGCCAGAATGAGTGGAATTCAACTCCCAGAAATCCCCAGCCAGAATGGATGGAGTTTAACTCCCAGAATTCCACAGCCAGAATAGACTTCAGTTCCCAGAATTCCCTAACCAGCATGGGTGGACTTTAGCTGCCAGAAATCCACAGCCAGAATGGATGGAGTTTAACTCCCAGAATTCCCCAGACAGAATAGTGGACTTCAACTCCCGGAATTCTCCAGCCAGAATGAGTGGAATTCAACTCTCAGAATTCCCCAGACAGAATAGTGGAATTCAACTCCCAGAATTCTTCAGCCAGAATGAGTGGAATTCAACTCCCAGAATTCCTCAGCCAGAATAGTGGAATTCAATTCCCAAAATTCCCCAGCCAGGATGGGTGGACTTCACTCCCAGAATTCCCTAGGTAGAATGGGTGGACTTCAGCTCCCAGAATTCCCCAGCCAGAATGAGTGGAATTCAACTCCCAGAAATCCCCAGCCAGAATGGATGGAGTTTAACTCCCAGAATTCCACAGCCAGAATAGACTTCAGTTCCCAGAATTCCCTAACCAGCATGGGTGGACTTTAGCTGCCAGAAATCCACAGCCAGAATGGATGGAGTTTAACTCCCAGAATTCCCCAGACAGAATAGTGGACTTCAACTCCCGGAATTCTCCAGCCAGAATGAGTGGAATTCAACTCCCAGAATTCCCCAGACAGAATAGTGGAATTCAACTCCCAGAATTCTTCAGCCAGAATGAGTGGAATTCAACTCCCAGAATTCCCCAGACAGAATAGTGGAATTCAACTCCCAGAATTCTTCAGCCAGAATGGGTTGACTTCACTCCCAGAATTCCTCAGCCAGAATAGTGGAATTCAATTCCCAAAATTCCCCAGCCAGAATGAGTGGAATTCAACTCCCAGAATTCCTCAGCCAGAATAGTGGAATTCAATTCCCAAAATTCCCCAGCCAGGATGGGTGGACTTCACTCCCAGAATTCCCTAGGTAGAATGGGTGGACTTCAGCTCCCAGAATTCCCCAGCCAGAATGAGTGGAATTCAACTCCCAGAAATCCCCAGCCAGAATGGATGGAGTTTAACTCCCAGAATTCCACAGCCAGAATAGACTTCAGTTCCCAGAATTCCCTAACCAGCATGGGTGGACTTTAGCTGCCAGAAATCCACAGCCAGAATGGATGGAGTTTAACTCCCAGAATTCCCCAGACAGAATAGTGGACTTCAACTCCCGGAATTCTCCAGCCAGAATGAGTGGAATTCAACTCCCAGAATTCCCCAGACAGAATAGTGGAATTCAACTCCCAGAATTCTTCAGCCAGAATGAGTGGAATTCAACTCCCAAAATTCCCCAGACAGAATAGTGGAATTCAACTCCCAGAATTCTTCAGCCAGAATGGGTTGACTTCACTCCCAGAATTCCTCAGCCAGAATAGTGGAATTCAATTCCCAAAATTCCCCAGCCAGGATGGGTGGACTTCACTCCCAGAATTCCTCAGCCAGAATAGTGGAATTCAATTCCCAGAATACCCCAGCCAGGATGGGTGGACTTCACTCCCAGAATTCCCTAGGTAGAATGGGTGGACTTCAGCTCCCAGAATTCCCCAGCCAGAATGAGTGGAATTCAACTCCCAGAAATCCCCAGCCAGAATGGATGGAGTTTAACTCCCAGAATTCCACAGCCAGAATAGACTTCAGTTCCCAGAATTCCCTAACCAGCATGGGTGGACTTTAGCTGCCAGAAATCCACAGCCAGAATGGATGGAGTTTAACTCCCAGAATTCCCCAGACAGAATAGTGGACTTCAACTCCCGGAATTCTCCAGCCAGAATGAGTGGAATTCAACTCCCAGAATTCCCCAGACAGAATAGTGGAATTCAACTCCCAGAATTCTTCAGCCAGAATGGGTTGACTTCACTCCCAGAATTCCTCAGCCAGAATAGTGGAATTCAATTCCCAAAATTCCCCAGCCAGGATGGGTGGACTTCACTCCCAGAATTCCTCAGCCAGAATAGTGGAATTCAATTCCCAGAATACCCCAGCCAGGATGGGTGGACTTCACTCCCAGAATTCCCTAGGTAGAATGGGTGGACTTCAGCTCCCAGAATTCCCCAGCCAGAATGAGTGGAATTCAACTCCCAGAAATCCCCAGCCAGAATGGATGGAGTTTAACTCCCAGAATTCCACAGCCAGAATAGACTTCAGTTCCCAGAATTCCCTAACCAGCATGGGTGGACTTTAGCTGCCAGAAATCCACAGCCAGAATGGATGGAGTTTAACTCCCAGAATTCCCCAGACAGAATAGTGGACTTCAACTCCCGGAATTCTCCAGCCAGAATGAGTGGAATTCAACTCCCAGAATTCCCCAGACAGAATAGTGGAATTCAACTCCCAGAATTCTTCAGCCAGAATGAGTGGAATTCAACTCCCAGAATTCCCCAGACAGAATAGTGGAATTCAACTCCCAGAATTCTTCAGCCAGAATGGGTTGACTTCACTCCCAGAATTCCTCAGCCAGAATAGTGGAATTCAATTCCCAAAATTCCCCAGCCAGGATGGGTGGACTTCACTCCCAGAATTCCTCAGCCAGAATAGTGGAATTCAATTCCCAGAATACCCCAGCCAGGATGGGTGGACTTCACTCCCAGAATTCCCTAACCAGCATGGGTGGACTTCAGCTCCCAGAATTCCCCAGCCAGAATGGGTGGAGTTTAACTCCCAGAATTCTCCAGGCACAATGGGTGGAGTTTAACTCCCAGAATTCCACAGCCAAGCATGCTGTGACTGAAAAATTCTGGGAGTTGAAGTCCACACCGCTTAATATTCCCAACCTTGAGAACACTGCTTTATGATACACCCTTTCAACTTTTCAAAAAAGGGCCATTTTTTTCCCCATCCATTTCTGCTCAGTTCTCTATTATCAGAACTAAAGGCGTCCATTTATTTTTTAAAAAAATCTCATTTCTTACTCTTTCGTTTCTAACTCACCAATCCTTTTGTTCTGACACCCAAAAACTCTGTTTTTCTATGTCTTTTTCCCAGCCACCTCACACCGCTGGCTCTTTTTCACTGACAAGTCACGCAACGGAGCAACAGTTTGTGAGTTCATTGGATAAATGTGTGTTGGCCTTTTCAAGAGTCTTATAAATAGATGCCTGGTCAACACTCCAGGGCAGGTCTGTCAACTCTCGCCCGGCAAAAAGAACAGCGCAGCCCATGGCTTCAATTTTTGAAGTTATTTTTGCTAACTAGCTGAATGCTGGGTTAGACTACAGGCTGTGTTTCCCAGATTTGGCACCTTTAAGATGTGTGGACTTCAACTCCCAAATCCACACGTCTTAAAATTGCAAAGGTTGGGAAACATTGGACTACAGTTCCCATCACCCATTCTCAGGGAAAGTAGCTGGATTCTCCATGGAGTCTAAAATTATGGGAGTTGAAGTTCACACATCTTAAAATTTCTAAGGCTGAGAAACACTAGACTACAATTCCCGTCACCCATTTGTCAGGGAAGGTAGCTACATTCTCCATGCTGTCCAGGATTATGGGAGTTGAAGTCCACTCATCTTAAAGTTGCTAAGGTTAAGAAACACTAGACTACAATTCCCATCGCCTGTCATCAAAGAAGGTAGCTGGATTCGCCACGTTGTCTATGATGATGGGAATTGAAGTCCACACATCTTATAGTAGTTATAAGGTTGGGAAACTCTGGACTACAGTTCCCATCACCCATTGTCAGGGAAGGTAACTGGATTCTCCAGGCAATCTAGAATTATTGGAGTTGATGTCCACACATCTTAAAATTGCTAAAGTTGAGAAACATGGGACTACAGATTCCATCGCCTATCATCAGAGAAGGTCGTTGGATTCTCCATGTTGGCTAGGATTATAGGAGTTGAAGTCCACACATCTTAAAGTTGTAAGGTTGGGAAACATTGGACTACAGTTCCCATCACCAATTGTCAGGGAATATAGCTGGATTCTCCAAACTCCCTTGGCTCATGGGAGGTGAAGTCCACGCATCTTAAAATTGCTAAAGTTGAGAAACATGGGATTACAGATCCCATCGCCTATCATCAGAGAAGGTAGTTGGATTCTCCGTGCTGTCTAGGATTATGGGAGTTGAAGTTAAAACAGTTCTGGAGCAAGCCAGGTTGCAGAAACAGCCGTGATAGATCAGTGTTTATGGGTGGCTGAACCGAGTTAAGGGTTAACTCAGTTTAGAAAGTTTGATAGTAACACGGGAGGGGTTGAAATAATTTTGGTGGCTCGGGCCCAATATATGCACATTAGAAGAAGAAACCTATGTTTTTGCTCACAAAGTAACATTTAACCACATTGCTGGCGGTCCTAGCATGCTTGTATTCCCACGATATGGCAAGGTTGCTTAGCATTAACCATGGTTAGATGGTCTATTTATTTTTCAGCATATGCTATTTGGCAGACTGACCTGCCTCTTTGCTCGGTGGGACTGTTCTGAATGCTAATTACTGATTATACATGTGAATTAAGGCTGCAGGGTTTAATCAAGTTTTAATCCCACTTGGTATAAACAAAAGCAAGTTTTTTTCAAAAAAAAATCTCATCTTGATTAAAGATGCAAATAAACAAACAGTGTTTTTGAAGGGGTGTTTCATTTTTTTCTAATGTAAGGGAGATGATTGGCTGGATGAGTCAATGCATCCATGCAAAGCAGAGGTGGGTTTCAATTTTTTTTTACTATCGGTTCTGTGGGCGTGGCTTGGTGGGCGTGGCAGGGAAAGGATACTGTAAAATCTCCATTCCCTTCCCAATCCAGGGGGAGGTTACTGCAAAATCCCCATTTCCTCCTGATCAGCTGGGACTCGGGAGGCAGAGAATAGATGGGGGTGGGGCCAGTCAGAATTTTTACTACCGGTTCTCCGAACTACTCAAAATTTCCGCTACTGGTTCTCCAGAACTGGTTTAGAACCTGCTGAAACCCACCTCTGGTGTAAAGTCACCATGACATGTGCAGTCTTGATATGACAGAAATGACAGCCGTTGTGCCATGCGTATGACTTGAGCGATAATGTTAGGACCAGTGATGGGATTCAGCCGGTTTGAGTGAACTGGTAGTTATTATTATTATTATTATTATTATTATTATTATTATTATTATTATTATTATTATTATTATTAATTAAATTTGTATACCGCCCTTCTCCCGAAGGACTCAGGGTGGTGCACAGCCAAATTAAAATACATACAATACAAAATTTAAAATAATTTAAAACAAAATTAAATCCAATTGGCTTCCCGAAGTATTAAAACCCATTACCCTTAAAAACCCTTTAAAAAATTTTAAGCCAGGCCAGCTTGCTGGAATAGGAAGGTCTTCAAAGATCGATGGAAGGTATGGAGGTCTGGGATTAGTCGTATTCCTGGGGGGAGCTCGTTCCAGAGGGCGGGTGCCCCCACAGAGAAGGCCCTCCCCCTGGGGGCCGCCAGTCGGCATTGCTTGACCGACGGCACCCTAAGGAGGCCCTCTCTGTGGGACCGAATTGGCCGGTGGGAGGTTATCGGTGGCAGAAGGTGGTCTCGCAGATAGCCGGGCCCTAAGCCATGGAGCACTTTAAAGGTGAGAACCAATACCTTGAAGCGCACCTGGAAGACCACCGGGAGCCAGTGCAGCTCGCGCAGGCAAGGTGTCACATGGGAGCGCCAAGTCGCTCCCGTAATCACCCGCGCGGCCGCATTCTGGACCAGCTGGAGCTTCCGAGTGCTCCTCAAGGAGAGCCCCATGTAGAGAGCATTGCAGTAGTCCAGGCGAGAGGTGACGAGGGCATGAGTGACCGTGCATAGGGAGTCCCGATCCAGAAAGGGACGCAACTGGCGTATCAGGCGAACCTGATAAAAAGCCCCCCTGGCCACGGCCGTCATATGTTCTTCTAAAGACAGCTGTGCATCCAGGAGGACGCCCAAGTTGTGAGCCCTCTCTGTGGGGGCCCCTGACTCGCCCCCAATAGCCAGAGTTGGCACCAGCTGGCTATATCGGGACGCCGGCATCCACAGCCACTCGGTCTTGGAAGGGTTGAGTCGAAGCCTGTTCCTCCCCATCCAGACCCGCACGGCCTCCAGGCACCGGGACATCACTTCAAGGGCATCATTGGGGTGGTCTGGGGTGGAGATGTACAGCTGAGTATCATCAGCGTACAGATGGCATCGCACCCCAAATCCACGGATGATCTCGCCCAGCGGCTTCACATAAATATTGAACAGGAGAGGCGAGAGGACCGACCCTTGCGGCACCCCACAAACAAGGTGCCTCGGGGTCGACCTCTGCCCCCCTGCCAACACGGACTGCGACCGGTGGGAGAGATAAGAGGAGAACCACCGTAAAACGGTGCCTCCCACTCCCAACCCCTCCAGCCGGTGCAGCATGATACCATGATCGATGGTATCAAAAGCCGCTGAGAGATCTAATAGGACCAGGACAGAGGAACAACCCCTGTCCCGAGCCCTCCAGAGATCATCAACCAACGTGACCAATGCTGTGTCCGTGCTGTACCCAGGCCGGAAGCCGGACTGGAACGGATCCAGATAGACAGCTTCATCCCAGTACTGTGGGAGCTGTCGCGCAACCACACTCTCAACAACCTTCGCCACAAAGCGAAGGTTGGAGACAGGACGATAGTTTGCCAAAACAGCCGGATCCAGAGAAGGCTTCTTGAGGAGGGGCCTCACCACCGCCTCTTTCAAGGCGGGAGGCAAGACACCCTCGCTCAATTTAACAATAGTTAAATTGTTGGCTGGCCCCACCCCTCCCTGCCCTTTCCAGGAGTCCCCATGCACCCCATTTTGGCTCCCAGGTAAGGGCAGAGAGGCCTACTAGGCTCAAAACGGGGTGTGGGTGGGGGTGTGGCAGCCCCACCCCATCCCGCGGCCCATTTTTCAGTCCCAGGAGGCTTCAGGGAGGCCTCCTAGGACTCGTGTGACTCCATTCCTCCCCGGAGATGCTAAAATATGTAAGCAGACACATTCATTTTCTTTGCTGGATTATTTTTGCCTAGATGTAAATTTGATTAAATAAATGAATTTGTATTGGGATTCTAGGCTGGCTGCATACAAAGAGTGACTCAATTTTTATTATATAAAAAATAAAATAAAATATGGTGCTAAAATAAGGAGCATAGGTTTGTTTGGTCTAGTGGTTAAAATGCTGAATTAAGGACCAGGAGGCAGGGAGTTCTAGTCTTAGATATGTAAGGCGGTTGGATGACTTTGGGTGAATCACCAGGAGATAGTGAGTTCTAGCCCGTCTTAAGCATGAAAACCAACGGGGTGACTTTGGGCCAATCGCCAGGCAATTGGGATTTCTAGTCCCACTTTAGGCATGAAAACTGGCTGGATTACTTTGGGCCAATCGCCAAGAGACAGTGAGTTCTAGTCCCGCCTTAGGCATGAAAGCCGGCTGGGTGATATTGGACCAATCACCAGGAGACAGTGAGTTCTAGTCCCGCCTTAGGCATGAAAGTCGGCTGGGTGATCTTGGACCAATCACCAGGAGACAGTGAATTCTAGTCCCGCCTTAGGCATGAAAGCCGGCTGGGTGATCTTGGACCAAGAACAGCTAAAGCAAAAGGGGCAACTCGGGAGTAAGGCCAGGAGATGATTGGCCCCTCCCATAAGGCTTAAAAGAGAAACAAAGGCACTTGGGCCTTTTTGCAGGAAAGCAACATTGCTAACTTGGTTTCTTGTTTGTTTCCGAACTTCGTGGGGCTTTGCCAAGTAAGGCCTTCGGCAGGGTGTCAAAGAAGATAAAGGTTGGTGATTATTCCGAAGGACTTGTTTTGCAACTAATTGGGATTCAGCTGGGAATGAACGTAATTCTCAGCTGTTACAATAAAATAGGTTTGTTTGGGACTAATTGTGTCTTGTAATGACTCAGTAAGCCTAGGTCACAACAGATAGATGGATGGATGGATGGATGGAAGGAAGGAAGGAAGGAAGGAAGGAAGGAAGGAAGGAAGGAAGGAAATAGCACTTAAGACTTTGAACTGCTTGGGAAGGGGCAGGGTTTCGCTTGCTGCCTGCATCCCACGGATGGCGCTTCACTTGTTTACGTGGCCCGGTTTCTGGCATGCCGGTGGCCCAGTTTCGGTGCACAGTCCATGGGGGTTGGGGACCCCCTGTCTTAAGTGACCTTACGAATCCGGTTGTGGGAACGCAGCTGCTTGCTTCGGCCTGCAGGGTTCCTGGATGCCTTCTTTCTGCTCGTGTAGCTCTACAGATAATTTAAGTGAACGTTGTTGGCCTTTCGTGATTAGAGACGACAAATGCTGTTTCTCTAATTTGGCAGCCGCTAATTTGATCGCAGCTCCGTGCTCGCATAATCGGGAGCCTCGGGAACTTAATCAGACTGACTTCTGAACTTTTGAACTTTGGGGTTTAAAGAAAATCGTATTTGAAATTTCCTTTTACTGTTCGCCGCTGGTAGCTGGACTGTGGACACGGGTGTCAGGAAAGGAAGGGCTGGTGAAAATTCCATACAGTTAGTCCTTGACTTACAGCTGATTCATTTAGTGACCTTTTGAATTTATGATGGCACTTGAGAAAGTGACTTAGGACCGTTGCTCGTGGCAGCATCATCCCCATTTCTTATTTAGCAGCATAATGTTCTGTCCCAGCCTTAGCAAAAGCAAGAAACAAACTCCTTGTCATGGAAAAATCCCTCTCTTTATTTATCTCCTGTGAATTAATGGCATTCACATACCGAAAAGTCCAGGCAAGAGTCCTTCAAGGAATTAACTGCAGTAAAAGACCTTATCAGTTCCTTGAGATAATTGCCAGGCTGGGAGCTTCTAGCTGCAAAGCTGTAAATTAAGTTCTGGCAAGCAGTCTCTGAGGCAAGAAACACAATGAGCAAAATCTTCCAAAATCCCAACGGTTGTCTACTACGACCACCACTTCCCTTTCTTTCTATTTATTCTCCAGCCAGGGAGGGGCCATTCAGCGTCCACGTGTGCCTTTGCTTCCCGAGTTGACTCCTTGTCCTCCGTTGTTCTCCTCTCCTAACAGCTCTGCGCATACATGCATCCGGAACAGGCCCCAGCTGTTCTTCCTCCTCACTCATCTCAGCCTCCAAAGGCAGCTGCTTCTCTGGTGGCTGGGAAATGTCGGACAGCCCTGGCTCTAACTCTGTGGCCGATCCAGAGCATCTCATCAGAGCCTTCCCCAGACTCCAGAACTGGCTCAATTTCCTCCCCAACTTCCTCATCGTCCGAGTCTGCCGCCAGCTCCACTGGCAGCTGGCAGGCCACAGCACATAAATTCTGGGCTCAATTGTGGTCGTACATCAAGGATGGTACCTGTATAGAAAACAGTCAGAGAAGAGAGGCAGGAGCCCTCAGTCACTTAACAGGCAGAGGAAGAAAATGAGGAAGGACTCACCCTAATGGATCAGGCATTGGAAAGTACAAGTGGGAGTTGAAATCCTCAACTTACGACAGTTCATTTACTGACTGTACAATGTTAGAACGGCACTGAAAAAAAAGGGACTTATGACCATTTTTCACACGTACGACCGTTGCAGCATCCCCATGGTCACATGATCAAAATTCAGACGCTTGGCAACTGGCTCATATTTATGACGTTGGCAGCATCCTGGGGTCATGTGGTCCTCTTTGATGACTTTCTGAGAAATAGTGTCAATGGGCAGTGGTGGCATTCAGCCGGTTCGGACAAGTACAGGCGAATCGTTAGTGGCCACCTCCGGGTGGGCCCGGCCACCCGCCCCGGCGCTCTGCCATCCTATTCAGCCACATTTTCTAAGCCGCCCACATGCGTGCAAGCCGTGCGCACATTTGCGGAAGGCCGTGCACGTGCCCGGAAGGTGCACACAAACATTTTCAGTGCGCCGTAAAATTATGTGAAACCCACCACTGTCAATGGGGAAGCCAGATTTATTTAACAACCGTGTTCCTAACTTAACAACTGCTGCAATTCACTTAACAACTTTGCCAAGAAAGGTTGTGAAATGGGGCATTTGCTTAACAAATGTTTCACTTAGCAACAGAAATTTTGCCCTCAATTTTTAGTGGTAAGTTGACAGCTATGGGCACCTGTATTTATATAACCTGGTTACAGAATTAAGCCATTTCCTTAATTCGCGAAGAAAGGGACCAGCCCAGGCGTGAAATCCAGCAGGTTCTCACAGGTGCTGGTGAACCGGTAGCGGAAATTTTGAATAGTTCGGAGAACCGGCAAATACCACTTCTGGCTGGCCCCAGGAGTGGGGTGGGAATGGGGATTTTGCAGTATCCTTCCCCCAGGAGTGGGGAGGGAATGGGGATTTTGCAGTACCCTTCTGCTACCACGCCCACCAAGCCACGCCCACAGAACCAGTAGTAAAAAAATTTGGATTTCACCACTGGACCAGCCTTAAGATTAAACCTATCTTGGTAACTAGCAATCTTAACTAGTCCCACCCAAGCACCTTAATAATTTTGGTGATGCTATCAGTGGTGGGTTTCCAATTTGTTTACTACCAGTTCTGTGAGCGTGGCATGGCTTGGTGGGCATGGCTTGAGCGTGGCAGGGGAATTCTGGAAGTTGAAATCCAGAAGTATTAAAAGGGCCAATGTTGATTTAATGTCATCTGTCCTGTTCAGAGTCTTGGTGGAGTATCTATGAGTGGAGTTTGGGGGTACATATAGAACTATGGCAAACTTATGGCACGTTTGCCACAGGTGGCACGTGGAGCCATATCGGTGGGCACATGAGCTCAGCTTTGGTGTGCATGTACGCACTGGCCAGCTGATTTTCAGGCCTTCTGGGCCCACTGGAAGTAGGAAAATGGGCCGTTTCTGGCCTCCGGAAGGCCTCCAGGGGGGTTGGGGAAGGCCATTTTCGCCCTCCCCAGGCTCCTAGAAAGGCTCTGGACTCTGAGGAGAGCAAAAATCAGCCATCACTGATATAGAATAAATATGCCATTTATTTTTAATTTTAACCCATACAAAATATTTGGCCTTCGCAAACAGATTCATATAATGGCAGAAACAGCCATTAGTATGGTAATTCCAGGCCAGAACCATCGCAAATCTGGATAAGAACTTAATATCCATTATATGATATTTGTTACTGTGGAAAAAGCATATAAGGAAAGCTGTGCAAATAGCGATTAGAGCAAGCTTTGGGTCACAAATCCTTGATTTACGACCGTATTGGACCAGAATGTCTGTGTCAAAGCCAAACTGTTGTTAAGTGAGCCGTGTCTTATTTTATGAACCTTTTTTTTTTTTTTTTTTGCCACGGTTGTTACGAGGATTATTTTAATTGTTTGTCTGCAGAGATAATATTCTTCTTTTAATCACTGTCAAAAACGCCGGTCCAGATTTGGCTTTAATCCAAGCCAGCGATAAAAACATTATTGAAGTTTCTGATGCTAGACTGGATTTTAATGGACTCATTTAAACACCTAGTGACATAAATAGAGAATAAATAAGAAAGTTCATTTCAAGGTAATGTGCTGTAACAGAAAATAATCCTTTGAAGAATGCAAAATTGTTTGTGGTTCGTAAGAGAAAGATGCCACAGGAAACTAATTCATAAACTTAATTATCCTCAAAAGTCTGAATTTCATTACCAAGCCTGAGGTAAAATGTTTAAAAAATCACCAAGTCTCCCTCTGACAACAACTGAGATTCGTTTAGCAACCATTCAAAGTTACAATGGCACTGAAAAAAAACGACTTGAGACAATCCTCATACTTATGACCGTCACAGCATCATGACAGTCAATTGAATAAAATTCAGACTCCTGGATATCGGCATGTATTTACGACGGTTGCAGGATCCTGGGGTGATGGGATCGTCATGAAGCCGGATTCGCTTAACGACTGTCAGATTCACTTATCAGCTGCAGCGATTCGCTTAACGACCCTGGCAAAAAAAAAATAGTTCATAAAAACGGGCAGAATTCCCTTCGCAACCATCCAGCTGAGTGGAAATTCTGCCCACTGGTTGTGATTGGTTGTGAATCAAGATCTACGTGAACAAAGAATCCTCAACATACAACCACAATCGACTTCAAATTTGTGTTTGTTAAGGCAATTTCGCCCCATTTTACGACCTTTCTTGCCGCTGTTGTTAAATGAATCACTGCAGTGTAAGTTAGTAACACGGTTGTTAAGTGAATCTGACTTCCCCATCGACTTTGCTTATTAGAAGGTTACAGAAGAGGATCACGTGACCCCGGGATACTGCGACCGTCATAAATACGAGTCAGTGGTCAAGTGTCCAAATTTTGATCACGTGACCAAATGGAGATGCTACAACGGTCATAAGGGTGAAAAATTGTCATAAGTTACGTTTTTCAGTGCTGTTGTAACTTTGAACAATCACTAAATGAATTGTGTAAGTCAAGGACCACCTGTGTAAGTTTAGCCCAGTGTTCTGATGTTGAGAAAGATGTGCGGACTTCAGCTCCCACAATTCCCAATGGCCAACAACTGGGGAATTCTGGGAGCTGAAGTCCACATATTTTAAAATGGCTGTGTTTGAAAAAAAACCCGGCTCTAAATAATTTTCATTCTTCTTTGAAAACGCAGAATCAAATTCTCCAGACACAAAGATGCTTTAGCTTGAAATATTTCTAACAGATCCTTCCCAATTTTTGCTCAAAGGACTAGAAATCAAAAGTTTTAGCTGAATATGGTACTTTTCTCTATTTTCTGTTTTCGTTCTGTTTGTTTCTGCTTTTTTTTTATATCCCTAACGCGCACACATTCCGTGAAAAATCACACCCTTGGGAAGCTGAGAAATATTTTCTCTCGTTATTATTTTTGCTTCTTCTAATTGAATATTTATTTTCTACTCTTGCATTAGAAGAGTGTTTCTCAATTTTAGTTAGTTTAAGATGTGTGGGCTTCAACTCCCAAGAATGCCCAAGCCAGCAGGCTGATTGGAGAATTCTGGGAGTTGAAATCCAGACATGCTGGCTGCGGAATTCTGGGAGTTGGAGTCCATACATGCTGGCTAGTGAGTTCTGGGAGTTGAAGTTCAGACATGCCGGCTGGGGAATTCTGGGAGTTATTTATTATTTATTTATTTGATTTATATGCCGCCCTTCTCTGGAGACTCAGGGCGGCTTACAACGCGTTAAGCAATAGCCTTCATACTTTTGTATATTTATACAAAGTCAGCTTATTGCCCCCACAAACTGGGTCCTCATTTTACCTACCTTAGAAAGGATGGAAGGCTGAGTCAATCTTGAGCCTGGTGAGATTTGAACTTGCAGTAATTGCAGGCAGCTGGTGTTAATAACAGTGCTTTAGTCTGCTGCGCCACCAGGGAGTTGGAGTCCAGGCATGCTGGCTAGTGAATTCTGGGAGTTGAAGTTCAGACATGCTGGCTAGTGAATTCTGGGAGTTGGAGTTCAGACATCCTGTCTAGGGAATTCTGGGAGTTGAAGTCCACATATTGCTGGCTGTGGAATTCTGGGAGTTGAAGTCCAGGCATGCTGGCTAGTGAATTCTGGAAGTTGAAGTCCAGACATTGTGGCTGAGGAATTCTGGGAGTTGAAGTCCACATATTGCTGGCTAGTGAATTCTGGAAGTTGAAGTCCAGACATGCTGGTTGGGAATTTTGGGAGTTGAAGTCCACATATTGCTGGCTGTGGAATTCTGGGAGTTGAAGTCCAGGCATGCTGGCTGGGGAATTCTGGGACTTGAAGTCTACTCATCTTCAAGTTGAGAAACACTGGTCTATTGGTTAAAAGCACCAAGTTAGACACCAAGAGGTTCTAATCCTGCCTTGGACACCAAAAAAATTGTCAAAAACCTGATTATTCTCTCAAATCTTGAAATACAGTGGTTTTTTGGACCCATTTTAGTGACACCTGCTACGGCTGCGTGTATTGATTTTTTATTTTTTTATTTTTTTTAGTTGGCCAGAATCTATTTGACTCATTTATTTATTTAGGAAACTTCTCTGGCCGCCCAGCTCACAATTTTAGGTATTGAACGGTTGGGTAATTGGGCAGCCTTTCCACACAGGAGGAATAAACTAACATTAAAAGATACGTCAATTCCCCTCTCACATTTTTTTTTACACTCCTATCCTGGTGTTGTTGCTCATAAATGATTTGGACAGGTTTGGCGTTCGAAAAGCGATTTACGGCATAGGAATGTCATTGATCTTGCAGAGTTGGCATTTACGGTCTTTTTGAAACACGTTCGATTTTGTTCATCGTCGGAGTTTGTTTGCCCGACAACACTCTGGGCTCGACTCGGGGAAAAGATGCTTCAAACGTAGAGAGGCAGAGAAGGAAGCCTCCAAGCAAATATTCGGAATCCATTCTGCAAACAAAGGAGATAGAAGGGTTCCTGGTAGGTCCCCGGGGGAGGGAAAAAAGCAAAGAAAAAAAATACAGTAATAATAAAAAATGAAGAAGCAACTCAGGTTGATGGAGGGGAGAAGCCCAAACAGACCTGCAAGATTCTTGTAATTACAGGTAGTCCTCGACCTACGACCACAATCAGGGGTGGGCTTCAAAAATTTTAGCAAGGGTTTTTCTGTCTGGTGGCTGGGTGGGTGTGGCCATGGTAGGCGTGGTCTAGTCTGCCTCCTGCACTATGGGGGAGGGGGCTTTTTTGTCCTCCCCGGGCTTCGGAGGCTTTTTTTGAGCCTCCGGGAGGACGAAAACAGCCTACCCAGACACCGGATGCCCATTTCTGGCCTTTCCAAACTTCCAGTAGCCCATTTTTCGCCCTCCCCAAGCCTCCGTGTGCGTCCTGCACTTACCTGCATCCAAAACGCGCCCTGTTGGGACTCCTGGGAGGGGCGGGGCGGGGCGGGGCAGGGACAGCCAGGAGTGGGATTTGGGGGTTCTCTGAACTGCACAGAATCTTAGCTAGAGGTTCTCCCGAACCCGTGTGAACCCTCAGCAGCCGACCCCTGAACACAATTGAGCCCAACATTTCTGTTGCTAAGCGAGACAGTTCTTAAGTGAACATCAATGGGGAGGCCAGAATCTCTTAAATATGTTACTAATTTAACAACTGTGATTTGCTTAATAATGGTGGCGAGAAAGGTCGTAAAATGGGGCAAAACTCACTTAACCATTATCTTACTGATCACAAGCAAAGCCAATGAGGAAGCAAGAGTCACTTAACAACTGTGTTACTAACTTAACAACTGCGGTGATTCACTTAATAACGGTAGCAAGAAAGGTCGTAAAGTGGGTCAAAACTCACTGAATCTATGTCTTGTTTAGCAACAGAAGTTTGGGGCTCAATTGTTGTCCTAGGTCCAGGATTGCCCATACGTTTTTTTAGCACCGGTGTAACTTGAACCATTGCTAAACTAATGGTCATAAATCGAGGACCACCGATTTACTTCCTTCAAAGGTAATGGAGGAAAAGGCCCTACGGATTTGCCCTACCATGAGAAATTTGGGGATCAATTTGATTCTAAGTCGAGGGTTTCCTGCAGGCCGCCAGAGATGTGGGGAAGGGGACAACTTGACACAGCCAACTTGCTGCGGCCAACTCATCATGGCCAACTCGCCATGGACAACTCACCATGGACAACTCGCCATGGCCAACCTGCCATGGCCAACCTGCCATGGCCAACTCATCATGGCCAACTCACCATGGCCAACTCATCACGGCCAGCTCACCATGGCCAACTCACCATGGCCAACTTACTATGGCCAATTTATGGCCAACTCACCATGGCCAATCACTATGGCCAACTCATCATGGCCAGCTCATCATGGCCAACTCACCATGGCCAACTTACTATGGCCAACTTATGGCCAACTCACCATGGCCAGCTCACTATGGCCAACTTATGGCCAACTCACTATGGCCAGCTCACACACTTGGTTTCTCTAATTCCCCCCCCCCCACTGCTCCCCCCCACTGCTGGCCAGCACGGAGGACTGGGTGTGTTTCACGGATTCTGTTTTATTTATTTATTTATTTTATTTGTCAAGTATATGTAAGATAACAGGGAAAAGTATAAACAGAATTTGAATACATGAAAAAAGTAAGAGGAAAAAGGAATATTGGGACAGGGACGGTAGGCACGCTGGTGCACTTATGCACGCCCCTTACGGACCTCTTAGGAATGGGGTGAGGTCAATAGTAGACAGTTTAAGGTTAAAGTTTTGGGGGTTTGGGGAAGAAACCACAGAGTCAGGTAGTGAGTTCCACTCTGTTGCTGAAGTCATATTTTCTGCAATCGAGTTTGGAGCAGTTTACCTTGAGTTTGTATCTGTTGTGTGCTCGTGTATTGTTGTGGTTGAAGCTGAAGTAGTCATTGACAGGTAGGACATTGTGGCAGATAATTTTATGTACTATGCTTAGGTCAGACCGAAGTCGGCGTAGTTCTAAGTTGTCTAAGCCCAAAATTTGAAGTCTGGTGGCATAAAGTATTTTATTGCGGGTAGAGAAATGGAGGACTCTTCTCGTAAAATATTTCTGTTTGCCTGGTTTACTGGATGCGTTATTGGATGGGTTGTGCCCCCCAAAATAATCTCCTTGCAGGGGTTTTAAAGAGGCAAAATATTTGTGTTGTGGGTCGCATGAAGTATTAGAGTCTTGGTAGTACAGTGGTCTAAAGCACCCTGTTATTAAGACCAGCTGCCTGCAATTACTGCAGGTTCGAATCTCGCCAGGCTCAAGGTTGACTCAGCCTTCCATCCTTTGTAAGGTAGGTAAATTGAGGACCCAGTTTGTGGGGGCAATAAGCTGACTTTGTATAAATATACAAAAAGGATGAAGGCTATTGCTTAACGCATTGTAAGCCGTCCTGAGTCTCCGGAGAAGGGCGGCATATAAATCAAATTAAAAAAAAAAAAAAAGACGTTGAGACTTTGCAGAAAAGAGCAACTAAGATGATCAAAAGCCTGGAGGCTAAAACATATGAAGAACGGTTACAGGATTTGGGGTTCGCCTAGTCTAAAGGGCCCTCTCAGAGTTACTGTTTTTGAGTCAGGTTTCGCTTAATCTGTACTTGTACCAGAGGTGGGTTTCAGCAGGTTCTGACCAGTTCTGGAGAACCGGTAGCGGAAAGTTTGAGTAGTTCGGAGAAACCGGTAGTAGAAATTCTGACTGGCCCCGCCTCCATCTATTCTCTGCCTCCCAATTCCCATCTGTTTGAGAGGAAATGGGGATTTTGCAGTAACCCTCCCGTGGATTGGGGACGGAATGGAGGTTTTACAGTAGCCTTCCCCTGGAGTGGGATGGGAATGGAGATTTTACAGTATCCTTCTCCTGCCACGCCCACCAAGCCCCATACCCACAGAACCAGTAGTAAAAATTTTTGAAACCCACTACTGACTTGTACCTTTGGATTTTTTCCCTGCCTAAATGTAAATGTAATCTCTTCTAATTGCTCTAAATCTTTATGCTGAAGATTCTTAACCGATGAACCAAATTGGCTTAATCATCTTATATTCACATTTCATATGTATGTTATTTTAACTGTTCACCGCCCTGAGTCCTTCGGGAGAAGGGCGGTATAAAAATTAAATAAATAAATAAATTAAATAAATAAATAAATAAAACTTTGCTTTTCTCCACATTAAAATTCATTTTATTGGGGGTGGGGGCATCGTTCAAATTTGTCAAGATGTTTTTGGATCCTGAGTTTGTCTTTTGGGGTGTTGGCTATTCCTTCCAGTTTACTGTCATCTGCAAATTTGATGTTCTCCCTTTGGGTTGTTGTAAGAAACACCGCAATTAGTCTGTTGGGAAGGTTTCAGTAGAGGAGGCAATAAAGGAGGGGTCTACAACCTTAAACACTCAAAAGAGCCATTTGGACCCGTTTCCCACAGAAAAGAAAACACCGGGAGCCACAAAATCCTTCCCGTGCCTGGCTATTTCTTGAGCAGCCACAAAATGAATTGAATAGTTGAATTAAATGATCTGTTTTCTTCTGAAACTTTTCTTTTCTTGGATTTATCCGTGGTTGGCCTACCGGGGATTGAAAAGGTCAATAAATCGTGTGCCGGCGGGTGTCGCACATTGGCAGTTGTGGTCATATTTTGAGTGACAGGGAGCCATAGCAGAGGGGTGAAAGAGCCACATGCGGCTCCAGAGCTGCAGGTTGCTGACCCTCTGCAATAAACTGTAGCCGGAATTATTGAAATACGCTAGCATGTTATGAAATCGTTTTGTTGGAACAATCCGATTTCAGATTCCTGTTTTGCAGGAAGCGGGGCCAGGTGCCTCCACCTACTGACCCCGAATTCGTTTTATTGCATTTCGACTGCCGATTTCCCACTTTTTTGAAACTTCGGGCTCCGTTAATTTCTACCATTTCAGTGGTAGAACCTGATTCATTTTTCTGCCTGCCCTAATCCCAAATGATGAATTCCGTGCGGTGCCTCGGAGTGAGTTGGCTGATGGGTGCCGCCTCGGAAGATGAAAATTTTAAAAAATAAATAAAACATTTCCGTTTTCCGTGCTCACAAAAGTCAGAAAAGGGAAGAGGGGTTTTTTTTTAATAAAAAAAAAGACGCAGCTGGTTTTTTCGTTGCAAAATACAACCGCGGGGGAACGTCTCACCGCTTTGACCTCCCTAAAACTGATCTTTTGCAGAAAGGGGATTTTTAAAACATTTCTCGGATCCGATGAGCTGCAATATTAAAAAAAAAACCCCAAAATGAAGAAATGGTGATTTTTATTAAAAAATTCCCAAAACCCTGGAGGTGTTACTGTAGCTTCTGTTCGTTTTTTGTCCCACACTTCCTTTGCATGGCGGGGGGGGTGGAATTCATCCTTCCGCCCCCCCCCCCCTTTCTCATCTTCAGAGAGCATTATGGGATGTCTGCTCCAGGCAAATTCCTAGCCACCTCCTGAATTTCTTGCCCATCTGTCAGAAATGGTGTACTAGGGCAAGGGTCTCCAACTTTGGCAAATTTTAAGACTTGTGGACTTCAACTCCCAGAATTCTTCAGCCAGCAAAGCTTGGCTACTTGGATGGGGGCGGGGTTGGACTAGATGACCTACAAGGTCCCTTCTAACTCTGTTATTCGGTTCTGTTCAGAGAGAGGCTAGCAATTCGCAGAAAATTAGATCGTAGGGCAGTGATGGCTAACCTTTTTGCCGTCACGTGCCAAAAAAGCGGGGGGAGTGCGGGGAAGCCACACCCATAATTCAATGCGCCTCACCCCCTGTGCATGCGTGCGTGACCCCCCCGCCCCCCCCGCTTTTGGTACATGATGGCAGGGTGGGCCCGGTAGGCCTGTTTTTCGCCCTCCCCAGGCTCCAGATGCTTTCTGGGTGCCTGGGGAGGGTGAAAATAGCCTTCCCCACCCACCCCGGAGGACATTTCCTGACTTCTGGTGGGCCCGGAAGGCCCGAAAATCAGCTGGTTGGCACACGCCTGCATGCTGGAATTGAACTGGGGCAGTGATGGCTAACTGTCAGCACTTCAACCTGCATTTACTCTAGGGCTGACATAAGAAGGAGAAGCGGAGGCGTCTGGAAAGGGACGTTTGACTTTTCACCTACTTATTTTCCCTGGAGATAATATCCCCTAGGAGATGGGATGGGAGGGGGGAAATTCCTTTGAGCTGAAGCAGTAGATTAGGGGTAGAGTGACTTAGAAGATGGCCAATGAGTGCAGGGGAGTGGGGAACGGAAAGGGAGGGTTTTGGGTCTGGAAGTCAGTGTTGGCTACGATGGAGTCGGAGTTAGAATGTCGTGCTTAATAAATGGGAGTTTTTTTCATCAAAGATTTTGTTTGAAATGCAATTTATTTGAGACGACCTCGAAACCTGACAGCTAACCTTTTTTCCCGTCATGTGCCAAAAGCGGGGGGAGTGCAGGGAGGTCGCCCACGTGAGTGCCCATACCCATAATTCAATGTGCCCTGCGCATGTGCACACGACCTCCCACTCCCCGCTTTTAACACCCAATGGCCCGGTGGCCCCCGGTAGGCCCGTTTTTTCACCCTCCCCAGGCTCCAGAGGCTTTCTAGGCGCCTGAGGAGGGCAAAAACGGCCTTCCCCACCCCCACCCCCGGAGGCCGCACACAACCTATTTCCCAACTTCCGGTGGGACCAGAAGGCCCAAAAATCAGCTGGCCGGTGCACGTATGCGTGCTGGAGCTGAGCTACGGCAATGCTCGTGTGCCCACAGATATGGCTTCACGTCCCACAAACAAAGTCAATGGTGGGGGGGAGCTGGATTTGCTTAATGACCGTGGGATTCACTTAACAACGGCACTGTTTCCCAAGCGTGGCGAAAAGGCTGTAAAATTGGGCGTGACTCTCAATAAGCAGCTTGCTTAGCAATGGAGAGTCGGGTCCCGATTATATTCTGTTTTTATTTTATGCAGTTCAAGGAGATAGACAGGTAGTCCTCAACATACGACCGCAATGGAGCCCAAAATGTCTGTTTTGCCCCAGTTTACGACCTTCCTTGCCACATTTGTTAAGTGAATCACTGCAGTTGTTAAGTTAGTAACACTGGCTTCCCCATTGACTTTGCTTGTCAGAAGGTCACAAAACGGGATGGCAGGACCCTGGGATGCTGCCATCGTCATAAATAGGATCCACTTGCCAAACATCTGACCTTTTGATCACGTGACCATGGGGATGCTACAACGGACATAAGTCCCTTTTTTTCAGTGCCGTTGTAACTTTGAACGGTCACTAAATGAACTGTTCTAAGTCGAGGATTGCCTGTACTTCGCCTTGTCTCTTTTCTGTTCTTTATTTGGTTTTTCTCGTCTCGGTGTCTATGGAAATTCTCAGTCATTTTGTTCCAAAGGTGCTTTTTTCAAGAGGCAGCTGGACTTTCTGGTTTTTTCTTTTGAAGATGTTTCGCTTCTCATCCAGGAAGCTTCTTCAGCTCTGACCGAATGGTGGGGAATGGAAGGATTGATACTCCTTGCAGACAGCTGGTCATTTGCATCCTTTTCGAGAGCCGTTGAGGCCACTCGGAGGTTTATCTGTGTCCTCAGGGTCACCTGAGTGGTACAAATGGGTGTGGAGCAGTGGTGGATTGCTCCTGGTTCGCACCGGTTCGCAAGAACCGGTAGTAAAAATTTCTAGTAGTTCGGAGAACCGGTAATAACATTGGCTGGCCACGCTTCCGAACCGGTCCCCGGCCCGGTCGCTGCTCACTTACCCCACCCACCTCATCAGAGGCTCTTTTTTTTTTTTTTTTTTACTTTTAAAAGCATTTTTTCTACAACATCTTCGGCCGAAAAAAAATGCTTTTAAAAGTAAAAAAAAAAAAAGCCTCTGATGATCGCGCGGCTCAGCTAAGATCGTCAGAGGCTTTTAAAAGCATTTTTTTCTGCAACCTCTTCAGCCGACTGAAGAGGTTGTAGGGGAAAAAAATGCCTTTAAAAGCCTCTAGCGACCCCAGCTGAGTTGCCTGATCGTCAGAGGCTTTTAAAAGCATTTTTTTTCCGCAACCTCTTAAGGTTGTAGAAAAAAATGCTTTTAAAAGTAAAAAAAAGAAGCCTCTGATGATCGCACGGCTCAGCTGGGATCGTCAGAGGCTTTTAAAAGCATTTTTTTCTGCAACCTCTTCAGCCGAAGAGGTTGTAGAAAAAAAAAAGCCTTTAAAAGCCTCTGGCAATCCCAGCTGAGTTGCCTGATCATCAGAGGCTTTTTTAAAAGCATTTTTTTCTGCAACCTCTTAAGGCTGTAGAAAAAAATGCTTTTAAAAGTAAAAAAAAAAAAAAAAGTTGGCCATGCCCACCCAGTCACATTACCCCATCAAGCCACGCCCACAAAATAAGCCACGCCCACAGAACCGGTAGTAAAAAAAATTTAGAACCCACTCCTGGTGTGAAGCCTTCTTGGAGCTACTAAAAGGCTCCATACTCATTTGCACTACTCAGTTGCTCTTTTTCAACCTTGGCAACTTTAAGAGGTGTGGACTTCAACTCCCAGGATTCCCCAGCTGGCGCAGCTAGCTTTTTTTTTTTTTTCTCAAGAGGCAACTGGACTTTCTGTTTTTTTCTTTTGAAGACGTTTCACTTCTCATCCAAGAAGCTTCTTCAGCTCTGACCGGATGGTGGGGAAAGGAAGGATTGATACTCCTTGCAGACAGCTGATCATTTGCATCCTTTTTAGAGAGACGTTGAGGCCACCTGGACAGGCCAAAGTCCACAGTTTGGACCGAGAAGGTCGCTGGTTTGAAAGAGGGGTCAAAGAGGCCATCTATGCCAAAATTGAGCAGCCCCCCTCCCTCAACAGGGGAGGGATATGACCTCTCTCCCATCTACCACATCACCTCTCTCCCATCTACCACACGGTCCTTTCAAGAAGGCTCCACACTCATTTGCACCATTCAGATGACCTAGAGGACACAGACCAACCTCCAAGTGTTCTCAATGGCTCTCTAAAAGGATGCAAATGACCAGCTGTCTGCAAGGGGTATAAATCCTTCCCTTCCCCACCATCCAGTCAGAACAGAAGAAGCTTCTTGGATGGGAAGTGAAACATCTTCAAAGAAAAGTCCAGTTGCCTCCTGAAAATGCCCCTTTGGGACAACTGTGACCTGGATGACGGAGAATCTCCATAGACATCTACGTAACATGGATGGACTTCAGCTCAGGGGTGAAATGCTCCCGGTTCACACCGGATCGCCCGATCCGGTAGCGATGGAGGCGGGTGGTTCGGAGAACCGGTAGCAAAAATCCCTGCCCAGCTGAGCCGCACAATCATCAGAGGCTTTTTTTTTTTTTACTTTTAAAAGCATTTTTTCTACAACCTCTTCCACCGAAAAAATGCTTTTAAAAGTAAAAAAAAAAAAAAAAACCTTTGATGATCGTGCGGCTCAGCTGGGATCGTCAAAGGCTTTTAAAAGACAAAAAAGCCTCTGCTGATCAGACAACTCAGCTTGGATCGTCAGAGGCATTTGAAAGAGAAAAACCCTTTTTTTCTTTTAAAAGCGTCTGACGATCCAAGCTGAGTTGCCTGATCAGCAAAGGCTTTTTTTCTTTTAAAAGCCTCTGACGATCCCAGCTGAGTTGCCTGATCGTCAGAGGCATTTAAAAGAAAAAAAAAGCCTCTGCCGATCAGGCAACTCATCTGGGATCGTCAGAGCCTTTTGAAAGCATTTTTTTACAACCTCTTCGCCAAAGAGGTTGTAGAAAAAATGGTTTTAAAAATTAAAAAAAAAAATTGGCCACGCCCACCCAGTCACATTACCCACCACTACCACCAAGCCACGCCCACAGAACCAGTAATAACAAATTTTAGATTTCACCACTGCTTCAGCTCCCAAAATTCCATAAGTCTTAAAAGTTTCCAAGGTTTGGAGATTCCTAGTTTAGCTGATTAGATATCCTTTTTGGCTCTGAGAAGCTATTCGGCTGGATTTTCACCTGGAAATAAACCGGGAGTAGACTTAGAGGAAGGGGTGTATGCTTTACACCCAATCTTCTTTCCAACGCCCCAGCGTTGCGCACGGCCCCTCAAACCTCCCTCAAAGTGCCATCAAATTGTAATTTTTAATGCGACAGCAGGAGGAAATTATTAAATACTTAGGGAGCAATCACGCTGGGTTTAATTGATTTTATTTTAATTCGGTATAAATTAAATTGAATCAAAGGCAGTCAGCCTGGCTCTATTATTATTTATTTTTATTTTTTTGCCTTGCTCGAGTACCTGGGATTGCAGGCAGGTTAAGAATGATATCATGGGTGGGGGGGGCATCCTCAGAGGTCCTCTAGACCAACCCGCTGCTTGGGAAGGGTCTGGCAAAGCATTTTGGGAGAGATGGCTCTTCAGCCTCTGCTTCAAGGCAGCTTCATTAAGGGTGACATTGCCTGGCACTGGAAGCTCTTCAAACAGAGCTGGGAACAAACCCTATAGGAGTTCTCTCTTTCCCCCAAGACTCTTGAGGACTAGAATCTTTTAAGACTGGCTCCGAATTTATTTCGCCAGAGTTACACAGCCTATTTTGCCCGTCTCCTGTTCTTAGCCTTGAAACCAGGAGACGATGAATTCTAGTTCCGCCTCAGGCATAAAAGATGGCTGGGGGACTTTGGGCCAGTCACCAGGTGACTGTGAGTTCTAGTCCTGCCTTAGGCATAAAAGCCGGCTAGGTGACTTTGGGCCAATGACCAGGAGAGAGTGAGTTCTAGTCCTGCCTTAGCATGAAAGCTGGCTAGGTGACTTTGGGCCAATCACCAGGAGGCTGTGAGTTCTAGTCCTGCCTTAGGCATGAAAGCTGGCTAGGTGACTTTGGGCCAATGACCAGGTGACTGTGAGTTCTAGTCCTGCCTTAGGCATGAAAGCTGGCTAGGTGACTTTGGCCAGTCACCAGGAGGCTGTGAGTTCGAGTCCCGCCTTAAGCACGAAAGCCAGATGGGAGACTTTGGACCAGTCCCTCTCTCTCTCTTAGCCTATCCCACCTCACAGGGTTGTTGTTGTTGTGGGGAAAATAGGAGCATGAGATACGTTTATCACCTTGAGTTACCTATAAAATGACACCTAGTCTGCTTTCATCTACAGATCAACACTGTAGCTGCCTCTCTCCCCTCCATCTCCTCCATCTTCTCTTCAGAAGTTATCCTGTTGTGGTTTTTTTTCAATTGTTCCTTGGTTTGCAATACCAGGGATCAAGTACCCAGGCAATTGGTCCTTTTGGATCCCAAGACAAGGAGCAATTCAGGAAATAAAGGGATTTTAAGCTGTATTATTAGCGCCGGCAAACGGAGTTAAAAGCACAACATAAAAAGCAGACATACCAAGCAAGATAATACCCAAATCCCTTAAAGGCTGTCGGGAACTCCTTAATATAGGTAACCCTCGACTTACGACCACCATTGAGCCCAAAATGCCCATCGCTCAGCAAGGCAGTGGTTGTTTGTCCCATTTTATGACCGTTCTTTCCAGAGTTGTTAAGTGGATCACGGCAATTGTTGTTTAGTCACACGGTTGTTAATTGAATCCGGCTTCCCCCGTTGACTTTGCTCATCAGAAGGTCGCAAAAGGGGACATTGGGACACTCGTCATAAATAGGAGTCAGTGGCCAAGTATCTGTTGCTCACGTGAACGTAGGGATCGTGCAATGGTCGTAAGTGTGAAAAATGACCCTAAGTCACTTTTTTCAGAGCCGCTGTAACTTCGAACGGTCACTAAATGAATGGTTGTAAGTCGAGGACTACCTGCCCAGGTAGTCCTCGATGTATGACCACGATCGAGCCCAACATTTCTGTGGTTCAGTGAAACATTTGTTAGCTTTGCCCCATTTTACGACCTTTCTTGCCACCGTTGTTAAGTGAATCGCCTCAGTTGCTCAGCTAGTAATCTGGTTGTTAAGTGAATCTGGCTTCCCAGTTGACTTTGTTTGTCGGGAGGTCACAAAAGGGGATCCCATGATCTTGAGACACAGCAACGGTCATAAGTGTGAACCAGCCGCCAAGCCTTCTGAAGTTTGATCACATAATCCCTGGGATGATGCAAAGGTCGTAACTCTGAAAAACGGTCACAAGTCACGTTCTTCAGGGCCGTTGTAACTTTGGTCACCAAATGAACCGTTCGAGGATTGGCTCTACCGAGCTGCGGGTGTGACTAGATGACCTCTGCTGTGCCCCCCCCCCCCAAGTCTACCCTGTTTCCCTGAAAATACGACCCAACCGGAAAATAAATCCTAGCATGGTTTTTCAGGATGCTTGTAATATAAGCCCTACTCCTAAAATAAGCCCCGTTAAGCTTGTCAGCCAGATGGATGCATTTAGTACCGTATTTCCCCAAAAATAAGACCTAACCGGAAAATAAGGCCTAGCATGATTTTTCAGGATGCTCGTAATATAAACCCTACTCCCAAAATAAGCCCTAGTTAAGATTGTCAGCCAGACATTTAGTACCATATTTTTTATTTATTTTTTTTTAATTTGATTTATATGCCGCCCTTCTCCGGAGACTCAAGGCGGCTTACAATGTGTTAAGCAATAGCCTTCATACTTTTGTATATTTATACAAAGTCAGCTTATTGCCCCCACAAACTGGGTCCTCATATTTCCCCAAAAATAAGACCTAACCAGAAAATAAGCCCTAATGCATCTTTTGGAGCAAAAATTAATATAAGATGCAGTCTTATTTTCGGAGAAAACACGGTAGGATTCTGTGGCATTCAGCTTGTCTGGCCTTGAGCCATCCCTTTGCAAAGTCCTGATTTGCATTTTTCAGGTAAAGGCTCATTGTTGTTTTTCTCGCTTGATTCCGCTCCAGAAACCCCACACTGAAAATATCACTGTTTTCCATCGTTTTTTATTTATTTATTTTGCTTGCTGGAAGCCACCTCTGGCACAAAAATCCATTCCTAGCTGGATTGCAATAAAGAGATAAAAATCTGGAATAAGATGAGTGCTTGGATGCCTCTGCCAGCCCTGATGCCGGAGCTGCCTCTAGGCTGCCGTAAACGCCATTTCCCTGGATGGCACACCACCAGGAAATTTCCTCTAAAGCCCCCCCCCCCCCCCCCCACTCTCCCGCACGATTGATTTATTTTTGAGTCTCATTAATTGGATGCAAAAAAATAAAATAAAAATAAAGCAGAGATTAAGAAGCCACAGGCGTCTTTCTAAAGAGCGAACGGAGTAAAAGGAGAAGGAATTTTTTAAAAAGCGTGTCAGCGTTTAAAAACTATATGAAATTGACGCCCCAGCTACAGGTAGTCCTCGACTTACGACCGCCATTGAGCCTGACGTTTCCGCTGCTGAGCGAGACATTTGTTCAGTGAGTTGTGTCCCATCTTTCCAACCTTTCCTGCCATGTTTGTTTAAGCGAATTGCCGAAGTTGTTAAGTTAGTCACACGGTCGTTAAGCGGACCTGGCTCCACCGTTGACTTTGCTCATCAGAAGGTCGCAAAAGGAGACACTTGTCATAAATGCGAGTCAGTTGCCAAGTATTTTGAATTTTGCTCATGTGACCGTAAGGATCCTGCAATGGCTGTAAGAGTGAAAAACGGTCATAAGTCACTTTTTCCAGTGCCACTATAACTTCGAATGGTCACTAAATGAACTGTTGTAAGTCGAGGACTACCTGTCCTCGACAAACTACCACAAATGAGCCCAAAATTTCTGTTGTTAAGTTGAAACATTTGTTAGCTTTGCCCTGTTTTACGACCTTTCCTGCCATGATTGTTAAGCGAATTGCCGCAAGTTGTTAAGTTAGTCCCATGGTCGTTGAGCGAACCTGGCTCACCCATTGACTTCGCTTCGTCGCAAAAGGGAAATCGGTGATCTTGGGACACAGCGATGGTCATAAGTCTGAACCACTTGCCAAACAGCTGAGTTTTTGGTCACGTGAACCTGGGGCTGCGACAAAGGTCGTAAGCGTGAAAAATGGTCCTAAGTCGCTTTTTTTCAGTGCCGTTGCAACTTCGAACGGTCACTAAATTAAACTGTTGTAAGTCGAGGACTATCTGTATCTTGGACTGCCTGCATGCAAAGATATAAAGTCCCCGCCCCCCCAAAAAAAATTTGCTGAGAGATCAGGACTGCTGCCAGACACAAATATTAACAGCTTGTGCACACACTGTTGTGGCCCGTACGTGGCCTGTGCAGCTAGTAGCTGATTCAGACAGCGAGGAGGCTGGTGTGGTGTTGTGCCAGCAGCCTATGCAGCTGGCGCTCGAGTCGGACAATGAGGAGGCTGGAGAAGATGTGGTGCCAGAGGCAGGGATTCAGCCAGGGCCTTCAAAACCTCCAGAAGCTCCCATAAGTGAAGAGGACGAAGAGGAGGAGCCTCTTCTCGATGCACGGGTGCGCAGAGCTGCCAAAAGGCAGGAGTGGCTCCTCAGGAGGAGGTCTCCTCGACAGTAAGGCTTGGGGCTAATTGGCCACTCCCTTAGCCTATTTAAGGAGGAACGCCGACTGAAGCAATTTGCAGGGAACAACTTCGTTCACATACCTTTGTGTCTTGTCTTGCTTATCTTATCAGCTTCCTGCAAATTGCTTCTGGGCTTTCTGCCAACCATAGTAAGATTACGATTATTTATTCTTTGGATTCTTGTAGGCTGTTAAGAAAGTTAATTAACAGCCTTTGTTCGGAAAAAAACTGATTTAATTTAGTAAACTAAGGTTTGTACAGACTTTGTGTGTGCAGCGTTCTTTGGGACAGAACACACACACACACACACACACAAACACACACAAACTTTCCCTGGCAAGAAATCAAAAGATCAGAAACCGCTTTGTTGAGTCGCACAGCAATTATGTACAATTTGTTCCATGAGACAGTAGCTGCATCTGGCACATTGGGCGTGAGCATCGGTGGCAAAAAATGCTCTCGCCTTGGGGTAGGGTGGGGCTGGCAGGGCGATGCCCCCAGGGCAGGGAAACCCACGACCCCAAGAGGGAAAAATGAAGGAGACACATAAGCCCACCCGAAAAAGAGACAAACGCATCTCCTGCTGGCTGGAGGTTTCTGGGAGTTGAAGTCCACCCATCTTAAAGTTGCCAAGGCTGAAAAACAATGATGTAGATTACATCAGAACCAAACAGAATAACAGAGTTATGGAAGGGACCTTGGAGGTCTTCTAGTCCAAACCTCTGCTCGGGCAAGAAAACCTATATCTGTGATAGCGAACCTATGGCACGTGTGGCACAGATAGTACGCGAAGCCGTATCTGTGGGCACGCGAGCGTTGTCCTAGCTAAATTCCAGTGCGTATGCATGCGTTGGCCAGCTGATTTTCGGGCCTTCCGGGCCCACCAGAAGTTGGGAAACAGCCATTTCCAGCTTCTGGGAGGGTAGGGGAGGCTGTTTTCGCCCTCCCCAGGCTCCAAGAAAGACTCTGGAGCCTGGGGAAGGCGAAAAAACGGGCCTACCAGCCCCACCGGTAACCTTTTTGCCGTTGCATGCCAAAAGCGGTGGGAGCGCGGGGGAAGGTGTTTGCACGCACATGCACGGGGGGGGCATTGAATTATGGGTGTGGGCACGGGTGTGCACGACCCCTTCACATACTCCCCCCGTTTTTGGCATGCAACGGACAAATGGCTGTCCAATCTCTTCTTGAAAACCTCTAGTGATGGAGAACCCACAACTTCTGGAGGCAAGCAGTTCCACGGGTTAATTGTCCTCACTGTTAGGAAGTTTCTCCTTAATTCTAGGTTGCTTCTCTCCTTGGTTAGTTTCCATCCGTTGCTTCTTGTCCTGCCTTCTGGTCCTTTGGAAAATAGGTTGACCCTGTCTTCTCTGTGGCAGCCCCTCAAATATTGGAAGACTGCTATCATGTCCTCCCTAAAGTCCTCCTTTGCATTAAACTAGACAAACCCCCACAGATATTTGCCAAAATTGAAAAACAAACTCAATTCCTACAACTGTTCTCTGTATGTTTTAGTATGTTTCATTAGATAGGGCCAGGGGTGAAATGCTCCCGGTTCGGACCGGATCACCCGATCCGGTAGCGATGGAGGCGGGTGGTTCGGAGAACCGGTAGCAAAAATCCCTGCATCCCCACCCCCCATGCCCAGCTGAGCCGCGTGATCATCAGAGGCTGTTTTTCTTTTAAAAGTCTCTGCCGATCAGACAACTCAGCCTGGATCGTCAGAGGCATTTAAAAGAAAAAAAAGCCTCTGCTGATCAGGCAACTCAGCTTGGATCGTCAGAGGCATTTAAAAGAAAAAAAAGCCTCTGCCGATCAGGCAACTCAGCTTGGATCGTCAGAGGCATTTAAAAGAAAAAAGCCTCTGCTGATCAGGCAACTCCGCTTGGATCGTCAGAGACATTTTTCTTTTAAAAGCCTCTGCCGATCAGGCAACTCCGCTTGGATCGTCAGAGACATTTTTCTTTTAAATGCCTCTGCTGATCAGGCAACTCAGCTTGGATCGTCAGAGGCATTTAAAAGAAAAAAAGCCTCTGCCGATCAGGAAACTCAGCTTGGATCGTCAGAGGCATTTAAAAGAAAAAAAGCCTCTGCAGATCAGGCAACTCAGCTTGGATCGTCAGAGGTATTTAAAAGAAAACAAGGCTCTGCTGATCAGGCAACTCCGCTTGGATCGTCAGAGACATTTTTCTTTTAAATGCCTCTGCTGATCAGGCAACTCAGCTTGGATCGTCAGAGCCTTTTGAAAGCATTTTTAACAACCTCTTCGCATTAAAAAATGGTTTTAAAAGTTTTTTAAAAAATTGGCCACGCCCACCCAGTCACATTACACCCCCCCCCCCCACGCCATGCCCACAGAACCGGTAGTAACAAATTTTAGATTTCACCACTGGATAGGGCCCAGCGTTCAAGTCCGTCAAGATCCTTCGGCATTGAGAAATAGGTTATTGGAGAACAATTATAATGTGTGAAGAATAAATTTGTGAACATGAAAAAAAAACCTTTCAATAAAATTCGTTAGTCTGGAAAAGCGCCGGCAAGCTCTTTCTGATGGTTCCCCCAACGTTGCTTCGCACAACTCTCTTTTCTAATCTAGACAAATAGAAATAGAATAACAGAGTTGGAAGGGATCTTGGAGGTCTTCTAGACCAACCCCCTTCTTAGACAGGAAACCCTATAGCAGTGATGGGTCACATGGAAACATGGCTTGCACACGCTCGTTGGGGCCACACTCCAGAAAAGCCAAATGCGCAAGTTCTAATGCACATTCGTACCCAACGATCAGCTGGACTGCACGCATGTGCACCCCGGTTTTTGGCACGCGTGCCATTGGTTCGCCATCCCGGCCCTATAGCATTTCTACATCTATTTTCATCTAGGATTTACGATTTTGGGAAATTAAAGCATGCCTCTGTAGTTCCGCGTGTCTTTTTCTGAATCTCTCGCCTTCTGCTTTATTCCTGTTTGTGTTACCGCCGAGGAAGAAAGATAAATCTAATTTTTTAGGCTTTTTTTTTTTTTCCTGGCCATTTTCATAAACGATGATGGTTTCCTTGCAGTATTTTTTTCTGGAATCACACTAACGAGGTGTCTCTGGTGCTCAACCCCTCCTTTTAACATTCACGTTGTTATCACGATGTGACTCTTTTAGCATCTCTGAGTAGATACAGTTAGGAAACGGGTGCAAAAAAAAAATAGAAAAAAAATTGAAGAGTTTGGTCCTTGAGTGTGGCAGGAGAAAAAAGGCATTTGCATGAAAAGCCTCGAATTAGTCAAAGTGACAGAAGCAGACCTGGGAAGAGAAGAAGAAAAGAGAAAAAAAAAGAGGAATGATGAGCTCTATTTACGGGTTTCCTTGCCTCTTTAAAATAATGGTAGCATTTCCAAGCATCTTAAAACGTTTGCTTGGAATCCGACTTGATATACGGGGTGTAAAAAATGATAATTTCCATCAAAATGGAATAGAGGAGAAGTTTTGGAGGGGGGAAAATACAGTACACCACTGAAGAGGGAGGAACAGGGGGAAAAAAAGGTGATACAGGTAGTCGTTGCTTTACAACAGTTCATTTAGTGACCGTTTAAAGTTACAACGCCGCTGAAAAATGGGACTTATGACCATTTTTCACAGTTATGACTTTTGCTGTATTTTCCCCGTGATCAAAAATTTAGATGCTTGGCAACTGGTTCATACTTATGACCGTTGCTTCCTCCCCAAGATTTTCCCAGCCATCATCTGTGACCTTAAACACCCAGAATTCCTCCGCCATCATCTGTGGCCTTCAACTCCCAGAATTCCCCAGCCATCATCTGTGGCCTTCAACTCCCAGAATTCCCCAGCCATCATCTGTGGCCTTCAACTCCCAGAATTCCTCCGCCATCATCTGTGACCTTCAACGCCCAGAATTCCTCCGCCATCATCTGTGGCCTTCAATTCCCAGAATTCCTCCGCCATCATCTGTGGCCTTCAACTTCCAGAATTCCTCCGCCATCATCTGTGGCCTTCAACTCCCAGAATTCCCCAGCCATCATCTGTGGCCTTCAACTCCCAGAATTCCCCAGCCATCATCTGTGGCCTTCAACTTCCAGAATTCCTCCGCCATCATCTGTGGCCTTCAACTCCCAGAATTCCCCAGCCATCATCTGTGGCCTTCAACTCCCAGAATTCCTCCGCCATCATCTGTGGCCTTCAACTCCCAGAATTCCTCAGCCATCATCTGTGGCCTTCAACTCCCAGAATTCCCCAGCCATCATCTGTGGCCTTCAACTCCCAGAATTCCTCCGCCATCATTTGTGGCCTTCAACTCCCAGAATTCCTCAGCCATCATCCGTGGCCTTCAACTCCCAGAATTCCTCCGCCATCATCTGTGGCCTTCAACTCCCAGAATTCCTCAGTCATCATCTGTGGCTTCAACTCCCAGAATTCCTCAGTCATCATCTGTGGCCTTCAACTCCCAGAATTCCTCAGTCATCCTCTGTGGCCTTCAACTCCCAGAATTCCTCCGCCATCATCTGTGGCCTTCAACTCCCAGAATTCCCCAGCCATCATCTGTGGCCTTCAACTGCCAGAATTCCCCAGTCATCATCTGTGGCCTTCAACTCCCAGAATTCCTCCACCATCATCTGTGACCTTCAACTCTCAGAATTTCCCAGTCATCATCTGTGGCCTTCAACTCCCAGAATTCCTCCGCCATCATCTGTGGCCTTCAACTCCCAGAATTCCCCAGTCATCATCTATGGCCTTCAACTCCCAGAATTCCTCCACCATCATCTGTGGCCTTCAACTCCCAGAATTCCCCAGCCATCATTTGTGGCCTTCAACTCCCAGAATTCCCCAGCCATCATCTGTGGCCTTCAACTCCCAGAATTTCCCAGTCATCATCTGTGGCCTTCAACTCCCAGAATTCCTCCGCCATCATCTGTGGCCTTCAACTCCCAGAATTCCTCCGCCATCATCTGTGGCCTTCAACTCCCAGAATTCCTCCGCCATCATCTGTGGCCTTCAACTCCCAGAATTCCTCCGCCATCATCTGTGGCCTTCAACTCCCAGAATTCCCCAGCCAGCATGGTGGCTGTGGGATTCTGGGCGTTGAAGTCCACAGATGTTGTGGAGTTGATTCTGAAGTTGAAGTCCACCATGCTGGCTGGGGAATTCTGGGAGTCGGTCTGCAATTCTTCAAGTTGCCAAGCTGGAGAAACACAATTCAGGGTTTAAAATCCAAAAAAATAAATACCAGGCCGTTGACCACGTAAAACACCCTGTTCCCAAAGTGAGTTCCTCTCCTCAATCCAAAGGCCACTGACGAAGATTGGCAGCTGCCACTGCTGCTGCTGAGATGCATGTTCCCCCTTCCCCAATCCCTTGTATCGCCCTTCTGCATTTTCTCCCCCTCCCAGCGCCGTGCGGCTCCCTAGGCGGTTGACAGATGGAAAAAAAGGATTTGGGAAAGGGTTATTGTGCTCCAAAGCCATTATGCACCGTGCACTGTGCCAATCCTACACACGGCGTCTGTCGACAGAGAACGGTGGAATAGCGGGGGATCCGAGTTCCTGCCTTTTTGGTTTCGCTGAGTCTTTTCTGTTCATTTGGGCTGCGATGAGACAGGAAGGTGCGGTGCGTTGGAGTGTGCCTTCCCGGTGTATTTTTGCAGGCATCACAGGAAAACTGAGGGGATGCGCTTAATGGAAAGAAAGACTAGGGGTGACATGATAGCAGTCTTCCGATATTTGACGGGCTGCCACAAAGAAGAGAAGACAAGGTCAAGCTATTCTCCAAAGCACCTGAGGGCAGGATAAGAAGCAACGGATGGAAATTAATCAAGGAGAGAAGCAACCTAGAACTAAGGAGAAGCTTCCTAACAGTGAGGACAATTAACCAGTGGAACAGCTTGCCACCAGAAGTTGTGGGTGCGCCAACACTGGAGGCTTTTAAGAAGAGACTGGCCAGCCACTTGTCTGAAAGGGTAGGGGGATGGATTACTACAAGACTGCCAAATTCCCTCCCAAGTCTGTGATTAATGAAGGAGAATATTTGTAGCTCAGGCTTGGAATGAAGGGCCGTTGGTGCTCGCTGAGCTTGGTGGTTTTGTTTTTTAGATGTTTCATGGCCCAACTAGGAATCATTATCAGTGCTAGAAGAGAGGGAGGTGTTGTGACCCAGGCCCAAGTAAGTAGTAGGAAAATCAGTCAATGGGAAAAAAAAAAAAACAAACTTTATTCGAACAGCTGAGAATTACTTCATTCCCAGCGTCTTTCAACTCAATTAAAGCAAATTCCTCCCAACACAAATTCCTCAGTCCTATCGCAAACCTTGGTAGGCAAACTGCCAAAGGCCTTTCTTGGCAAACGTTCAGAAGTCACAGATACAAAAATAAATACAAGACGTAGACGAAGAAGAAGACGAAGCTACCAACGTTGTTTTCCGGCCAAGCCCAAACGCCGTTGCTGGTCTGTTTTAAGCCTTATGGGAGGGGCCAATCATCTCCTGGCCTTACTCCCGAGTTGTCCTCTTTGCTTGAGCTGCTCTTTCCTTCTGGCAGCTCTTCTCATGCGTGCACTAGGAACAGGCTCCTCCTGTTCCTCTGCCTCTCTACTGTCAGCCTCTGGAGGCTCCGGAGTCCGCACATCACTCCCCGATGGCCCTGGCCCCATCTCTGCCTCCGACGCAGAGCCCTCATCCGGGCCTTCCCCAGCCTCCAGGACTGGCCCCTGTTCTTCCTCAGCCTCATCGCTGTCCGACTCCACTGCCAGGTCTGCAGGCTGCTGGCAGACCACAACAGGAGGTTTGCTGAGAGGGAGGAGGAGGACGACGACTGTAGAGTCCTCAGTGCTCTCTGAGCTTGGTTGTTTTCTTGCAGATGTTTCATTACTCAAACTAGGTTACATCATTAGTGCTAGTAAAGCTACTCCATTACTGAGAGAGAGAGAAAAAAAAGAGAGATGGAAAAAAGGGAGAGAAAGAGAAATACATGCTTTGGGTCCTCCCATTCTCCCTCCCCACCCCCACCCCCAAATCTGCCAGTTTCCACACCTGTTTTTCCTGGGATAAATATTCATCGCTTCCAGCCAGCACAGGCTGATGAATTTTAAGCAGCCTGGAATTGTATTAATATATCTGGTTAGTTTTCCTGCCAGGCGAATATAACGTTGGAACGGGATCATCTGGATTTTGAAATCGTTGGGAAAGTCGGGTGTTAGCTAATCAAATGGCGTGGCCCCCAGGACCAAAAAAAAAAAAAAAAAAGGAAAAAAAGGCATCAAATTTTATAAGCGCTGAGGGTACATTTCAGCCCAAGTTGTAAATCTGGAATCCTGACTTAATTAAAATTAAATCGCTTGGCATGTTGGCAGCTTTGCAAGGAACCTGTACAGGATTATTTGTCCTATATTTTAGTTCTGCTTTGACTGGATTTCCTTGAAGATCTAACATAGGCTTGTCCAATGTCCCAAAGGGGCTTTTTTAAGAGGCAACTGGACTTTCTTGGATTGTTGTTTTTTTGAACATCTTCTTTGAAGATAGCAAAGTCCACATTTTGGACAGAGACGACTGCTGGTTTGAAAGAGGGGTCAAAGAGCCATCTATGTCAGAGGTGGGTTTCAGCAGGTTCTGACCAGTTCTGGAGAACCGGCAGCGGAAATTCTGAGTAGTTCGGAGAACCGGTAGTAAAAATTCTGACTGGCCCTGCCCCCATTTTTCTCTGCCTCCCGAGTCCCAGCTGATCGGGAGGAAATGGGGATTTTACAGGATCCTTCCTCTGGAGTGGGATGGGAATGGAGATTTTACAGAGCCTTGGTAGTATAGTGGTCTAAGGCACCCTGTTATTAAGCTGGTTATTAAGACCAGTTGCTTGCAATTACTGCAGGTTCGAATCTCGCCAAGGCTCAAGGTTGACTCAGCCTTCCATCCTTTCTAAGTAGGTAAACTGAGGACACGGTTTGTGGGGGCAATAAGCTGACTTTGTATAAATATACAAAAGGATGAAGGCTATTGCTGAGCACATTGTAAGCCGCCCTGAGTCTCCGGAGAAGGGCGGCATATAAGTCAAATTAAAAAAAAAAAAAAGTATCCTTCCCCTGGAATGAGGTGGGAATGTAGATTTTACAGTATCCTTCCCCTGCCACGCCCACCAAGCCACACCCACAGAACCGGTAGTAAAAAATTTTGAAACCCACCACTGAATCTATGTCCAACTTGAACAGCCCTTCCCCCACAGAGGGGAAGGGATACGACATCATCTATCTCCAGTCTACAACACAATCCTTTCAGCAGTTCCAAGAAGGCTCCACATCTATTTGCACCACTCAGGTGACCCTGAGGACACAGACAAACCTCCAAGTAGCCTCAACGTCTCTCTAAAAGGATGCAAATGACCAGCTGTCTGCAAGGAATATAAATCCTTCCATTCCCCACCTTCCAATCAGAGCTGAAGAAGCTTCTTGAATGAGAAGCGAAACGTCTTCAAAGGAAAAACTAGAAAGTCCATTTTGCCTCTTGAAAAAAAAGCACCTTGGGAATAACCATGATCTAGATGACTGAGAAGCTCCATTGAGATTTAGCTAGGCTTGTCCAATATTTTGGCTTTATGGGGCTGCAATGATGGAAGAGAAATTGACTTGGGCTGTGTATATTGTTGTTGTGTTACCAACCAGCAGAGTGTAGAGCACAGAGAAACGTTGCTGAGAGCAATGAATAAGAGATGTGCAAACTGGTTTATCAAAAGTTTACTTTATAGTGAAAAAAACAATCTCATAGTCTTTAAACCAATCCAAGTCTTTGCCAGTTAAATCACTCTGGTTCACAAACCACAATGGTAGCAGATCCATCCAACGATGATAGCACAATGGTAGCAACTCCTCACACAATGGTAGCATATCATCAAACTGAATACCTTTCTTAAATACGTTTACAACTAGTGATTATCTAATTACAGCATGACTCAGCATTACAATGAATCAGCAGTAGAACTTTAAAGTCACACAATACATATTCATATTAAAGTCACAGAACACATATATTGTCTGGACAACTTGTTAGGCTCAAACCATATCCTAACAAAATGTATACAAGGATTCTTTGGCTTACAATCACAATTGAATCCAAAATTTCCATTTGCTGAGTAATGGAATTTTGTAACCACATTACAAAAAAAGATGTTTGAGACTTTGGAAAAAGTGCAGAGAAGAGCAACTCAGATGATTAAAGGCCTGGAGACTAAAACATACGAAGAACCCGGTTGCAGGAATTGGGTAATGGCCAGTCTAGAGAAAAGAAGGACTAGTGGGGGACATGATAGCAGTCTTCCAGCATTTGAGGGGCTGCCCCAAAGAAGAGGGGAGTCAATTTATTTTCCAAAGCACCAGAAGGCAAGTGAAGAAGCAATGGATGGAAATGCATCAAGGAGAGAAGCAACGTGGAATTAAGGAGAAATGTCTATGGAGATTCTCCGTCATCCAGGTTGTAGGAAGAAATATCCTTCTGGGTTCAGCTCCAAGTGGGGAAAAAAGACACTGGGAACATGGAAACTGCTTGGAAAGATGGTTTAATGGTGGACAGGATCTACATGGTTTGAGTTCCTGAACAGAAAAAGGGCAGAGATACAGTGAGTCCCTGGATTTTATGCCCTCTCTGGCTTTGAACTTCCTGGGGCCCAGAAAGAGTATCCTGATTGGTTGTCAGACACCCAGGGGGTGGGGGTCTTAGCTAGCCTTGCTGGCTGATGGTCACATGTGCTTCCCAGGTCACATGCTTCTCAGGTCACATGTGGTGAGTTTCTACTGCTATTGTGTAGAGGGCTAATCCTATCTTTGTTGGATCTATGGCAATTCCTACTATGGCTCTGCCTGAAGGAGGCAGATCTTTGTTATGTAGAATAGACTGGCTCAGGCCTTAATGGCCCATTGACAAAGGGTGGGGGCAGGAAGATGGGAGTTGCTTTGTCTGTAAAATATGCTTCTCCATTTCTCATCCAGGGAAATATAATATTCTGCCTTTTTCATATTTCCTAAAACATTTCACTCTTCCAGGAAAGGGGTGGGTGCTAACTTCCTACAAGGTTATGGTTGCCCCAAAGGTGTTTTTTCAAGAGGCAGCTGGACTTTCTGGTTTTTCTTTGAAGATGTTTTGCTTCTCATCGAAGAAGCTTCAGAGCTGAAGAAGCTTCTTGGATAAGAAGCGAAACGCCTTCGAAGAAAAACCAGGAAGTCCAGTTGCCTCTTTTTAAAAAAAAAGCACCTCTGAGACAGTGAAGGAGAAACTTCATAACGGTGAGGACTATTAACCAGTGGAACAGAAGTTGCCTTCAGATGTTGTGGGCTCTTCGTCGCTGGAGGTTTTTAAGAAAAGACTGGACAGCCATTTACTTTTATTTAATTTGTATACCGCCCTTCTCCCGAAGGGCTCAGGGCCATTTGTCTGAAATGGTATTGGATCTCCTGCTTGAACAGGGGGTTGGACTAGAAGACCTCCAAGGTCCCTTCCTGCTCTATTCTGATTAAAAATAGAAGGGAGTTGCAGGATGTAAAAAGCGAGCAGGGAGGGGTGGATCCCTTGGATGTCACTTTCAGGGAACAATTCAGAGAGGTGAATGATGGTTGACTTCAAGGTTTGCTTGGATCCAGGAGTTCTCAAGGCTTTGAGGGAAGGGTGCTGGGTTAGGAAGCACTTGAGGTACGGATCACTTGATTTGGAATATTGAGTGGGCCTCTGATCAAATTTAGGTTCTTGGGAGTTTTGAAGGGATCAAAAGATCTGTAGCTCAGGGTTGAAATGATGGCTCCTCGGGGTTCTTGGAGCTTCGTTGTATTTCTTGAAGGCGTTTCATGACCCAACTAGCTAACATCATCAATGCCAGAAGAGAATGAGATTTGTGCGGAGGGGAGGAGGAGGAGGACTAGGAATGTGGGATCCTTGGTGCTTTCTGAGCTTGATAGTTTTCCTGTAGACGTTTCAAGACCCAACTAGGGAACATCATCAATGCTTGAAGGGAATGGAGTGGAGGAGGAGGAGGAAGAGGAGGAGGATTAGGATTGTGGGATCCTTGGTGCTCTCTGAGCTTGATAGCTTTCCTGCAGACGTTTTAAGACCCAACTAGGGAACATCATCAGTGCTTGAAGGGAATGGAGTGGAGGAGGAGGAGGAAGAGGAGGAGGATTAGGATTGTGGGATCCTTGGTGCTCTCTGAGCTTGATAGTTTTCCTGCAGACGTTTTAAGACCCAACTAGGGAACATCATCAGTGCTTGAAGGGAATGGAGTGGAGGAGGAGGAGGAAGAGGAGGAGGATTAGGATTGTGGGATCCTTGGTGCTCTCTGAGCTTGGTAGGTTTCCTGCAGACGTATCATGACTCAAGGTCCCTCCCAGCTCTATTCTGATGGATTCAGTCTTGCTCATTCTCACATACCTGCACAGCCTGAGACTGTAGGTCTACCTGTATTCTCCTGAGGCTGAATTTTGCTGCTCCTTTCTCTCTAATGTTATAAAACCTCTTCAAGTTCTAAACGAAGGTCAGTAACGGACAGGGAAGAGGTAATAAACTCAGTGTTGAGCCCAGTGTTGGCAACAATGTTCAGGAAAGTCGGGTTTTAACAGCCCTCTAGAGTTTGCTTGCAAGGAGAAAATAAATGCATCCATAAATTGCATTCATGTGTCCGTGCACCCCGCAAACAGCCATAAATGCAGGCCATTTGCCGAGCTTCCAAAATGCGATCTCATGACTTGTCGGTGGGAGAGCTGTCGGAACATTTTCTGTTTGAACAGGGGGTTGGATTAGAAGACCTCCAAGGTCCCTTCCAGCTGTATTCTGATTATTTTTTTTTTATTATTATTATTATTATTATTATTATTATTATTATTATTATTATTATTATTATTATTATTTTAATTTTGATTTATATGCCGCCCTTCTCCGGAGACTCAGGGCGGCTTACAATGCATTAAGCAATAGCCTTCATACTTTTGTATATACCTGCTTAGTAGGGCTTTCGGGGGCCCCCCCTAAGCAGTGTTCTTTTTTTATACAAAGTCAGCTTATTGCCCCCACAATCCGGGTCCTCATTTTACCTACCTCGGAAGGATGGAAGGCTGAGTCAACCTTGAGCCTGGTGAGATTTGAACTTGCAGTAATTTCAGGCAGCTGGTGTTACTTAACAGCACTTTAGACTGCTGCATCACCAAGGCTCTGCTCTATTCTATTCTATTCTATTCTATTCTATTCTATTCTATTCTATTCTATTCTATTCTACTCTACTCTACTCTACTCTACTCTACTCTACTCTACTCTACTCTACTCTACTCTACTCTACTTTATTTTATTTTGTTCTGTTCTGTTCTGTTCTGTTCTGTTCTGTTCTGATATTAAGACTCTAGAAAGAGCATCGAGAAGAACAGCAATAGTAATTAAAGGATTGTAGGCTAAAACTAAGGTTGAATAGTTGCAGGAACTGGGTATGTCTAGTTTCATGAAAAGAAGGATTAGGGGAGACATGATTCCAATATCTAAGCAGCTAGCACAAAGAAAAGGGAGTCGAGCTATTCTCCAAAGCACCTGAAGTTAAGGACAAGAAACAATGGGTAGAAACTAACCAAGGAGAGAAGCAACCTGGAAGTGAGAACAATTAGCCAGTGGAACTGCTTGCCACCATAAATTGTGGGTGCTCCATCACTGGAGGTTTTCAAGAAGAGACTGGACAACCATTTGTCTGAAACGGTACAAGGTCTCCTGCTTGAGCAGGGGGTTGGACTAGAAGACCTCCAAGGTCCCTTCCAACTCCGTTAATCTGTCATTCTCCAAGTCGTCGTCCATCCCTTCGCTTCAATTCTGCATTGTATTCTGCCGCTGCGTGTTCCATCAAATTGAGGGAGGGGACGGGGGTGGGTGGGTGGGACACGACAGAACGGTTGTCAGCATTTCTGAGCTGGCTTTCCGAGTTGTTTTGTTGCCTTGCGAATGTCCAGATTCCCTGTTTGTGTGAGATTACCCTGCAATTTACGAGTGTCGCATGATAATGTAATAGCACGATTTGGATTCCTGGCTGTCTAGATGGACATGGGGGGGTGATTGATTTAATGCTTTGGTTTTGATTAGGTTCCTGATGATGTCACATTTATCTTGATTATTTATCTTGCCGGCTATTAACCCAAGGTAGTGATTTGGGAAATGGCGCATTACTACAGAATTGATGTCAGCTGAGCGGTTTGTAAAGATTACAAATAAAAAGATAAGAAATGAGGCTGGGTGAGTCTCGGGTTAAAAGGCCTTGATGATCAACATCCCCGGTGTAAGTTGTTTGCTCATTTTCATGCTGTGCTTCCTTCGTGGCTTGCCTTGAATTTCTCTTTATTTATGAACACCAGACAAGAAAAATGATCCTTCTTGGTCAAGACAAGGCCTGTCCTTTCCATATGCAGTGGCAATGTGGAACAACATTGTTATTGCAAGGAGTTTAGTGATGCATTTTAATTTTTCCTGCCTATCAATCAATCAATCAGAATAGAACTGGAAAAGGCACCTTGGAAGTCTTCTAATCCAGGGGTGAAATGTAAAATTTGTTCCTAACGGGTTCTGTGGGCGTGGCTTGGTTGGGGAGGGGTGGTCATGTGACTTGGTGGGTGTGGCCAACTTTTTTTTTTTTTTTTTAACTTTGCAAAGCATTTTTTTCTAATGCTTTGAAAAGCCTCTCTGCTGATCAGGCAACTCAGCTGGGATCGTCAGAGACTTTTCAAAGCATTTTTTTTTTTTTACCACCTCTTCAGCCAAGAGGTTGCAGAAAAAAAATGCTTTGAAAAGCCTCTGAGGATCCCAGCTGAGCTGCGCGATCATCAGAGGCTTTTTTTTTTTTTTACTTTTAAAAGCATTTTTTCGTCGGAAGAGGTTGTAGAAAAAATGCTTTTAAAAGTTAAAAAAAAAAGCCTCTGATGATCGTGCAGCTCAGCTGGGTATGGTGGGAGGGGGGGTGCAGGGATTTTTGCTACCGGTTCTCCAAACCACCCGCCACCATCGCTACTGGATTGGGCGATCCGGTCCGAACCGGGAGCATTTCACCCCTGTTCTAGTCCAATTCCCTGCTCAAGCAGGAGACATCTATGCCAATGATGGCTAACCTTTTCCGGACAGAGTGCCCAAAGCGCATGCATGCTTGCCCAAATCCCCAAAATGCAATGCGTGCATGGCCCCTGCACACTCCCTTACACATGGCTGTGCCCCCCGCAAATGCCCCACCCTTCCATGCATGCGTGTTCCCCACACACACGAGTGCCACCCCTGTGCATGCATGGTAGAGACCCGAAGAGTAGCTGGCTGGCGGGAGACATGTGCACATGTGTGGTGGAGCTGAACTGGGGTGACGGCTCATGTGCCCACAGAGAGGCTGCTGCATTCCACCTTTGGCATGCGTGCCATCAGTTTGCCATCACGTCTCTCTGTTATTTCAGACAAATGGTCGTCCAATGTCTTCTTAAAAACCTCCAGCGATGAAGCACCCACAACTTCTGGTGGCAAGATGTTCCACTGGTTAATTGCCCTCACTGTTAGGAAGTTTCTCCTTCATTCCAGGTTGCTTCTCTCTCCTTGATTAGTTTCCATTCGTTGTTTCCTGTCTTCTGCTTGGTTTGGAAAATAAGTTGACTCCCCTTCATCTTTGGGGCAGCCCCTTAGATATTGTAACACTGCTATCATGTGTCCACCCTAATCCAGGGGTGAAATCCAGCAGGTTCGGACAGGTTCTGGCGAACCCGTAGCGGAAATTTTGAGCAGTTCGGAGAACTGGCAAATACCACCTCTGGCTGGTCCCAGAGTGGGGTGGGAATGGAGATTTTGCAATATCCTTCCCCCAGGAGTGGGGAGAGAATGGGGTTTTGCAGTATTCTTCCCCTGGAGTGGGGAAGGAATGGGGATTTTGCAGTATCCTTCCCCTGGAGTGGGGAGAGAATGGGGATTTTGCAGTATCCTTCCCCTGGAGTGGGGAGGGAATGGAGATTTTGCAGTATCCTTCCCCTGGAGTGGGGAGAGAATGGGGTTTTGTAGTATCCTTCCCCCAGGAGTGAGGAAGGAATGGAGATTTTGCAGTATCCTTCCCCTGGAGTGGGGAGAGAATGGGGATTTTGCAGTATCCTTCCCCTGGAGTGGGGAGGGAATGGAGATTTTGCAGTATCCTTCCCCTGGAGTGGGGAGAGAATGGGGTTTTGTAGTATCCTTCCCCCAGGAGTGAGGAAGGAATGGAGATTTTGCAGTATCCTTCCCCTGGAGTGGGGAGAGAATGGGGATTTTGCAGTATCCTTCCCCCAGGAGTGGGGAGGGAATGGAGATTTTGCAGTATCCTTCCCCTGGAGTGGGGAGAGAATGGGGTTTTGTAGTATCCTTCCCCCAGGAGTGAGGAAGGAATGGAGATTTTGCAGTATCCTTCCCCTGGAGTGGGGAGAGAATGGGGATTTTGCAGTATCCTTCCCCCAGGAGTGGGGAGGGAATGGAAATTTTGCAGTATCCTTCCCCTGGAGTGGGGAGGGAATGGAGATTTTGCAGTATCCTTCCCCTGGAGTGGGGAGGGAATGGGGATTTTGCAGTATCCTTCCCCCAGGAGTCGGGAGGGAATGGGGATTTTGCAGTATCCTTCCCCTGGAGTGGGGAGAGAATGGGCTTTTGCAGTATCCTTCCCCCAGGAGTGAGGAAGGAATGGGGATTTTGCAGTATCCTTCCCCTGGAGTGGGGAGGGAATGGAGATTTTGCAGTATCCTTCCCCTGGAGTGGGGAGGGAATGGGGATTTTGCACTATCCTTCCCCCAGGAGTGGGGAGGGAATGGAGATTTTGCAGTATCCTTCCCCTGGAGTGGGGAGGGAATGGGGATTTTGCAGTATCCTTCCCCTGGAGTGGGGAGGGAATGGGGATTTTGCAGTATCCTTCCCCTGGAGTGGGGAGGGAATGGGGATTTTGCAGTATCCTTCCCCTGCCATGCCCACCAAGCCATGCCCATAGAACCAGTAGTAAAAAAAATTGAATTTCACCAGTGCCCTAGTCCTTCTTTTCTCTAGACTAGCCATGCCCAATTCCTGCACCCCCTAAGTTTTAGTCTCCAGGCCTTTAATCGTCTTAGTTGCTAAAGAAAATTTTTTTAAAAAATGAAGAAAAAGCTAGAAATTTTAGAGCTCATTCTAAGCTAGCCTGCTTGTTTTTCGTTCTTTGAATAAAGGAGGGTAGGGGCGGGAAATCTTCACGCGGCTGCAATATTTGTTTTCCCGTATTGTGAAAATCTCAGATTTTTAGTTCCCATTCCAGAGTTCTGTGTCACACAGTCAGGCCATGCAGTCTTCTGATCCTACCAAGGGCATGAAATTTGGGTGCCCACTTTTGATCAAAACTGCAAGGGGCTTGTTTCGTATCGTGAGCTTCTGCAGCTGCACTCAAATCTGTTGTGGCTCCGTTGCCTGAGCCTGGGCTATCGACAGATGCAGACTCTGAGAGTGAGGGAGAGGAGTTGGCAAGGCCTCCCTCTCCAGGACCCTCCTCTCTGGCAATGCCTCCAGAGGACACCGAAGGCCAAACGATAGGCCCAGAGCCAAGCATGTCCCCGCAGCCACAGGTGGACAGCGACGAAGGAGATAAGTGCTGGCTGGACCCTCGGCAGAGGCACAGGGAGAAGCGTCTGCAGCAGAGGGGAAGGCGTGCCAGAGATTAGCCGAGTCACTGGACCACACCCCACAGGGTATAAATGTGGGTGTGGTGGCTGGTTCAGTTTGTGACGAGCAAAAACTGGAAATAATCCATGGTCTCTGCGTTACTGGACTTTGCCTGCTTTATCGGACTGCATTTGGATTAATCCTTGTATTGTTGAAAACTCTGCCTGTTTTATCGGAATGCTTGCAGTCTAATCTTTGTTTTGTGTGAGTAAAGTCTGAATTGGCAGCTAGCCACTGGGTTGCTGCCAGCTTTATCTTCAAAGAGTTTTGTCGTGTGGTTTATTAATTCCGGGCCGTCTGTGGGTGTGCGTGAGTGGGACGGGGACAGAACAAAATCAACATTGGGAACTGGGGAAACTGGAGATCCTTGAGCTAGCTCTACTGGTTGTTTTTTTTTTTTTTTTTTTAAGGAGCTCCTGACAGCCTGTAAAAGATTTAGGTATCATCTTGCTTGGCGTGTCTGGCTTTTTATGTTACGCTTTCAAATCCGTTTGCTTGAGCTAATAGCGCATCTTTAAATCCCTTTATTTACTGTTCATTGTCTCTGCCTCCAAAAGGACCAGTTGTTGTCTGGGCATCTGATCACTGCCTGACACTTGACAAAATGCCTCTGTCTCTAAGCAAAAGGAGCAAAATATCTCCAGCAAAGAGTATTTAGCATTTTATTTGCTATGTCCTGATCCATAACCCCCATAAAACCACAACGATCTATGTTGTTATGACCGAAATAACTCTCGGCGCTACTGTAATTTCAGCGGTTATTTGCTTACTGCGGTGGAAAAAGGATGAGGCTTCTAGTGTTTAAAGGCCTCTTTGAGCTCCGCAGGCCTGATTGCACTGGAGGTCAAGGGGAGTTGAATCCAAGAATCTCTAGGCAAGGATGGGTGGAGAGAGAGGGAGAGAGAGAGATGATAGAGAGAGAGAGACAGACAGAGAGAAATGATAGATAGAGATAATAGATAATGAGAGAAATGAGAGAGAGAGAGAGAGAGAGAGAGAGAGAGAGAGAGAGAGAGAGAGAGAGAGAGAGATATGGAAAAGTGGGGGGGAGGAATGGATAGAGATAGATAGATAGATAGATAGATAGATAGATAGATAGATAGATGGATAGATATAGATGGATGGATAGATAGATAGATAGATAGATAGATAGATAGATAGATATAGATGGATAGATAGATAGATAGATGGATAGATATAGATGGATGGATGGATAGATAGATAGATAGATAGATAGATAGATAGATAGATAGATAGATATAGATGGATAGATAGATAGATAGATGGATAGATATAGATGGATGGATAGATAGATAGATAGATAGATAGATAGATAGATAGATAGATAGATATTGATAGATAGATATAGATGGATAGATATAGATGGATGGATAGATAGATAGATAGATATAGATGGATAGATATAGATGAATAGATGATAGATAGATAGATAGATAGATAGATAGATAGATAGATAGATAGATAGATATAGATGGATAGATAGATGGATAGATATAGATGGATGGATGGATGGATAGATAGATAGATAGATAGATAGATAGATAGATAGATGATAGATAGATAGATATAGACGGATAGATATAGATGGATGGATAGATGGATAGATAGATAGGTAGAGATTGATAGATAGATATAGATGGATAGATATAGATGGATGGATAGATAGATAGATAGATAGATATAGATGGATAGATATAGATGGATAGATATAGATGGATGGATAGATAGATAGATAGATATAGATGGATAGATAGATATAGATGGTTTTATTTATTATTTATTTATTTTATCGCATTTCTATGCCGCCCAATTCCCAAGGGACTCTGGATAGATATAGATGGATGGATGGACGGACAGATGGACGGACAGACAGATAGATATAGATGGTTGGATGGATGGATGGATGGATAGATAGATAGATAGATAGATAGATATAGTTGGATAGATATAGATGAATAGATGATAGATAGATAGATAGATAGATAGATAGATAGATAGACAGATAGACAGATAATAGATAAATAGATAGATAATGGATGGATGGATGGATGGATATAGACAGACAGATAGATAGATAATGGATGGATGAATGGATAGGATAGAGATGAGAGAGAGAGAGATAATAGAGACAATAGATCCCATGGACCGGCCCATAGATTTCCATTGTTCTCCTCTCCTCTGCCTTCTGTGTATCCATGCATCAGGCACTGGACCCAGCTGTTCCTCTTCCTCATCAGGCACCTCCAGACTTGGGGGCTGTTGACTCTCCATCTGAAGGCTAATGGAAGGCCCAGGCTCCACCTTTGTCTCTCTCTCTCTCTCTGACAGCTCCATTCCCTCTTCCCCCTCGGAGTCCCAGGTTGCCTTGATGTTGCCCCTCATTCCACGTCTCTTCCTCCTCCTCTGATTCAGCTGCTGGAGGGGCCGGCAGCCGACAGGTCACAACACCCTTCCTTCCTTCCTTCCTTCCTGAAACTCCCTTCCCTCCCTCCCAAATTAACCTTCCTTCCTCAACATTAATCAAACTTCCTTCCTTCCTTCCTTCCTTCCTTCCTTCCTTCCTTCCTTCCTTCCTTCCATATTACCCTTCCTCAACATGAAACTCCCTTCCCTTCCTCCCAAATTAACTTTCCTTTCTCAACATTAACCTACCTACCTACCTTCCTTCCTTCCTTCCTTATTTCTTCCCTTCCTCTCAAATTAACTTTCCTTCCTCAACATTAATTATCCTTCCTTCTTCTTTCCTTCCTTCCTTCCTTCCTTCCTTCCTTCCTTCCTTCCTTCCTTCTTCCCTCCCTCCCAAATTAACCTTCCTTCCTCAACATTAATCAACCTTCCTTCCTTCCCTCCCTCCCTCCTTCCTTCCTTCCTTCCATATTACCCTTCCTCAACATGAAACTCCCTTCCCTTCCTCCCAAATTAACTTCCCTTCCTCAACATTAATTATCCTTCCTTCCTTCTTTCCTTCCTTCCTTCCTTCAACTCCCTTCCCTCCCTCCCAAATGAACCTTCCTTCCTCAACATTAATCAACCTTCCTTCCTTCCTTCCTTCCATATTACCCTTCCTCAACATGAAACTTCCTTCCCTTCCTCCCAAATTAACTTTCCTTCCTCAACATTAATTATCCTTCCTTCCTTCCTTCTTGTCTTCTTTTCTTCCTCCCTCCTTTCCTTAATTACTTACTTACTTACTTCTCTCCTCCCTCCCTCCCTTCCCTCCTTTTTTTCAAAGGGGACAGAAAATGCGTTGAAATTCCCCAAATATGAAAAAAGAAAATGCTACCTTTCACGGAAGTTTGTAATCACCGCAGGGGTCTGTTGTCTGATGTTTGTTTTCGTCGTCGGCTCTTGTTTATAAAGTCGGCATTGTTTCAGCTGGATGTTGTGATCTGTTTTGTTTGGATTGCCGCAGTATGATTTATACAGTAAGGATAGAAACACTTGCTCAAGTTAAACGGGAATGAACGGATCACATGGGCAGTGGTTGGCGGAGGCCAAGCTGGCTGAATCTATCAGCGGCGATGAGCGACGCTAATTAGTTGTTGCATTGTTCCAGTTTAAGGCGAGTCGCAAAAGATCGGAGTACGGAAGAGTATTGTTAAGAGTATTATTATTATTTAAAGTATTATGAAAGGTAGGATTAGACCAGTGTTTTTCAACCTTGGAAGCTTGAAGATGGGTGGACTTCAACTCCCAGAATCCCCCAGCCAGCGCTGCTTGCTAGGGGATTCTGGGAGTTGAAGTCCACCCATCTTCAAGCTTCCAAGGTTGAGAAACACTGGATTAGACCAACATGAGTTGTTTTATTTGATTATAGGTAGTCCTCGGATTAGGACCACAATTGCCACCGGAACCCTTGTCGCTAAGTGATGTGGGCATTAAGCGAGTTGCGGTCGGATTTATTGTTTTTCTTGCCACGGTCGTTAAATGAATCATGCCATGTAAAGCAATCAAGCTTTTCCCCCCTCCCCAATTGACTCTGCTTGTCAGAAGCCCCTTCCCCAGGAAAAGTCGTTAAGTGGTGATCATGTGGCAATGGGATGCTATAACTCGACTTACGACCACAATGGAGCCTAACATTTCTGTTGTTAAGTGAGACGTTTAAGTGTTGTTAAGTGAGTTTTTCCCCGTTTTTCCTCCTTCCTTGCCAGAGTTGTTCAGTGAATCACTCCAGTTGATAAGTTAGTGACCTGGTTGTTAAGTGAATCTAGCTTCCCCCATTGACTTTGTTTGTTGGAAGGTCGCAAAAGGGGATTGCGTGACTCTGGGACATAGCAACCGTCATAAATATGAATTGGTTGCCGAGCGTGTGAATTTTAATTTCAACAGTGAAAACCAGGGTGGATTTGATTTAAATTGAGTTGATTTAAATCACAATTTAAATCATGATTTAAATCACTAGTAAAAAGGCTTGATTTAAATCAACTCCATTTAAATCATAATTTTTAAAGAGCAACTGTCATCTCTGCTACTCCTTTGACCCGCTGTTGACTCACCGATAGTCCCAGTGTTGCAGAATATACAGCCTCGTGCTACAGAACTAAGCTCCATTTCATGCTGAATAAACTAAATTATTTATGTATCTTAAATAGAAAACTATCTTACGATAGATTTTTACCCCAAAAGTTTTTTATTAAAATAAATTCAATAAAAATCAAAAAAATCCATTTTAAATCAAAAAAATCTGATTTTTGTGATTTAAAAAAAAAATCATTGATTTTTATCCACCCTTGTGAAAACTGGTCATACGTCCCAGCCAACATAGCTGAAATTATGGACTACAGTAACTATGGACCTTGGGCGCTTTAAGACTTGTGGACTGCAAATCCCAGAATTCCCCATCCAGCATGGCTGGCTGAGGAATTCTGGGAGTTGAAGTTTACAAGTCTGCTGTCTGAGGATTTCTGGAATTATATTGGCAGAGCAGGGTGACTTCGGTTTAGGTTAATCCAGTGGGGAAATCCAATTTTTTTTTTACTACTGGTTCTGTGGGCGTGGCTTGGTGGGTGTGGTTTGGTGGCGTGGCAGGGGAAGGATATTGCAAAATCTCCATTCCCTCCCCACTCCTGGGGGAAGGATATTGCAAAATCCCCATTCCCTCCCCACTCCTGGGGGAAGGATATTGCAAAATCTCCATTCCCACCCCACTCCAGGGGGAAGGATATTGCAAAATCTCCATTCCCACCCCACTCTGGGGCCAGCCAGAGGGGGTATTTTCTGGTTCTCCGAACTGCTCAAAATTTCTGCTATCGGTTCTCCAGAACCTGTCAGAACCTGCTGGATTTCACCCCTGGGTTAATCTGAAGTTTGTGTGTGTGTGGTTAAATCAATTGGAGGAACCAAGTTAGCAAATTTATAATTCAACCCAGGAAAAGAATTAATCCGGGAGGCGAGTTCAATTTATCATGTGAAACCAGCAATTGACTTACAGTTCAGAAAAGCATTTGTGGTTGTGTCTATGTTACTGTTGGAATTAAAATCTGGTCCGGTTCCAAGCTGGGAGAAAGACGCTGAAAATAAAATGGCTGCATGGAAAGAAGGTGTCTGTTTATTTAGATGCCAGAAACTTTAGTGACAGCAGCCTGTTTCTTGGGGTAGCTGACCAATTGGCTGGGTGAGTGGATGGATTTTTATAGGGTCCTGGGGTTTTGTCATTGAGATGCTCCAGAGGAGTTGTGCAATATAGTGAGCCTTGTGTCTTTTACTATTTCAATCAATAGGTTAATCCTATTATGTCCTAAAGGTCACGTCCTGTCCTTGGAGCTGGGGGGGGGGCGAGGGGTGCAAATTCTTAATCCCATCAACTCCAGCCTTCCCTGGGAGCTGTGGCGGGTGGCGTTTTGTTTATGAATAGGATGGCCTGGATTTCTGTAAATGGATACTAACTGGAGCATTCCAGTTTTCTCAATAGATCCAAGAGTATTTCCGTCATAAAACTTAACTGTTGGAGGGACTGCCTGGAGTGTTTGCCCGCTAATGGAGAGAAATGAATGATTTCATCCAAGAAAGCCTTTCTGGTGGAGAAGAATAGAATAGAAAGGAAGGGAGGGGAGGGGAGGGGAGGGAAGGGGAGAGGAGAGGAGAGGAGAGGAGAGGAGAGGAGGAAGGGACCTTGGAGGTCTTCTAGTCCAACCCCCTGCTCAAGAAGGAAACTCTTTCAGACAGATGACTGTCCAACCTCTTCTTAAAAACCTCCAGTGTTGGAGCATTCACAACTTCTAGTGGCAAGTTGTTCCACTGATTAATTGTTCTAACTGTCAGGACATCTCTCCTTGGTTCTAAGTTGCTTCTCTCCTTGATTAGCGCTGACTTCCTACCTACATTATGTTCTGTTATTAAATTTATATGCTGCTTATCTCCCTCTGCAAAAGCGTCTCTGGGCAGCTGAAATTGAAAATCCTCAATAGAGAAATTACGAATATTTTCTCCCTTCTCGCCGTAGTGGTTACCCAGCGCAAAGGCTGACGCTTAAAAAGTCCTTCCTTAAAACGCCCAGACTGGCAATTGCAGCCTTGCTGCGTCTCGATTCCCAGCTCCAAATATTTTTCCTCCCGAAATCTGTAAAAAAAAAAACGAATGAAGGGAAAAAAAAAAAACCCCTCTTTTTATGTCTGCTGAAACAGACGCGGCTTTCCTGTTATCCCTGAATGTTCCTGCGAGGGAGCAGCTGCGCGAGCAAATTAGACCCGTTTCCACAGCCGACGATGCGCCATATGCCAGGGCCCCAAATTTAATATTTAATTTTTATGTAATCATCACACGCCTGTTGCCATGGCGCCTAAGTAAACTGTGGAAATTGAAAAGGCCAAATTCAGGATCGCTCCGTCTCTCTGCCCCCCCCCCCCCACTGGTGTTTCCCCTCCCCCCCCAAAGTTGAGGACTACAGGTAGTCCTCAACTTACGACCACAATTGAGCCCAAGATTTATGCGGCTAAGCGAGACATTGGTGAAGTTGAGCTTTGCCCCCGTTTTACGACTTTGCTTGCCACCGTTGCTAAGTGAATCGATACAGTTGTTAAGTTAGTATAATATGGTTGTTAAGTGAATCAGGCTTTGCTTGCCGGAAGGTCGCAAAAGAGGATCACGTGACCCAGGGACGGTGCGACCGTCATAAATATGAAACAGTTGTCCAGCATCTGAATGTAAATCTTGGGGATGCTGCGATGGTCGTAAGTCTGAAAAATAGTGGAAAGTCACTTTTTTTCAGTGACGTCGTAACTTCGAACGATGCTTCACTAAGCGAGCTGTTGTAAGTCGAGGACGACCTGTAGAAAACACCTCTTGGTGTACTCGACTTACAACAGTTCGTTTAGTGACCGTTCAAAGTTGCAAGGGCTTTGGAAAAAAGGACTTACGACCGTTTTTCACACTTACGACGGTTGTGGCATCCCCATGGTCACGTGATCAAAATTCAGACGTTTGGCAACCGACTCATATTTATGACGGTTGCAGTGCCTCAAGGTCACGTGATTCCCTTTCGCGACCTTCCGACAAGCTAAGTCAAGGGGGAAGCCAGATTCGCTTAACAACCGGGTTACTCACTTATCAACTGCAGGGGATTCACTGAACAGATGTGGCAAGAAAGGTTTTAAACGAGGGAAAACTCACTTAACAAATGTCTCGCTTAGCCCCATAAATTAGGGGTGAAGCTGTGGTCGTAAGTCGAGGACTACCTGTAATTAACCCGTGGAACAGCTTGCCACCAGAACTTGTGGGTGCTCCATCACTGGAGGCTTTTAAGAAGAGACTGGACGGCCATTTATCCAGAATGGTGTAGAGCAAAGGTGTCAAACTCAAGGTGGCTGGCAGGTGCTTAGATCTGGTGCCTCTGCCAGTGGAAACGGAGCTCAGGGGGCCACTTGCGTCCCCCCCCCCCTCCAAGCTCTGTTTTGGCTTTGCATTTGAGCATCCAAGAAGGGACAGGAAAGGCGAAAGGGAAAGAGGAAAGACAAAGAAAAGGGAAGATGGGAAGAGAGCAAGGAAGGAAAAAGAAGGGAAGAGGAGGGGAAGGAAGAAGAAAGAAATGAGAACGAAGAGGGAAGGAAAAAGAGAATAGAAGAAGAATAACAGAGCTGGAAGGGATTTTGGAGGTCTTCCAGTCCAACTTCCTGCTTAGGCAGGAAACCCTACACCACTTCAGGCAAATGGTTAAAAAGAAGGGAAGGAAGGAAGGAAGGAAGGAAGGAAGGAAGGAAGGAAGGAAGGAAGGAAGGAAGGAAGGAAGGTTGATTAATGTTGAGGAAGGAAGGTTCATTTGGGAGGGAGGGAAGGGAGTTTCAGAAAAGAAGGAAGGAAGGGGGAAGGAAAAAGAAGAGAAGGAAGGAAGGAAAGAAGGAAGGAAGGAAGGTTGATTAATGTTGAGGAAGGAAGGTTCATTTGAGAGGGAGGGAAGGGAGTTTCAGAAAGGAAGGAAGGAAGGAAGGAAGGAAGGAAGGGGGAAGGAAAAAGAAGAGAAGGAAGGAAGGAAAGAAGGAAGGAAGGAAGGTTGATTAATGTTGAGGAAGGAAGGTTCATTTGAGAGGGAGGGAAGGGAGTTTCAGAAAGGAAGGAAGGAAGGAAGGAAGGAAGGAAGGGGGAAGGAAAAAGAAGAGAAGGAAGGAAGGAAAGAAGGAAGGAAGGTTGATTAATGTTGAGGAAGGAAGGTTCATTTGAGAGGGAGGGAAGGGAGTTTCAGAAAGGAAGGAAGGAAGGAAGGAAGGAAGGGGGAAGGAAAAAGAAGAGAAGGAAGGAAGGAAAGAAGGAAGGAAGGAAGGTTGATTAATGTTGAGGAAGGAAGGTTCATTTGAGAGGGAGGGAAGGGAGTTTCAGAAAGGAAGGAAGGAAGGAAGGGGGAAGGAAAAAGAAGAGAAGGAAGGAAGGAAAGAAGGAAGGAAGGAAGGTTGATTAATGTTGAGGAAGGAAGGTTCATTTGAGAGGGAGGGAAGGGAGTTTCAGAAAGGAAGGAAGGAAGGAAGGAAGGAAGGAAGGGGGAAGGAAAAAGAAGAGAAGGAAGGAAGGAAAGAAGGAAGGAAGGAAGGTTGATTAATGTTGAGGAAGGAAGGTTCATTTGGGAGGGAGGGAAGGGAGTTTCAGAAAAGAAGGAAGGAAGGGGGAAGGAAAAAGAAGAGAAGGAAGGAAGGAAGGTTGATTAATGTTGAGGAAGGAAGGTTCATTTGGGAGAGAGGGAAGGTAGTTGGAAGGAAGGAAGGAAGGAAGGAAGAAGGAATAAGAAGAGAAGGAAGGACGGAAAGAAGGAAGAAAGAAAGGAAAGAAGGAAAGAACGAAGGAAAGAAAGGAAGAGGGAAGGAAAAAGAAGAGAAGGAAAGAAGGAAGAAAAGAAAGAATGAAGGAAAGAAAGGAAGAGGGAAGGAAAAATAGAATAGAACAGAGTTGGAAGGGACCTTGGAGCTCTTCTAGTCCAACCCTCTGCATAGGCAGGAAACCTTGCACCACTTCAGACAAATGGTTAAAAAGAAGAGAAGGAAGGAAGGGGGAAGGAAAAAGAAGAGAAGGAAGGAAGGAAAGAAGGAAGGAAGGAAGGTTAACTAATGTTGAGGAAGGAAGGTTCATTTCGGAGGGAGGGAAGGGAGTTTCAGGAAGGAAGGAAGGAAGGAAGAGGGAAGGAAAAAGAAGAGAACGAAAGAACGAAGGAAAGGAAGGAAAGGGAAGGAAAAAGAAGAAAAGGAAGGAAGGAAGGTTGGTTAATGTTGAGGAAGGAAGCTTCATTTGGGAGGGAGGGAAGGGAGTTTCAGGAAGGAAGGAAGGAAGGAAGAGGGAAGGAAAAAGAAGAGAAGGAAGGAAGGAAAGAAGGAAGGAAGAAAGGAAAGAAGGAAAGAAGGAAAGGAAGGAAGAGGGAAGGAAAAAGAAGAGAAGGAAGGAAGAGGGAAGGAAAAAGAAGAGAAGGAAAGAACGAAGGAAAGGAAGGAAAGGGAAGGAAAAAGAAGAAAAGGAAGGAAGGAAGGTTGGTTAATGTTGAGGAAGGAAGCTTCATTTGGGAGGGAGGGAAGGGAGTTTCAGGAAGGAAGGAAGGAAGGAAGAGGGAAGGAAAAAGAAGAGAAGGAAGGAAGGAAAGAAGGAAGGAAGAAAGGAAAGAACGAAAGAACGAAGGAAAGGAAGGAAGAGGGAAAGAAAAAGAAGAGAAGGAAGGAAGAGGGAAGGAAGAAGAAGAGAAGGAAGGAAGGAAGAAAGGAAAGAAGGAAAGAACGAAGGAAAGGAAGGAAGAGGGAAGGAAAAAGAAGAGAAGGAAGGAAGGAAGGAAGGAAGGAGATTATAATGAGAGTAAGGGAGGATCTGAGGGCGGTCGTGCCTTAGCTCCTGGCTACCACAGGCGCCCCCATCACAAGTGACGTCAAGCTGGCCAGCCCCCCCCCCCCAGGTCAAACACAACCCTGATGTGGCCCTCAATGAAATGGAGTTTGCCACCCCTGGTGGAGGGTCTCCTCCTTCAACCAGGCTCACTTCAGGGTTGGCAGCTGGATTAAAAAACCTCCCAAGGTCACAACTAACTTCTGTTCTTGTATTTCACCTCCACTGGCTACTTTCCAACAATCGTCACCTTCATAAAATCCTTATCCAGGCCTGGAAGTTTGGTCTTGCATTCGTTAATAAAAACAATAACAGCAGAGGGTAAATTAAAATAATAATAATAATAATAATAGGCGATTATACGGGCAATTAATTTTAATTAATCCACGCTGGTTATCACCTTCCTTTCTTCCTTCTTTCTCTTCCTCCTTTCCATTCTGACTTTGGCTGGCTCTCTAGATATACGCATGCAGCTAGTTCTCGACTTACGACCACAATTCAGCCAAGCGAATTGTAGTTGTTAAGTGAGTTTTGCCCCATTTTACAACCTTTCGTGCCACGGTGAATGGTTGCATTTATTAAATTAGTAACCTGGTTAAGTGATTCTGGCCTCCCCATTAACTCTGCTTGTCAGAAGGTCGTAAAAAGGGGATCATACGATCCCGGGGCACCACAACTGTCGTAAATGTGAGTCAGTTGTGAAACGTCTGAATTTTGACGACGTGGCCATGGGGAAGCTGCAAGGGTCACAAACGGGGGTGAAATCCAGCAGGTTCTGACAGGTTCTGGAGAACCGGTAGCAGAAATTTTGAGTCGTTTGGAAAACCGGCAAATGCCACCTCTGTCTGGCCCCAGAGTAGGGTGGGAATGGGGATTTTGCAGTATCCTTCCCCTGGAGTGGGGTGGGGATGGAGATTTTGCAGTATCCTTCCCCCTGGAGTGGAGAGAGAATGGAGATTTTGCAATATCCTTCCCCCAGGAGTGGGGAGGGAATGGGGATTTTGCAGTATCCTTCCCCCAGAAGTGGGGTGGGAATGGGGATTTTGCAGTATCCTTCTTCTGGAGTAGGGTGGGAATGGAGATTTTGCAGTATCCTTCTCCTGCCACGCCCACCAAGCCACGCCCACAGAACCGGTAATAAAAAAATTTGGATTTCACCACTGGTGGTAAGTGTGAAAAATGGTCACAAGTCAATTTTTTCAGTGCCCTTGTAACTTCGGTCACTAAGCGAACTGTTGTATGTTGAGAACTACCTGTATGTATACGTACACTCCTACGCAAGTGTGACACACACACACACATATTAGGGGAGGCATATGGCATCCTCGCAACTGGTTTCTGTCAAAATTGTCCAGATGGGAAAAATGAGTATTAATGTGAGATTTCTGTCAGATATTTGATAAATAGATAGAAAGGTAGAACTGAGTGATTGATTGCTTTTCTCTTCCTTTTGGGTGAAGACGTTCTAGTAATAAATATAGAGTTACTTTCCTCTGGGAAATAAAATATTAAATTTAAATTTTAATTAAAATAAACCTGCCCTGGGATTTATGATGGCCGTTTTCTCAACCTTGCCAACTTGAAGCCGGGTGGACTTCAACTCCCAGAATTCCACAGTCAAAATTCATGGACTCCCAGAATTCCACAGCCTGCCCCCCCTCCCATGCACAGCTGAGCCGCGCAATCATCGGAGGCTTTTTTAAAATTATTTTTAAAAGCATTTTTTTTTCAACCTCTTCGGCTGGAAAAAATGCTTTTAAAAGTAAAAAAAAAAAAGCCTCTGATGATCACGCGGCTCAGCTGGGATCGTCAGAGGCTTTTAAAAGCTTTTTTTTCTACAACTTCGGCTGAAAAAAATGCTTTTAAAAGTAAAAAAAAAAGACTCTGATGATCGTGCGGCTCAGCTGGGATCGTCAGAGGCTTTTAAAAGCATTTTTTTCTACCACCTCTTCAGCCGAAAAAAATGCTTTTAAAAATAAATTTAAAAAAAAGACTCTGATAATCGTGCGGCTCAGCTGGGATCATCAGAGGCTTTTAAAAGCATTTTTTTCTACAACTTTGGCTGAAAAAAAAATGCTTTTAAAAGTAAAAAAAAAGCCTCTGATGATCGTGCGGCTCAGCTGGGATCGTCAGAGGCTTTTAAAAGCATTTTTTTCTACCACCTCTTCAGCCGAAAAAAATGCTTTTAAAAATAAATTAAAAAAAAAAGACTCTGATGATCGTGCGGCTCAGCTGGGATCATCAGAGGCTTTTAAAAGCATTTTTTTCTACAACTTTGGCTGAAAAAAAATGCTTTTAAAAGTAAAAAAAAAAAGCCTCTGATGATCGTGCGGCTCAGCTGGGATCGTCAGAGGCTTTTAAAAGCATTTTTTTCTACCACCTCTTCAGCCGAAAAAAACGCTTTTAAAAATAAATAAAAAAAAAAAGACTCTGATGATCGTGCGGCTCAGCTGGGATCATCAGAGGCTTTTAAAAGCATTTTTTTCTACAACTTTGGCTGAAAAAAAAATGCTTTTAAAAGTAAAAAAAAAAAGCCTCTGATGATCGTGCGGCTCAGCTGGGATCGTCAGAGGCTTTTAAAAGCATTTTTTTCTACCACCTCTTCAGCCGAAAAAAAATGCTTTTAAAAATAAATAAAAAAAAAAGACTCTGATGATCGTGCGGCTCAGCTGGGATCATCAGAGGCTTTTAAAAGCATTTTTTTCTACAACTTTGGCTGAAAAAAAAATGCTTTTAAAAGTAAAAAAAAAAGCCTCTGATGATCGTGCGGCTCAGCTGGGATCGTCAGAGGCTTTTAAAAGCATTTTTTTCTACCACCTCTTCAGCCGAAAAAAATGCTTTTAAAAGTAAAAAAAGAAAAGCCTCTGATGATCGCGCGGCTCAGCTGGGATCGTCAGAGGCTTTTAAAAGCATTTTTTCTACAAACTCTTCAGCCAAAAAAATGCTTTTAAAAGTAAAAAAAGAAAAGCCTCTGATGATCGTGCAGCTCAGCTGGGATCGTCAGAGGCTTTGAAAAGCATTTTTTTCTACAACCTCTTCGGCCAAAGAGGTTGTAGAAAAAATGCTTTTCAAAGCCTCTGACAATCCCAGCTGAGTTGCCTGATCGTCAGAGCCTTTTTTCTTTTTACAACCTCTTCGGCTGGAGAGGTTGTAGGAAAAATGCTTTTAAAAATAAAAATAAAAAGTTGGTCATGCCCACCCAGTTACATTACCCCCACCCACCAAGCCATGCCCACAAAAGCGGTAGTAACAAATTTTACATTTCACCACTGATTCTGTTCCTTTCCCCACTACCCGTCTTCTGAAGGGTTTTTCCAGCTTTCCTTATCAGCTAATCAAACGCTGATTAAATTTTTCTATCCTGAGCAATTCAACCCACACCCAGGCTACAGGCAAACTGATTGCTTCTTATTTTCTTCAAAAAACACCACTTGCAAATTTACTCAATTTGACCCCGGGTCCAGCATCTTTACGGATGAAGATGAGGTTGGTTGCAAAACAAAACGAACTGTTCCTCTTAAGATGTTCGGAGTCCCCCCCCCGGCATCAAACCTCGGTTAGTCGTGACTAATGCCTTCCTTGGTTTTACGACATTCTCCGGGGCAGCTGAAATGCAGAGTCTTCTAAAAAGACATACAGTGTATATATATATATATATTTGGTCCTTAATTATGGCTCTCGGGGTTAGCTGAGTTTGGATGTCACAAAAGTTGATCAGTTCTGCTTTGGAGTGAAATGTATTTTGGCCGGGGGTGGGGACTTTTAAAAAAAGTTTTTTTTTAAGACGCTCTTACACTTCGTCTAGCGTTTCGCAACTTCAGCAAGCTTAAAATTTCTGGGCGGTGGGTTGGTCCTCGACTTACGGCCACAGTGGAAGCCAACACGTTTGTTGCTAAGTGAGACAGTTGAGTTTTGCTCCGTCTTCTTGCCAGAGTTGTGAAGTGAATTCATTGCAGTTGTTAAATTAAACAGAATAACAGCGTTATGGAAGGGACCTTGGAGGTCTTCTAGTCCAACCCGCTACGTAGGCGGGAAACCTTACACAACTTCAGACAAATAGTTATCCAACATCTTCTTAAAAACCTCCAGTGTTGGAGCATTTACAACTTCTGGAGGCAAGGAGTTCCCCTGGTTAATTGTTCTCGCTGTCAGGAAATTTCTCTTTGTTAAGTGAATCTCGTTTTCCCGTTGACTTGGCTGATCAGGTCGCAAAAGGGGATCACATGACTCCCCGCCCCCCAACCGTCATAAATATGAGTCAGTTGCCAAGCATCTGAATTTTGATCAGATGACTACGAGGGATGCTGCAATGGTCATGAGTGCAAGAACCGTTGAATGGTCACTAAATGGATGGTTGTAAGTCGAGAGTTACCTATACAGGTAGTCCTCGACTTACGATCACAATTGAGCCCCACAAAGTGCTGTGGTTAAGTGAGATATTTGTTAAATGAGTTTTGCCCCATTTTTACGACCTTTCTTGTGGTCGTAGAGTGAATCGCTGCAGTCAGTAAGTGAGTAACCTGGTTGTTAAGTGAATCTGGCTTCCCCCTTGACTTTGCTCGTTGGAACATCTCAAAGGGGAATCACGTGAATCAATATGAATCAATTATCGAAGCATCCAAATTTTGATCATTTGACCATGAGTTATGCTGTAATGCCGAAATGTTCGTAAGTGTGAAAAATAGTCATGTCACTTTTTTCAGTCCTGTTGTAACTTTGAACGGTCATTAAACAAACGGTTGTAAGTTGAGGACTGCCTGTACTAAAGATTATTCCATTCGGTGTCCCCTGAATTATTTTTCTCTGTTTAACAGTCCGCTGTTCAATTTGAGAATAAGGAAATTACAATGGTGGACCAGAATTTTGGAGAAATTAAAATAGAAATTAAACATCACTTTCACCTCTAGAGTCGTCTTTAAATGGGGTGGAAATTAGTACCCGACGTGATCTTGATTTTGGTGCGATGCTTTTTCGTACTGTGAAATACGAATACGATAGCAACAACTTGTTGGTGGAACTGTCAGTCTTAAAGATAAAAGAATTGGTCAGTCTGCTTTCGTTGTTTAAAACAAGAATATTGTCCGAACTGACAGCCGCTGGGCTGTAGGAATTTAACCATTGGGCCTTATTTTGTACCGTTTTTAGTGAGAATATCTGTGTGATATTTGATCCTTCAAGCATCACTGCAAAGCATTTGTCTGCTAAATTTGCAAGAAGCTGGCTGGGGTTTATAAGAGTTGTAGTCCAAGTCAGACCAGGGTTGCTCAACCTTGCCAACTTTAAGACATGTGGACTTCTACAGCCAGTATTTGTGGACTCCCAGAATTCCACAACCAGCATTCATGGGCTCCGAGTCCCAGAATTCCACAGCCAGCTGTCAGCACTTCAACCTGCATTTACTCTAGTGCTGACATAAGAAGGAGAAGCGGAGGCGTCTGGAAAGGGACGTTTGACTTTTCACCTACTTATTTTCCCTGGAGATAATATCCCCTAGGAGATGGGATGAGAGGGGGGAAATTCCTTTGAGCTGGAGCAGTAGATTAGAGGTAGAGTGACTTGGAAGATGGCCAATGAGTGCAGAGGAGTGGGGAACGGAAAGGGAGGGTTTTGGGGCTGGACGTCAGTGTTGGCTTTGATTGGAGTCGGGTTAGAATGCCATGCTTAATAAATAGGAATTTTTCTTCAAAGACTTAGTTTGAAATGCAATTTATTTGAGACGACCTTGAAACTTGACACCAGTGTTCATGGACTCCGAGTCCCAGAATTCCACAGCCAGCATTCATGGACTCCGAGTCCCAGAATTCCACAGCCAGCTGTCAGCACTTCAAGCTACATTTACTCTAGTGCTGACATAAGAAGGAGAAGCGGAGGCGTCTGGAAAGGGACGTTTGACTTTTCACCTACTTATTTTCCCTGGAGATAATATCCCCTAGGAGATGGGATGGGAGTGGGGAAATTCCTTTGAGCTGGAGCAGTAAATTAGGGGTAGAGTGACTTGGACGATGGCCAATGAGTGCAGGGGAGTGGGGAACGGAAAGGGAGGGTTTTGGGGCTGGACGTCAGTGTTGGCTTTGATTGGAGTCGGGTTAGAATGCCATGCTTAATAAATAGGAATTTTTCTTCAAAGACTTTGTTTGAAATGCAATTTATTTGAGACGACCTCGAAACTTGACACCAGCATTCATGGACTCCGAGTCCCAGAATTCCACAGCCAGCATTCATGGACTCCGAGTCCCAGAATTCCACTGCCAGTGTTCATGGACTCCGAGTCCCAGCATGCAGGCTGGAAAATTCTGGGAGTTGAAATTTGAAAAGTTGGCAAGATTGAACGATTCTGGCCTAAGCCTCTGGATGAGATGAATATGGGAACTGACAGGCGATGACTGCGGGAAAAGTAGCCGAGTCCATCAGACGATTATGAACTACTTATTGTACAGTGGATAAATTATTAACAAGGAATGGAAGTCGGAATAGATTTTTTTTCTTTTTTTCTGGGAGCAGAAGAGCCGCCAGATTTCTGATGGAAATGCTTTAAAAGGAGAGCAGACAAATTCGTCCGATATGAAGAATGTCACAGTCAGTCGTTGTGGTGCCTGTTTGGTATCCCGATATCAAAGAAATTCGGGTGTTCGTTTAGAGACTGGGGTGGGGGGGGATAGGAGGGGAGGACAGTTGATCTGGGAGGGAGGGAGAGAGGAAGGAAGGAGGGAAGGAAGGAAGGGGAAGGAAGGAGGGAGGGAGGGAGGAAAGGGGAGGGGGAGGAAAGGGGAAAAAGGAAAGGAAGAGGAAGGAAGGGAGGGAAAGGAATGAGGGAGGGAGGAAAGTGGGAAGAGGAAGGAAAGGAAAGGAATGAGAGGGAAGGAAGGAAGGGGAAGGAAAGGGGAAGAGAGGAAAGTGGAAAGAAGAAAGAAAAGGCAGGAGAGGGAGGGAAGGAAGGGGAAGGAATGAGAGAGGGAGGAAAGAGGAAAGGAAAGGAAGAGGGAGGGAGGAAGGAAGGAAGGAAGGAAAGGAAAGGAATGAGAGGGAAGGAAGGAAGGGGAAGGAAAGGGGAGGGGAGGAAAGTGAAAAGAGGAAAGGAAAGGCAGGAGAGGGAGGGAAGGAATGAGGAAGGGAGGAAAGTGGAAAGAGGAAAGGAAAGGAAGAGGGAGGAAGGAAGCAAAGGAATGAGAGGGAAGGAAGGAAGGGGAAGGAAAGGGGAGAGGAGGAAAGTGGAAAGAGGAAAGGAAAGGCAGGAGAGGGAGGGAAGGAAGGAGAAGGAACAAGTGGGGGGAAGAGAGGCGAGGCGAGGCGAGGAGGAAATGGACGGTGGGAGGAAGGAGAGAGGGAGGAGAGGAGAGGAAGACTCAAGCAGGGAGGAAAGAAGGAAATAGGGTGGAAGGAAGGAAGGAAAGAAGGGAGAGAGGGAGGAAATAGAGTGAGAACTGGCTCAATTGTGGTCATAAGTCGAGGACTCGCAATTATGGTCTTAACAGCTCTGCAAAGCAAAAGAAAGCTGAAGAGCCTAAGGCCCGTCCTGGTTTCACTTAATGACAGCTTTGCTTAACAGCCGAGTTGCCCCTTGCCCATTGTGGTGACTAAACGAGGACTTGCCTGCAGAAACCAGGCAGGCTGACGATTGAAGGTTTGGCTCAGATTTCCGTGCCTGCTTTATCATCCTCCCTTCGTCCCTTTTCTCATTCTTCCAAATTTATTTTGACTTCATTTAAAATAAGTTATTCTGTGTATTTATCCTGCGGTTCCTTGAATAGTCTTCAAGGGCTGCGAAGTCAGGGGCGAACCATATGCCTGTGATAAAAAAGAACTGCCAAGAAACTTGGAAAAAAACAGCTTGAACAGAAAGAGAAAAGCAGCTAATAAAACAAGAAAAAACAGGCTCAAATCCATTTTAAAACACACAGCCAGAAGCCACCAAATAAAAAAATAGAATTTACTTACTCGGGCTGACTCACTCTGCTTACTCGTAGCTCTTATCCCTCCGAGGCAAGGTGTAGTAGATACTCCCCAGCTCAGCTCAGCCTAGTTCCTTTGCCATACATAGTTCCTTTGCCTTGGTAGTACAGTGGTCTAAGGCACCCTGTTATTAAGAACAGCTGCCTGCAATTACTGCAGGTTCGAATCTCGCCAAGGCTCAAGGTTGACTCAGCCTTCCATCCTTTCTAAGGTAGGTAAATTGAGGACCCAGTTTGTGGGGGGCAATAAGCTGACTTTGTATAAATATACAAAAGGATGAAGGCTATTGCTTAACGCATTGTAAGCCGCCCTGAGTCTCCGGAGAAGGGCGGCATATAAATCAAATTAAAAATAAATAAGTAAGTAAATAAATAAATAAATAAATAAATAAATACAGGTAGTCCTCGACTTACGACCACAATTAAGCCCAAAATTTCTCTTGCTAAGCGAGACAGTGCTTTGGCACTTGTTTGTTTGTTTGTTTGTTTTCGTATTCCCAGGCTAATCTATACCTCTGGATCTCCTGGTGGCCTCCCATCCGAGCACCCCCCAGCTCCAAAAACTACTGAGAGCAACCAGCAATAACCAAGTCCTTGCCACGCGGGCAATTCCTTCCGTCTCGCACCCAAAATGAAAACGAACACCCCCCCCCACACACACAAAAAAAAAACCCCAACCACACAATAAAATGGAATCATATCATAAAATTGCAGCGTTTTTAATTAAGAAGGGGCATTAAGCCCGTCTTCCTGCTGTTGCAAGGTTTCAAAACTCAACCTGGAGCGAGAACGCTGATGGGAATTTAATTGGCTGCAAAATCAATCATTCTTCGGCGTGACGAGGTTCAGAGGTTGTGCCAGGGGCATTGCGCCAACACCAACATTGGTGTTGACCCTGTTGATGAGTCGGGGTGTGGGGGGTCCATCTGGCTTTTGCACATGGTGTTTCGGTGTTCCTTTTCCTCCATCCATTTGCAAATTGTGGCCGCCTGCTTCTCCCTCGTGGCTCTTCAGTGGCGCTGGATTGACAGTTCCTTATTCTGCCCGTCTCTATATCAATGATGGGCTGTTGTTTTCATAAGGGGTGAATTTTGGGTTTCTCCATTGCATCAGGTTTTAAGACTTCCATCAATCGATCAGAATAGAGCTCGAAGGGACCTTGGAGGTCTTCTAGTCCAACCCCCTGTTCAAGCAGGAGACTCTATACATTCCAGAGAAGTGTCTGCCCAGTCTCTTCTTAAAAACCTCCAGTGATGAAGCACGCACAACTTCTGGTGGCAAGCAGTTCCACTGGTTAATCGTCAAACACTGTTAGGAAGTTTCTACTTAGTTCCAGGTTGCTTCTATCCTCGATTAGGTTTGCATCGGTGGGCACGCGAGCTCAGCTGATTTTCAGGCTTTCTAGGCCCCTGGAAGTCGGCAAACAGGCCATTTCCAGTCTCCAGAGGGCCTCCGGGGGGGGAGGCAGTTTTCACCCTCCCCAGGCTCCTAGGAAGGCTCTGGAGCCTGGGTAGGGCGAAAAATGGGCCTACTGGGCCCACTGTGCCAAAAGTGGGGGAAGCATGGGGGAGTCGTGCACACGTGTGGCGGCGGGGTACATAGAATTATGGGTGTGGCCGTGCGCGCGCACGAACCCCCCCCTCCCCCGTGCTCTCCCCACTTTTGGCACACGAGCCATAAAAATCTGATTTTCTCCCCACTTTCTCCCCATGGATCACAATTTCTCGTTTAGAGCCAAAAAACACACACAGATGGTCCTTGACCTACGACCACAATTGAGCCCCAAATTCCCATTGCTAAGGGAGACCGTTGTTAAGTGAGTTTGGTTCCATTTTATGACCTTTCTAGGCCCCGTTAAGTGAATCACCCCAGTTGTTAATCCTGTTGTTAAGTGAATCGGGCTCCCCTCGTTGACTTTGCTTGTTAGAAGGTCGCAAAAGGGGATCCCGGAATACTGCAACCGTCGTAAGTATGAATCAGTTGCCAAGCGTCCAAATTTTGATTGCCTCACCATGGGGATGCTGCAATGGTCGTAAGTGTGGGAAATGGTCGTAAGTCAGTGCCGTTGTAACTTGGAACAGACACTAAATCCATACATGCCAGCGAATTGAAGTTCACACATACCGGCTGGGGTACTCTGGGAATTGAAGTCTGCATGTGCCAGCTGAGGAATTCTGGGAGTTGAAGTTCCCACATACCAGCTGGGGAGTTCTGGGAATCAAAGTGCACACATGCTAGATAGAAAATTAGAGTAGCATTTCAATAGTTCTTAAGACTTGACCTTTTATTTAATTCAAGGCATTGGATTAAATCAGTGTTTCTTAATTGCATCAGCTTTTAAGACCTGGGGACTTCAACTCTCAGAATTCTGGGAGTTGAAGTCCACATATGCTGGCTGAGGAATTCTGGGAGTTGAAGTCCACATGTGCTGGCTGAGGAATTCTGGGAGTTGAAGTCCGCATGTGCGGCTGGGAAATTCTGGGAGTTGAAGTCCACATGTGCAGCTGGGAAATTCTGGGAGTTGAAGTCCGCATGTGCGGCTGGGAAATTCTGGGAGTTGAAGTCCACATGTGCCAGTTGGGGGAATTCTGGGAGTTGAAGTCCGCATGTGCGGCTGGGAAATTCTGGGAGTTGAAGTCCACGTGTGCAGCTGGGAAATTCTGGGAGTTGAAGTCCACATGTACTGGTTGGGGAATTCTGGGAGTTGAAGTCCGCATGTGCCAGTTGGGGGAATTCTGGGAGTTGAAGTCCGCATGTGCCAGTTGGGGGAATTCTGGGAGCTGAAGTCCGCATGTGCGGCTGGGAAATTCTGGGAGTTGAAGTCCACATGTGCTGGCTGGGGAATTCTGGGAATTGAAGTCCACATGTGCTGGCTGGGGAATTCTGGGAGCTCAAGTCCACATGTACCAGTTGGGGGAATTCTGGGAGTTGAAGTCCGCATGTGCTGACTGTGGAATTCTGGGAGTTGGAGTCCGCATGTGCTGACTGGAATTCTGGAAGTTAAAGTCCGTATGCAGCAGCTGGGGAATTCTGGGAATTGAAATCCACACATGCCGGCTAGGGAATTCTGGGACTTGAAGTCCACCACATCTTTAAAATTGCTGGGATTGAGAACTCTGTAGCACTGTTTCTGGTTGTGTGTATGTGTTAAGGAACGTTCTTTCTATGAATAATCGCCATGACTTCAGCCAAGGCCTAATTGATCTATTAATAATGAATCAACATTGCAGGAAGAGCTGCCCAAAAGCCAAATTACACCATGTTCTGCCGGGCTATAAACAGACTGAGTTTTCTTTTCGCTTGGTGGTGGGCCCAAAACATGTCAAAACAACCCTGGCGTGTGTTATTTTAAGGGGATTTTCACACACGACACAGCCTCAGACCTGGGTTTCTCGCACACACACGGTGACCTGAGTCAGAACCTCGTCTTGCTTGCCCTGCTTCAAAAGAGGCCTTGTTTTTAGTTCGCGTTCAAATATTATACAAAGGAGGTGAATAAAAGTGTTTTTTTCTGCCTCCTTTCTCTTCAAGCCAATTTGCGGCTTTTGAATGGGAGCTGGAAATGTAAATGCTTCAGATCTGTGCAAAAGAGTCCCTCCCCTGCAGATCTTCGTCTCAGAGGTTGGATCTCCTCCTTCTCCTCCCCAATTTCTTTCTTTCTTTCTTTCTTTTTTTTGGGGGGGGGGTGAAAAAGAGCCCGTTGACTTGACACTTGCTGTCTCTGCTGCGAAGCAACATCCTGTCTTTCATTTATCTCTGGCTCCCCCATCTCTCTCTCTCTCTCTCTCTCTCTCTCTCTCTCTCGCTCTCTGACACTTGGTAATCAAACCTCTCCATCTCTATCTTGTAGGCGCAGGGAAGGTGTTGCCTTCATCCTTTTCCTGCAAATGAGATGATAGGTAGATGGAGAGGTGGATGAGGGAGGGAGAGAGAAGGAGAGACAGACAGACAGAGACAGAAACAGAGAGAGAGAGAGAGAAACACAAATATTAGAAATCATATTTCGAAGAAAAAGAAGGGATATGTGTACCTTCTCTCCTTCCCCTTCCCCTTCCTTCCCCTTCATCTTCTCCATATTTTGTCTTCCTCTTCTCATTCTCCTTCACCTATCCTTTTTCTCCTTCTCCGTCTCTTCGTCTTCTTGCTCCTCCTCTTCTCCTTCATCTCCTCCTTTCCTTCCTCCATCTTCGTCTCCATCTTTTTCTCCTCCTCCTCCTTCTCCATTGCCTCTTTGTCTTCTTCCTCCTCCTCCATTTTTCCCTTCTCCTTCTCCTCCTTTTCCTTCTCCATCACCTCCTCCTCCTCTTCTTCCATCTTCTCCTTCATCTCCTCCTCCTCCTCTTCCTCCATCTTCTGCTCCATCTTCTCCTTCATCTTCTCCTCCTTCTCCTCCTCTTCCTCATCTTCTTCTCTTCTCCTTCTCCATCATCTCCTCCTCCTCTTCCTTCATCTTCTCCTCCTCCTTCTTCTCCTCTTCCTCCATCTTCTTCTCCATCTTCTTCTCCTCTTCCTTCTCCTTCTCCATCACCTCCTCTCTTCTCCTTCATCTTCTCCTCCTCCTCCCTTCTTCTTTTTCTCCTCCTTTTCTTTCTCCACCTTTTCCTTCTCCTTCATCTTCTTCTCATCTTCCTTCATCTCTTCCTCCTCCTCTTCACCAGTTAAGACAACTAGCTCTGTAACATCTGGATGGCCTAACTCTACTTGATTCTCAAGTCCCAGACAAGCTTGGCCAGATGCTACCCCTTCACATTTGCTTCATCCTAAAAGAGGCCAATTTGCCCCCTCTCCCACCCCACAGCCTCATGCTTGGACTCCAGGGACCCATTTCCTGCCAATCTGGAGGATTATAGATGTAGTAATCCAACACACCTGGAGAACAGCTGGTGCCAGGTGTTCTGTCCCCCTCCCACATGCACACACACCAACAGACGTCCAAGAGTTAAAAACCAAACCAGCCGACAAAATCCTTTTCCTTATGATAACGGAACTTGGCAGCAACCTAGTGGCTGCCTGCCAAGAGTTTATTACTGATGAAGAGATAACTTCTCTCCGCTTCTGGTACATCAAAAGAAACAGCTCAATAATTACGGAGTCAATCAAGTCCAGAGATAATCCAGCAAAGTCTATAGCAAAAAGTCCGGCAATGCAGAATGGCGTGGAAGCTTTCAGCTTTGTTCGTCACAAGGTTTGACTGGCCACCACGCTCCCTTTTATACCCTGTGGGGTGTGGTCCAGTGACTCAGCCTAATCTCGGGCACGCCTTTTCTTCTGTTGCGCGCACTTATCTCTGCGACGCTGGCGTGGATCCAGCCAAGACTCATTACCCTCATCACTGTCCACCTGTGGCTGCGTGGACGTGCTTGGCTGCGGGCCTATCTCTTGCCCTTCGTCGGACACCGAAGGCATTGCCAGAGAGGAGGGTCCTGGAGAGGGAGGCCTTGCCAACTCCTCTCCTTCACTCTCGGAGTCCTCTCCTGCCGATGACACAGGCTCAGGTAATGGAGCCACAACACCAGGAGCTTCTGGGGTTTTTTTATTTTATTTATTTATTTTATTTATTTATTTCGTCAAGCATGTATTTTATGACAGATACAAGTGTAAACATAATTATAAATACATGAAATGGATACGAATAAAAGAAAACATTAGGATAGGGATGGTAGGCACGCTGGTGCGCTTATGCACACCCCTTAAAGACCTCTTAGGAATGGGGTGAGGTCAACAGTAGACAGTCTAAGGTTAAAGTTTTTGGGGGTTTGGGGAAGAAACCACAGAGTCAGGTAGTGCATTCCAGGCGTTGACCACTCTGTTGCTGAAGTCGTATTTTCTGCAGTCTAGTTTGGATCGGTTTACCTTGAGTTTGTATCTATTGTGTGATCTTGTGTTGTTTTGGTTGAAGTTGAAGTAGACATTGGCTGGTAGGACACGGTAGCAGATGATTTTATGTACTACGCATAGGTCAGATCGAAGATGGAGATGTTCTAAGTTGTCTAAGCCCAGAATTTCGAGTCTGGTGGCATAAGGTATTTTGTTGCGAGCAGAGGAGTGGAGGACTCTTCTCGTGAAATATCTCTGGACTCGTTCGATTGTATTAATGTCCGATATGCAGTGCGGGTTCCAGACAGATGAGCCGTATTCAAGAATTGGTCTGGCAAAGGTTTTGTATGCCCTAGTTTTTGCAGTTCAATATTACCGGAGAAGAAGCTACGCAAGATTAGGTTAACCACTCTTAATGCTTTTTTAGCAATTTTGTTACAGTGAGCTCTGGCACCTAGATCATTAGAGATGAGTACTCCAAGGTCTTTGACCGAGTAAGGGTCATCTGTTAGGTCGTATCCGTCCAGCTTGTATTTTGTGTTCTGATTCTTTTTTTTTTGCCAATGTGTAAGGCAGAGCATTTGTTGGATTCTAAAGGATAAAAGAGTCCTTTAAATCAGGGGTCTCCAACTTTGGCAACTTTAAGCCTGGTGGACTTCAACTCCACTCAAAAAGAGCCTTGGTAGTACAGTGGTCTAAAGCACCCTGTTATTAAGACCAGCTGCCTGCAATTTACTGCAGGTTCGAATCTCGCCAGGCTCAAGGTTGACTCAGCCTTCCATCCTTTCTAAGGTAGGTAAATTGAGGACCCAGTTTGTGGGGGCAATAAGATGACTTTGTATAAATATACAAAAGGATGAAGGCTATTGCTTAACGCATTGTAAGCCGCCCTGAGTCTCCGGAGAAGGGCGGCATATAAATCAAATTTAAAAAAAAAAAACAAAAAACTCCCAGAATTCCCCAGCCAGCAAAGCCAGCAAAGCAAAGCAAAGCCAGCAAAGCAAAGCTGGCTGGGGAATTCTGGGAGTTGAAGTCCACCAGGCTTAAAGTTGCCAAGGTTGGAGACCCCTGATTTAAATGGAAGTGATCCAGTTTGTCTCTCAATAGTTATTTTTTCTGAAGCTACTGCAGGAATCTGGGTGTCCCTGTCCAGCAAAATAACACATTTAAAATCCCTATGAAAACAGCCACTAAAATCAGAACAAATCAGCTTCAAAAAGCCCAGTTCCCTTAACTAAAAAGGGAGAGAGCGGAATTTTTGAAGGGGGAATTAAATTGACTGTGGCAGGAAAGATCTCGGTCTGCCTGACCTGGAATTACCTACTTAAATTATGTACTCGAAAGAGATTTTTTCAGGTCATCCAACTGGCATAAAAGAGAATCTGCTTCGTAAGATACAGTTCAATTGCAATTCAGAATAGAGCTCTGGAAGGGACCCTAGAGGTCTTCTAGTCCAACCCTCTGCTCAAGCAGGAGACCCTGTGCAGGTAGCCCCCGATTTACGACTGTAGCTGAGCCCACAATTTCTGTTGTTAAGCGAAGCATTTGTTAAGTGAGCTTGGCCCCATTTTACGATCTTTTTTTTTTTTTTTGCCACAGTTGTTAAGCAACTCGCGGCAGATCTTAAGTGACTGTCATAAATAGGGACCAGTTGCCAAAGCATCAGAATTTGGGTCACCTGATCATAGGGATGCTGCAAAAGTCGTAACTGTAAGAAACGGTCATAAGTCACACATTTTTCAATGCCATTGTAACTTTGACCGGTCAACTAAACCAAATGTTGTAAGTCGAGGACTATTTGTACCATGTCAGACAAGTGGCTGCCCAGTCTCTTCTTAAAAACCTCCAGTGACGAAGCGCCCACAATTTCTTGTGGCAAGCTGTTCCACGGGTTAATTGTCCTCACTGTTAGGAAGTTTCTCCTTAATTCCAGGTTGCTTCTCTCCTTGATTATTTTCCATCCGTTGCTTCTTGTTCTGCCTTCAGGGGCTTTGGAGAAGAGTTTGACCCAGGGGTGAAATCTATTTACCTTCCTTACTGGTTTGGAAGTGTGTGCACACATCACATGTGGGTGCAGACCCTCTGTGCATACGCAAAACCTTCTGCACATGCTCAGAGGGTAAAAAAACACCTGGGCAGAGCCTCAGGCCGCTATCGCTACCAGTTCTCCAAACTGCCGGCCACAATCGCTACCGGATTGCCCGATCCCGTTCAAACCGGGAGCATTTCATCCCCTCTTCTTTGGGGCAGCCCCTCAAATATTAGAAGTTTGCTATCATGTTACCCCCTAGTTCCGTGATGGCGAACATATGGCACACATGACACACGTGGCACATGGAGCCATATCAGTGGGCACACGAGCTCAGCTGATTTTTGGGCTTTCTGGGCCCCTGGAAGTCGGCAAACAGGCCATTTCCAGCCTCCAGAGGGCCTCCCGGGGGGGGGGGGGAGGCAGTTTTCACCCTCCCCAGGCTCCGAGGAAGGCTCTGGAGTCTGGGTAGGGCGAAAAATGGGCCTACTGGGCCCACTATGCCAAAAGTGGGGGAAGTATAGGGGGGTCGTGCACACATGTGTGGGGGCGGGGTGCATAGTATTATGGGTGTGGCCATGCGTGCGCACGACACCGCCCCCCCATGCTCTCCCCACTTTTGGCACGCGATGGCTTAAAGGCTAGCCATCACTACCCTAGTCCTTTTTTTCATTAAATTAGACATACCCAATTCCAGCAACCGTTCTTTATATGTTTTAGCCTCCAGTCCCCGAATCATTTTTGTTGCTCTTCTCTGCACTCTTTCTAGAGTCTCCAGCAGGGTGGATAAAAATCAATGATTTTTTTTTTAAAAAATAAAAAAAAATCAGATTTTTTTGATTTAAATCGGATTTTTTTTTATTTAAATCGGATTTTTTTGATTTAAATCGAATTTTTTTTAATAAAAAACTTTTTTGGGGTCAAAATCTATCATAAGGTAGTTTTCTATTTAAGATACATAAATCATTTAGTTGATTCAGCATGAAATGGAGCTGAGTTATGTAGCAGGAGGCTGTATATTCTGCAACACGGGGACTATCGGTGAGTTAACAGTGGGTCAAAGGAGTAGCAGAGATGATAGTTGCTCTTTAAAAATTATGATTTAAATGGAGTTGATTTAAATCAAGCCTTTTTACTAGTGATTTAAATCATGATTTAAATCGTGATTTAAATCAACTCGATTTAAATCAAATCCACCCTGGTCTCCACATCATTTTTGTAATATGGGGACCAAAAGTGGATGCAGGATTCCAAGTGTGGCCTTACTAAGGATTTATAAAACTGTACTAATACTTCACGTGATCTTGATTCTATGCCTCTGTTTATACCACCCAGGATTTTTATTAGCTTTTTTGGCTGCTGCCGCACACGGCTGGCACATGGTTTCTTGTCTTGCCTTCTGCTGCTTTGGAAAATAAGTTGACCCCCCCTCCTCTTTGTGGCAGCCCCTCAAATACTGAAATACAGCTAAGTCACTCCTAATCTTTCTTTTCTCTCGACGAGCCAAACCCAAATCCTGCAACCGTTCTTCATATATTGCATCTGACAGAGGCGGATAGAGTTTCTGTCTCATGCTGAACTTAAATGCATTTGGTAAAGAATGTGTCATCGCCGCTTAAATAGTGGGTATTTTTTTCCTAACATTGAGCCATAAAAATCTGATTTTCTCCCCACTTTCTCACCATGGATGAAAATTTCTCGTTTAGAGCCAAAGAACACACACAGATAGTCCTTGACCTACGACCACAATTGAACCCCAAATTCCCATTGCTAAGGGAGACCGTTGTTAAGTGAGTTTGGCTCCATTTTATGACCTTTCTAGGCCCCGTTGTTAAGCGAATCACCCCAGTTGTTAACCCTGTTGTTAAGTGAATCGGGCTTCCCTCCTTGACTTTGCTTGTTAGAAGGTCGCAAAAGGGGATCCCGGAATACTGCAACTGTCGTAAGTATGAGTCAGTTGCCAAGCGTCCAAATTTTGATCGCCTCACCATGGGGATGCTGCAATGGTCGTAAGTGTGAGAAATGGTCGTAAGCCAGTGCCGTTGTAACTTGGAACAGTCACTAAATGAACTGCTGTAAGTTGAGGACTCCTAGTTCATGTAGCCAATAGAGGTAGTCCTCACTTAATGATCAGAATTGGGATAAGAAACTCTTATCATTTAGTTTAGTTTAGTTTAGTTTTATTAGATTTCTATACCGCCCTTCTCCCGAAGGACTCAGGGCGGTGAATAGCCAAAAGATAAAAACACAGAAAATACAAAATTTAAAATAGGTTAAAACAGATTAAACAGTTTGGCTAAATTTTAAAAATATCCCATAATTAGACAAATTCAAATTCGTGTTTAAAATTTACATTTAAAATTTAAAAATTTTAAAAAGGAGAAGATTTAGGCCAGGCCAGCTTGATGGAATAAAAACGTTTTAAGCGCACGGCGGAAGGTGCGCAGATCCGGGATCCTCCGTATCTCCGGGGGGGAGCTCGTTCCAGATCGTAGGTGCCCCCACAGAGAAGGCTCTCCCCCTAGGGGCCGCCAGTTAAGTGCCACGGTCACTAGGAGGAAAATCACGGGACCATGACGGACGTACATCCCTTTCCATTTCGTCGTTAAGCAAAACATGATGTGACTACAACTTGTGATTTTACAGCCAACTTCTCCATCGATGGAGAAGCTAGATTCGCTTAACGGCCATGGCAAAAAATGGTCATAAAATGGGGCAAAGCTTCACAACTGCCTTGCACCCAAATTTTGGGCTCAGTTATGGTTGTACGTCGAGGATTAATTGTGTACTCTGATGGCTTGTGGGGTTTTTTTTTTTTTTTAGAAAAATGACTGTTTTTATGTGTTTACCGTTTTCTTACTTCGCTGAATGCCGGCTTTCACGAGAGAGGTGGCCATAGAAAGCTGATATATAAGTAGATGCATAAAGCAGGAAATGGATCTCCATTAAGCCCAAATGTTACTATTTTTCCTTAATTTCATGATTTAGTGTTTAGTGATTTATTGCACACGCTCCCATCTGCAGAGTGGAGACCAGCCACTCTCAAATTTTAATACAATCGGTTAGTTCGAAAAAGTGCTGAAGAGGGGGGCTCTTGTAACTGGCTCAGCCTGAATGGGATGTTAACCCATTGGGAATGGGGAAATTGGGGGGGGGGGCTTATATCACTGCCAAGTGTATGTGAAACAACTATAGGCAGAGGATAAATTCACAGTGGTCTTGGAAGAATAGCAGCTGCTGGAGAAAGAAGGGGAGGGGAGGAGAGAGAGAAGAGAGGGGGAGGGAGGAAAGAAAGAAGAAAGGGAAGGAGGAAGGAGAAATAGGAAGGGAAGGGAAGGAGGGAGGGAGGGAGGTTGATATGGAGAGGAAAGGAAGGGAAAGGAAGATTGTGGGGAAAGGAAGAAGGGGAGGGAGGGAGGCTGATATGGAAGGGAAACCAGAAAGAAAGGGAGGAAAGGAAAGGAAAGGAAGAAAGAGTGGGAGGAGAGGAGAGAGAGAGAGGAGAGGGCGGGAGGGAGGGAATAAGGTTGATATGGAGGGGAAAGGAAGGGAAAGGAAGATTGTGGGGAAGGGAAGGGAAGAAGGGGAGGGAGGGAGGCTGATATGGAAGGGAAGCCAGAAAGAAAGGGAGGAAAGGAAAGGAAGAAAGAGGGGGAGGACAGGAGAGAGAGAGAGGAGAGGGGGAGGGAGGGAGGAAAAAAAGAAGGGAGGGAGGGAGGAGGGTTGATATGGAGGGGAAAGGAAAGGAAGATTGTGGGGAATGGAAGGGGAAGGGAAGAAAGGGAGGGAGGGAGGCTGATATGGAAGGGAAGCCAGAAAGAAAGGAAAGGAAAGGAAAGAAGGAAAGGAAAGGAAAGGAAAGGAAAGGAAAGGAAAGGAAAGGAAAGGAAAGGAAAGGGAGATTGATGGGAAAGGAAGGGAAGAAGCAGAAAGAAAGAAGGGGGACGGAGGGAGGGAGGAAGGAAGGAAAGAAGGAAGGAGACAGAGAGAGGAAGGGAAAGGGGCACACAGCTATGAAAACAGGAGGGGCTATCACGCCGAAGACACTTTCATCTTTAAAGATCCATGTTCATTAGAAATTTGACCTTGTACCTGCCTGAAGGCACCAATTCTCTTTTGCACACCACAAAATGAGATTAATTTTTGCTTTGTAATTGCTCTCGGTCAACCAGTTACAGGAGATATAAATACAAATAGCACTGCACAAAAGGAAATCAAAAACAAAGAGGAGCCATACGAAGGACAAAGTACGCCCTGAATAACAGCTGACAGACATTTCAATACGTGAATTTTCCAATTTTCACTTCGCAGACAGTTGTTAGGTGAGCCGAAAGGCAGCTGGCTCTTTACGTCTGGCCATCTCTGGCAATTCACGGCTGAAAAACACGCAAAAGAGGGACGTTTTATATCAGGAAAAAAAAATGATTCCGAAAGATCTCCCTTAGCCTGGCTTGCTGGGAGAATGCAAGGTATATTTTAATTTTTTTAGATTTTGTTTTCTAAAGATGCAGGTTTGACGTTTATAATTTCTGTTTAGGGTCCTTAATGGCGACTGGAATTTCAGTCACTAAATCCTACGGTTGTTAAGCAAGACATCCCGCAGTCCTGTGACCATAATTTATGATGTTTTCGCCCGAAACCAGCGTGTATAGGTAGTCCTCGACTTATGACCGCAATTGAGCCCCAAATTTTTGTTGCTAAGCGAGATATCTGTTAAGTGAATTTTGCTCCTTTTTACGACCTTTCTTGCCACAGTTGTTAAATTAGTAGCATGGTTGTTAAGTGAATCTGGCTTCCTCGTTGACTTTGCTTGTTTGAAGGTCGCAAAAGGTCATAAATGTGAGTCAGTCCCCAAGCGTCCGAATTTTGATCATGTGACCACGGGATGCTGCAACAGTCATAAGTGTGAAAAACGGTCATAAGTCACTTTTTGCAGGGCCGTTGTAACTTCGAACGGTCACTAAAGGAACAGTTGCAAGTCAAGAACAGGAAGTCCTTGACTTGCAACAGGAAGTCCTTGATTTACAACAGGAAGTGCTTGATTTACAACAGGAAATCCTTGATTTACAACAGGAAGTGCTTGATTTACAACAGGAAATCCTTGACTTACAACAGTTCATTTAGTGACTGTTCGAAGTTACAACAGCCCTGAAAAAAGTGGCTTATGACCGCTTTTCACACTTACGACGTAAGTGGATCTGCTTACAGTTGTAAGCGTGCAACGCATCTGCTTAATGATCACAGCTGCTGCTTAACAACCAAGGTGTTTCACTTAACGACTGCCACGAAAGTGGTAAAAATCAGGCGTGGTTGCATGCTGACCCACTTACTGACCTGACCATTATTCTCAGCTCCAAAACGGTCATACGTCAAGGACTGACCGTTCAAGCAACCAAGCTCCCCATTCCTTCTGCACTGTAATGAGTGAAATTTAATGATCCAAAAGCTTTTTACACTCTTCAATGTACTTTAAAGCTAGACGTGTTAATCCACTACCTATTGATTTTTTTTAAAAAAAACAGGACAGCGTTGTTTATGTGGGGGGGGTTCCCCCTTTAAACCCAGCTCTTCGAGCAAACTGTGTCTGGTTTACCTACATGAAATATCTTGATTTTATACACGGCTTTGGGGCTGGCTTCCCAGCCTCTGCCATCTTTAATTGCCAATTAGCTTTCGATGGGAGCATCATCGAAAGCTAATTTCGAAGGGAAGGGAAGCACTTGGCAAACATAGGAGGGCAAAAACAGGAGCCAAAATCCAGAGGAAAATTTTTTTAAAAGCCCAACCCCCACCCCCCCAATACCTTTTTAATGACTGAGATGAAAAGAACAAAGCAGGAAGCTTTATGCAATTTGCAAACCAGGCTGAACGGAAAGGATTGCAAACATCCCAGCTCTGACTGAATGGTGGGGAAGGGAAGGATTTATACTCCTGGCAAACAGCCGGTCATTTGCATCCTTTTAGAGAGCTCTTGAGGCCTCTTGGACTTTCATCTGTGTCCTCAGGGTCACCTGAGTGGTGCAAATGGGTGTGGAGCTTTCTTGGAACTGCTGAAAAGACTCTTTTGTTGACTTGAGATAGATGGTGTCGTATTCCCTTTCCCTCTGTTGAGGGAGGGCTGTTCGATTTGGACATAGATGGCCCCTCTTTGACCCCTCTTTCAAACCAGAGTTCCTCTCTGTCCAAAATGTGGACTCCGTTGCCTTCAAAAGAGCGGCCTTTGTCTTTTAAATGCTTTAGATGGACTGCTGTATCTTGACCTGATGGGTTTGTTGTTCTCCTATGTTGTGCCATGCGTTTTGCAAAGTGGTTGTTTTGTTTCCCCATCTGCAAATGGCTCTCTGCATTGTACTGCATATACCACATGGCTCAATTTGTGTCTAGGTGTTTGTTTGTTTGTTTTAAGGTGAAAAACTCAAAAGTTTTCAAAAATAGACCAGACAACCATTAGTCCATGATGGTATAAGAACTGAAGCATTGGACCGTGTTGTGGCTCGCCAGTGGCCAGCAGAGCTGGCAGCAGAGTCGGACAGTGAGGAGGTTGGGGAGGAACATGGGCCAGTCCTGGGGGCTGGGGAAAACTTGGATGAGGGCTCTGCGTCGTAGGCAGAGAAGGAGATAGACAGCAGTGAGGCAGAGGAACAGTTGGAGCCCATTCCTAGTGTGTGCATCCACAGAGTTGCCAGAACAACTCAGAAAGCAGGTCAACTTGGGAGTAAAGCCACATCTTGAAGATGATCAGCCCCTCTCATAGGAAACAAAAGAGGGGTGAACGGGGAGGGATTTTTTGCAGGAAACAATTCGTTTGGTCGGTCGTTTCAAGAATGGAAAGTTCTGTTCGTGACTTTAAGAGTCTCTATGCCAAGTTTTGCCTTACTCTGCATTTGGAAACAAATTATGTGGCAGCTTGCCAAGCGAGATAAGGTGTGTGATAAATATTCCTTTGAAAAACTGTTTGGACAAGCCTTGCTGACTGTGAATGAAAGGAATTCACCGTCGTGCAAATAAAAGAAGTTTTGCGGGGACCAAGACTCTGTTTCCGGCTTTTTAAGGGAGCCTAGGTCAAAACAAAGGGATGCAGTGGCTCAGTGGCTAAGACGCTGAGCTTGTCGATCTATCCAGCCTGGATAGCTCAACAGACAGAGCACTGTAATTTAACACCAGCTGTCTGCAATTAAAGTAAGATCGAATCTCCCCAGGCTCAAGGTTGACTCAGCCTTCCATCCTTTCTAAGGTAGGTAAATTGAGGACCCAGTTTGTGGGGACAATAAGCTGACTTTGTATAAATATACAAAAGGATGAAGGCTATTGCTTAACGCACTGTAAGCCGCCCTGAGTCTCCGGAGAAGGGCGGCATATAAATCAAATTTAAAAAAAAAAAAAAAAAGATCGGCAGTCTAGCGGTTCGAATCCCTAGTGCTGCGCAACGGGGTGAGCTCCCGTGACTTGTCCCAGCTTCTGCCAACCTAGCAGTTCGAAAGCAGGTAAAAAATGCGAGTAGAAAAATAGGGGCCATCTTTGGTGGGAAGGTAACAGCGTTCTGTGCACCTTTGGTGTTTATTCATGCTGGGCTGGCCATATGACCACGGAGACGTCTTCGGACAGCGCTGGCTCTTTGGCTTTTAAATGGAGATGAGTACCGCCCCCTAGAATCAGGAACGACTAGCACATATGTGCGAGGGGAACCTTTACCTTTATCTTAGGTACGAACAGTCAGCGGGTTAGGTGAGAAGACAGTCCAGCCTTCTAATTCTATGTTTCCAAACATTTGAACATATGAACGCATTTTGTGAGTGGCTTTGTGGCTTCCTTGGTTTTCCAACTGATCTTGTAGATCTATACAATATCTGCCATTGCATACTTTCCTTGTGTGATGTAACAGGAAACCAATCTCCCAGGGACGGCTGATCCTGTTAATTCTTTGTGTGCCATGTTCCCGAAAAGCTGCGTTCCTCCAGTCACCTCTTTGTGGCATGCCTTGATGCCTGCTGCTATTTCCTAAAATGGCAAGGAAAGACGTTTGCCAACATAGCCTCAAAGTAGAAATAACACGAAGGTAGATTTAGTTCTGGAAAAATATCCTACTGGGATAGAGGGGCTGAGGTTGTATAGCCATGCGGGGAAAGGTTAAAAAATAAGAATTTGGGGAAAAATAGGTCAACGATGGGGATTAAATCTAAGCACGCTCCAAATAAGCACTGCTAGAACCAAACTGGACCCAAAAATAAAATAAAATAAAGAAGGCTACCAATTACTAGAACTAGGCATGTCTAGTTTAATGAAAAGGAGGACTAGGGGAGACATGATAGCAGTCTTCCGATGTCTCAGGGGCTGCCCCAAAGAAGAGGGAGTCAAGTCATTCTCCAAAGCACCTGAGGGCAGGACAAGAAGCAATGGATGGAAATTAATCAAGGAGAGAAGCAACCTAGAACTAAGGAGAAATTTCCTGACAGTGAGAACAATGAATCAGTGGAACAACTTGCCTCCAGAAGTTGTGAATGCTCCAACACTGGAAGTTTTTAAGAAGATGTTGGATAACCATTTGTCTGAAGTGGTGTAGGGTTTACTGCCTAAGCAGGGGGTTGGACTAGAAGACCTCCAAGGTCCCTTCCAACTCAGTTATTCTATTAAGTTAGATCCCTGAGGAAATACAGGCAATCTTCAATTTACGGCCGCAATTGAGCCCAGAATTTACGTTGCTCAGTGAGGAATTTGTTAAGGGAGCTTTGTTTTTGTGACTTTTCTTGCCACATTTCCTATGAATATGAATATGATGAATCTGCATTCAGACAGGAGATTGAATAACTAGCCTCGTGGTGTGACCGGAACAATCCGGAACTGAACACACTCAAAACCGTAGAAATGGTGGTGGACTTTAGGAGAAACCCTTCCATACTTCCGCCTCTCGCAATACTAGACAACCCAGTATCAACAGTAGAGACCTTCAAGTTTCTAGGTTCTACCATATCGCAAGACTTAAAATGGACACCTAACATCAAAAACGTCATCGAAAAAAGCACAACAGAGAATGTTTTTCCTGCGTCAACTCAGTAAGCTCAAACTGCCCAAACAGGAGCTGCTGATCCAGCTCTACAGAGGAATTATTGAGTCTGTCATCTGCACCTCCATAACTCTCTGGTTTGGTTCCGCAACCCAACAAGACAGACACAGACTTCAGAGGATCATTAGAACTGCAGAAAAAACCATGGCTACCAACCTGCCTTCCATGGAGGACCTGTATACGGCACGAGTCAAAAAGAGGGCTGTGAAAATATCTACATATTTATGCCCTTGCATCCTGGGCATAAACTGCTTCAACTCCTGCCCTCAAAACGACGCTATAGAGCACTGCATACCAGAACAACTAGACACAAGGACAGTTTTTTCCCCAACGCCATCACTCTCCTAAACAAATAATTCCCTCAACACTGCCAAACCATTTACTAAGTTTGCACTATTATTAATCTTCTCATCATTCCCATCACCCATCTCCTCCCACTTATGACTATAACCATGTGGCTTGTATTTTTATGATTTATATTGTTCTGTTTGTTTCCTAGTATGATTTGATTGCTTATTAATAACCTATGACTATCACTAAGTGTTATATCTTATGATTCTTGATGAATGTATTTTTTTCTCTCTTTTTTTTTCCTTTTATGTACTCTGAGAACATATACACCAATGACAAATCCCTTGCGTTTCCAATCACACTTGGCCAATAAAGAAGTCTATTCTATTCTATTCTATTCTATTCTATTCTATTCTATTCTATTCTATTCTATTCTAAATAGATGATAAGATAGAGAGAGAGAGAAAGAGAAAGAGATGAGAATGATAGAGAGGAGTAAGATAGATAGATAGATAGATAGATAGATAGATAGATAGATAGATAGATAGATAGAGAGACAGGCAGACAGACAGACAGACAGACAGACAGACAGGATACATAGATAAGAAAGTTAGAATATAGCTAGATAGATTATATATAAATAGATAATAGATAAGATAGATAGATAGATAGATAGATAGATAGATAGATAGATAGATAGATAGAAATAGATGATAGGTTGAGAGATTTGATATAAATGATAAATAAGATAGAGATGGATGGATGGATGGATGGATGGAAGGAAGGAAGGAAGATAGATAATAAATAAAAATAGAGAGAAATTTGATATAAATAGATGATAAAGGTAGGTAGGTAGGTAGGTAGATAGATAGATAGATAGATAGATAGATAGATAGATAGATAGGATAGATATAGATGGTAGATAGATAGATAGATAGATAGATAGATAGATAGATAGGTAGATGATAGATTGAGAGATTTGATATAAATGATGAATAAAATAGAGATGGATGGATGGATGGATGGATGGATGGATGGATGGAAGATAGATAATAGAGATAGAGAGAAATTTGATATAAATAGATGATAAATAAGATAGATAGATAGATAGATAGATAAGATAGAGAGAGAGATTAGATAGATAGATAGATAGATAGATAGATAGATAGATAGATATAGAGATGGATAGATAGATAGAGAGAGAGATGAAGAGAGAGAGAGAGAGATGATAGAGCGAGAGATTTGATATAAATGATAAATAAGATAGAGATGGATGGATGGATGGAAGATAGATAATAGAGATAGAGAGAAATTTGATATAAATAGATGATAAATAAGATAGATAGATAGATAGATAGATAAGATAGAGAGAGAGATTAGATAGATAGATAGATAGATAGATAGATAGATAGATAGATATAGAGATGGATAGATAGAGAGAGAGATGAAGAGAGAGAGAGAGAGATGATAGAGCGAGAGATTTGATATAAATGATAAATAAGATAGAGATGGATGGATGGATGGAAGATAGATAATAGAGATAGAGAGAAATTTGATATAAATAGATGATAAATAAGATAGATAGATAGATAGATAGATAAGATAGAGAGAGAGATTAGATAGATAGATAGATAGATAGATAGATAGATAGATAGATATAGAGATGGATAGATAGATAGAGAGAGAGATGAAGAGAGAGAGAGAGAGATGATAGAGCGAGAGATTTGATATAAATGATAAATAAGATAGAGATGGATGGATGGATGGAAGATAGATAATAGAGATAGAGAGAAATTTGATATAAATAGATGATAAATAAGATAGATAGATAGATAGATAGATACCTGCACACACACACAAGCACAAATATTAATCACTGTCTATATATTGTATGTCATAGAAAATTTTCCCTGTTAGCTCTGCTCCGTTGCTCCCAGAGGCAGTCCTTTCAGAAGTGGGGAGGGAGGGGACTGAAGTACCGTATTATTGTAATGTGACCTGCGGTGCAGACTTAATTAAAATTCACTTCTAAATGCACTGATTCCGTGGCTTTAAAAATAGCTCTGTTTTTTTCTTTTTTCCCCTTCTCTAGCATCTTAATGAAGAGTCCCAGTTACTGTGCAGGTGTAAAGCAAAGGAGCAGGAGCTGAATTTCAGTTCACGGCAGGGCTAAAAAAACCGCACCTCTCCCCCACCCCAAAAAAAAAAAGGAATCAGCCAAGCTGCTCAGGTAGTCCTCGACTTACGACCGCCAGCGAGACCGACATTTCTGTTGCTAAGCGAGATATCCGTGAAGTGAATTTTGTCCCGTTTTACGAGCTTTCTTTGCCTCCGTTGTGATAACTGAATCACTGCCTCTGATCAGTGAGTAACCCAGTTGTTAAGTGAACCCCTTGACTTTGCTTGTCGGAAGGTCGCAAAAGGGAATCATGTGACCTTGGGACACTGCGACCGTCATTAATACGAACCAGTTGCCAAGCGTCTAAATTTGGCTCACAGGAGCACGGGGATGCTGGAAATGTCGTAACTCTGGAAAACGGTCGTCAGTCACTTTTTTCAGTGCCATTGTAACATTGAACGGTCACTAAGCGAGGGGTTGTAAGTCGAGGATGACCTGTGTTAAGTTACTAACATGGTTGTTAAGTGAATCTGGCTTCCCCCATTCCTCTCCCTCCCTCTCCTCTTCCTACCCTTTATTCCTCTCTCCTTTCTATCTTCTTTGCTGTGGAATATTCTCCTTGTTTGGTATCCGGACAACTCCTGTATTCTAATAGTATATACTTTCTTTCAATTTACCTTTTCAGATTTATTCTATCAGTATTATCATCATAATTGTACACTTATAATTGTACAGTATGGAAGAAAGGGAAAAGGAGAAGAAGGAAGGGCAGGGGATAGGAGTAGGAGAAAAGGTGTGTAGGGGGAAAAGAAGAGAGGAGTGGGGGAAAGAAGGGGAAGTAGGAGAGGGAGTGAGAGGAAAGGAAGAAAGGGAAAAGGAGAGGAAGGAAGGGCAGGGGATAGGAGTAGGAGAGAAGGTGAGTAGGGGGAAAAGAAGAGAGGAGTGGGGGAAAGAAGGGGAAGTAGGAGAGGGAGTGAGAGGAAAGGAAGAAAGGGAAAAGGAGAGGAAGGAAGGGCAGGGGATGGGAGTAGGAGAGAAGGGGAGTAGGGGAAAAAGAAGAGAGGAGTGGGGGAAAGAAGGGGAAGTAGGAGAGGGAGTGAGAGGAAAGGAAGAAAGGGAAAAGGAGAGGAAGGAAGGGCAGGGGATAGGAGTAGGAGAGAAGGGGGAAAAGAAGAGAGGAGTGGGGAAAGAAGGGGAAGTAGGAGAGGGAGGGAGAGGAAAGGAAGAAAGGGAAAAGGAGAGGAAGGAAGGGCAGGGGATAGGAGTAGGAGAGAAGGGGAGAAGGGGGAAAAGAAGAGAGGAGTGGGGGAAAGAAGGGGAAGTAGGAGTGGGAGGGAGAGGAAAGGAAGAAAGGGAAAAGGAGAGGAAGGAAGGGCAGGGGATAGGAGTAGGAGAAAAGGTGTGTAGGGGGAAAAGAAGAGAGGAGTGGGGGAAAGAAGGGGAAGTAGGAGAGGGAGTGAGAGGAAAGGAAGAAAGGGAAAAGGAGAGGAAGGAAGGGCAGGGGATAGGAGTAGGAGAGAAGGTGAGTAGGGGGAAAAGAAGAGAGGAGTGGGGGAAAGAAGGGGAAGTAGGAGAGGGAGTGAGAGGAAAGGAAGAAAGGGAAAAGGAGAGGAAGGAAGGGCAGGGGATAGAGTAGGAGAGAAGGTGAGTAGGGGGAAAAGAAGAGAGGAGTGGGGGAAAGAAGGGGAAGTAGGAGAGGGAGTGAGAGGAAAGGAAGAAAGGGAAAAGGAGAGGAAGGAAGGGCAGGGGATGGGAGTAGGAGAGAAGGGGAGTACGGGGAAAAGAAGAGAGGAGTGGGGGAAAGAAGGGGAAGTAGGAGAGGGAGTGAGAGGAAAGGAAGAAAGGGAAAAGGAGAGGAAGGAATGGCAGGGGATAGAGTAGGAGAGAAGGTGAGTACGGGGAAAAGAAGAGAGGAGTGGGGGAAAGAAGGGGAAGCAGGAGAGGGAGTGAGAGGAAAGGAAGAAAGGGAAAAGGAGAGGAAGGAAGGGCAGGGGATGGGAGTAGGAGAGAAGGGGAGTAGGGGGAAAAGAAGAGAGGAGTGGGGGAAAGAAGGGGAAGCAGGAGAGGGAGTGAGAGGAAAGGAAGAAAGGGAAAAGGAGAGGAAGGAAGGGCAGGGGATGGGAGTAGGAGAGAAGGGGAGTAGGGGGAAAAGAAGAGAGGAGTGGGGGAAAGAAGGGGAAGTAGGAGAGGGAGTGAGAGGAAAGGAAGAAAGGGAAAAGGAGAGGAAGGAAGGGCAGGGGATAGGAGTAGGAGAGAAGGTGAGTAGGGGGAAAAGAAGAGAGGAGTGGGGGAAAGAAGGGGAAGTAGGAGAGGGAGTGAGAGGAAAGGAAGAAAGGGAAAAGGAGAGGAAGGAAGGGCAGGGGATAGAGTAGGAGAGAAGGTGAGTAGGGGGGAAAGAAGAGAGGAGTGGGGGAAAGAAGGGGAAGCAGGAGAGGGAGTGAGAGGAAAGGAAGAAAGGGAAAAGGAGAGGAAGGAAGGGCAGGGGATGGGAGTAGGAGAGAAGGGGAGAAGTGGGAAAAGAAGAGAGGAGTGGGGGAAAGAAGGGGAAGTAGGAGAGGGAGTGAGAGGAAAGGAAGAAAGGGAAAAGGAGAGGAAGGAAGGGCAGGGGATAGGAGTAGGAGAGAAGGTGAGTAGGGGGAAAAGAAGAGAGGAGTGGGGGAAAGAAGGGGAAGTAGGAGAGGGAGTGAGAGGAAAGGAAGAAAGGGAAAAGGAGAGGAAGGAAGGGCAGGGGATAGAGTAGGAGAGAAGGTGAGTAGGGGGAAAAGAAGAGAGGAGTGGGGGAAAGAAGGGGAAGCAGGAGAGGGAGTGAGAGGAAAGGAAGAAAGGGAAAAGGAGAGGAAGGAAGGGCAGGGGATAGAGTAGGAGAGAAGGTGAGTAGGGGGAAAAGAAGAGAGGAGTGGGGGAAAGAAGGGGAAGTAGGAGAGGGAGTGAGAGGAAAGGAAGAAAGGGAAAAGGAGAGGAAGGAAGGGCAGGGGATAGAGTAGGAGAGAAGGTGAGTAGGGGGAAAAGAAGAGAGGAGTGGGGGAAAGAAGGGGAAGTAGGAGAGGGAGTGAGAGGAAAGGAAGAAAGGGAAAAGGAGAGGAAGGAAGGGCAGGGGATAGAGTAGGAGAGAAGGTGAGTAGGGGGAAAAGAAGAGAGGAGTGGGGGAAAGAAGGGGAAGCAGGAGAGGGAGTGAGAGGAAAGGAAGAAAGGGAAAAGGAGAGGAAGGAAGGGCAGGGGATAGAGTAGGAGAGAAGGTGAGTAGGGGGAAAAGAAGAGAGGAGTGGGGGAAAGAAGGGGAAGCAGGAGAGGGAGGGAGAGGAAAGGAAGAAAGGGAAAAGGAGAGGAAGGAAGGGCAGGGGATAGGAGTAGGAGAGAAGGGGAGAAGGGGGAAAAGAAGAGAGGAGTGGGGGAAAGAAGGGGAAGTAGGAGAGGGGATGAGAGGAAAGGAAGAAATGGCAAAGGAGAGGAAGGAAGGGTAGGGTATAGGAGTAGGACAGAAGGGGAGAAGGGGGAAAAGAAGAGAGGAGTGGGGGAAAGAAGGGGAAGTAGGAGAGGGAGTGAGAGGAAAGGAAGAAAGGGAAAAGGAGAGGAAGGAAGGGCAGGGGATAGGAGTAGGAGAGAAGGTGAGTAGGGGGAAAGGAAGGGGAAGTAGGATGAGGTAGGAGAGGAGGGAAGAGAAAGGAGGAGAGGAGAGGAGGGAGGGAAAGGAAAGAGGAGAAGAAGAAGAAGGGTTGTTGCGAAATGAGGGAAGAAAAGGTAGAAGAGCAACTCCGAATGTAATTATAATTAAAATGCCTTATTTTAATGCTTTCTTTAAGGAAAACATGTATATGTAGGATTAATTATGTCTAAGAAAATGTACATTTTATATTATGTGTATAAGAAATAAAACTGAAAAACTTTTCCAAAAAAAAAAAAAGTGAAACTGGCTTCCCCACTGACCGCTTTTCAGAAGGTCGTAAAAGGGGACGCTGGCTGACCTCAGGATACTGCGACCGTCATAAATGTGAGCCAAGCATCCAAAATTTTGATCGTGTGACCCTGAGGACGCTACAACGGTCGTGAGTGGGGGAAAACGATCCTAAGACGCTTTTTGCAATGCCCTTGTAACTTGAAATGGTCACTAAATGTAAGTCAAGGACATATATGTTACCCTCTCGCTCTTGCAGGAAGACTGGGCAGCTTTGTTGTTGTTGTTAGTTGCAAAGTCGTGTCCGGCCCATCGCGACCCCATGAACCACGTTCCTCCAGGCCTTCCTGTCTTCTACCATCCTCTGGAGTCCAATGAAGCTCACGCCGACTGCTTCAGTGACTCCATCCAGGAACCTCGTTCTCTGCCGTCCCCTTCTTCTTTTGCCCTCCATCGTTCCCAGCATTAGGCTCTTCTCCAGCGAGTCCTTCCTTCTCATTAGGTGGCCAAAGTATTTGAGTTTCCTCTTCAGGATCTGGCCTTCGAAAGAGCAGTCAGCGTTGATCTCCTCTAAGACTGACCGGCTTGATCTCCTTGCAGTCCAAGGGACTCGCAGGAATCTTCTCCAGCACCAGAGTTCAAAGGCCTCAATTCTTTGGCGCTCAGCCTTCCTTATGGTCCAACTTTCACAGCCAGACATTGCAACTGGGAAAACCATCGCCTTAACTATACACACTTTTGTTGGCAGGGTAATGTCTCTGCTTTTTAATGTGCTGTCTAGCTTTGCCATAGCTTTTCTCCCCAGGAGCAAGCGTCTTTTCATTTCTTGGCTGCAGTTCCCATCTGCAATGATCTTGGAGCCCAGGAAAATAAAATCTGTCACTACTGTACCTCCATTTCTTCCCCATCTATCTGCCAGGTATTGAGAGGGCCAGATGGCATGATCTTAGTTTTCTTAATGTTGAGTTTCAAGCCAACTTTTGCACTCTCCTCCTTCACCCGCATCAAGAGGCTCTTTAGTTCCTCTTCGCTTTCTGACATTAGAGTGGTACCATCTGCGTATCTGAGGTTGTTGATATTTCTCCCGGCAATCTTAATTCCAACTTTTGATTCCTCTAACTCTGCTTTTCTCATGATGTGCTCTGCATGTAAGTTTAGAAAAGGATAAAAAGTAATACAAAGGAATTAAAATTTAAGAAGATTAAATAAGACACTAAAAACCGAGAAGACGGGGAAGATGGGCTTGAGGATATTCTGTAACTTTCCAGCTGAGTAGGGATTTTCTGATAGGCCCAGAGGTGGAATTCAGCTGGTTCAGACCGATTCGCTCAATCCCATTGCAAACTGGTAGTAAAAGTAAGTAGAACCCACCCCTGTCCAAAATCCACTGCTGGATAGGCCCCCATCCAAGTGATGGACAGCTTCAACTCTTCAAGATTGGTCAAGGTCAGGGGTCCACAACCTTAAACGCTCAAAGAGCCATTTGGATCCATTTCCCACAGAAAAGAAAACACCGGGAGCCACAAAACCCTTCCCATGCCTGAGCGGCCACAAAACTAGCATATGTAGTTGAATTAAACGTTCTGTTTTCTTCTGAAACTTTTCTTTTCTTGGATTTATCCATGGTTGGCCTACTGGAGGTTGAAAAGCTCAATAAATCAGGTGCTCACGGGTGTCGCACGTTGGCGGTTGTGACGCATATTTTGAGTGACAGGGAGCCGCAACAGGGGTGTGAAAGAGCCACATGTGGCTCCGGAGCCGCAGGTTGCTGACTCCTGGTCAAGGTGAATCAAATGTTGTCACCTGCCAGTGATTGTGTAAATGAGGGGTTGAATGCATAGCAATAGCCCTTAGACTTATATACCGCTTCACAGTACTTCACAGCCCTCTCTAAGCGGTTTACAGAGTCAGCAAATGGCCCCCCCAACGATCTGGGCCGTACGTTGCGGCCATAAGTCGAGGACTACCTGTAATTCGGTCTGTTTTAAATCACAATTTGGCGAGCAGTCTGTTGTGACCTAGGCTCACTTAGTCATTACAAGACACAAATTAGACTCAAACAAACCTATTTTATTATAACAGCTGATAATTACTTCATTCCTAGCTTAATCCAAATTAATTTCCAAACAAATCCTTCAGAAAAAGTCCTTCGGGCTTATCATAAACCTTTTATCTTCTTTGACACCCTGCCAAAAGCTTTTCTTGGCAAAGCCCCACAAAGTTCAGAAACAAGAGAAGCCGACTGGAAACAGATTTAGCAATGTTGCTTTCCTACAAAGAGCCCAAGAGCCTTTGCTGCTCTTTTAAGCCTTATGGGAGGGGCCAATCATCTCCTGGCCTTACTCCCAAGTCATCCTTTTTCCTTTAGTTGTTCTTGCCTTCTGTCAGCTCTGCACATGCGCATATTAGGAACAAGCTCCTCCTGTTCCTCTGCCTTTCTGCTGTCCAACTCTGGGGGCTCCGGACTCTGCGCATCACTCCCAGATGGCCCTGGCCCCATCTCTGCCTCTGACGCAGAGCCCTCGTCCAGACCTTCCCCTGATTGGCCCATGGTCCTCCCCAGCCTCCTCACTGTCTGACTCCGCTGCTAGCTCCACAGGCTCCTGGCGGACTACAAGACAGTCCACATTTTCTCTTGATTCATTCAAATACTAAGCAACGAAATAGCTGGCCACGATAACTTACGCAGAGGGTGGAACCAGGTCGAAGAGGTCTTTTCCCCCCACAATTATATGCATTAAAACTACACCAAGTTGACATATTAATACCAATATTGAATTAAGGGACACATTAACGGGATGAATATTAATGCCCGCCTGATATGATTAAATTAGCATGTTAATATAATTAATAGCAATGCCCACCGATCGTGCATTTAATCGTTTCTTCTTTCCGACAAATTGATAATTACAACTTTAAAACCACAGCTAAGGTTTAGGCGGGTTCAGGGCCCTTGAAGTCTGCTTCCTCGGCATTAAAATGTGATTTTCAAACTATTTTATGGTCTCTGGTGTGAACTCAGCCAGGGTGACAAAAACAAGCTACTTCAAAGAGGTTTAAAAATCACTGGCCTTTTTTTAAAAAATAATTACCGGTAGTCCTTGACTTACGATCACAATTGAGCCCAGAATTTATGTGGCTAAGTGAGAAATCTGAGAAGTGAGTTTTGTTCCATTTTACAACTTTTGGGAATCAATGGGGTTGTTAAATTAATCACACGGTTGTTAAGTGAATCAGGCTTTCCCCGTTGACTTTGCTTGTCGGAAGGTCGCAAAAGGGGATGGCATGATCCTGGGGACACTGCGACTGTCATAAATGTGAGCCAGATGCTGAGCGTCTGAATTTTGATCGTGTGACCATGGGGACGCTGAAATGGTCGTAAGTGTGAAAAATGGCCATAACTCAGTGCCGTGGTAAGTTCAGAACAGTCACTAAATGGACTGTTGTAAGTCGAGGACTGCCTGTACAAGTAGTCCTTGACGTACGACCACAAGTGAGGCCAAAATTCCCGCTGCTAAGCAAGACAGTCGTTAAGTTAGTCTTGCCTCATTGTACAACTGTTCCTGCCACAGTTATCAAGCGAATCACTGCAGTTGTTCAGGTAGTGACATGGTCGTTAAGTGAATCCAACCTCCCCATTGACTTTGCTTGTCACAAAATGACATCACGTGATCTTGGGACACTGCGACCATCGTAAATGTGAGGCTATCTCTTGTCGGCGAAGGCCGCGATTCAGACCCGCTGCAAGCTTCCGCTGTCCTCGCGCTATGACAGAGCCGCGTGTGAACTCTCTCAAAGGCGATTTATGGACCTTGGCAAGCCCGAAGCGACGGCGTCTTAATGAATGGCCATTTCCACACAGTCAGTTCCTGATAGTCGGGGATAATGGGCTCCACTCTCTTGCGCTAAAAATAATGGCTTTGACTTGCCTTCCCCTCCCTGACGCTCGGCAGCCGAGCCCGGCTTTCAGCCAGGTGCCGTGAGTGGCGCCTGGTGGGAGAGCAGATCTAAAATTAAGCATGTCGGGGGCTTCTCTGCTTTCAGCCAGCGAAAGGGCAAGATGGCGTCTCTTAATGGAAATAAATGGGCTCTCTCCCTCTGCTTGTTCCTCTTCTCCAGGAAGAGCGGAAAAAGAGAAACAGGTTGTTTTCTGTAATAATTTAAATCGAGGTTTTTTTTCAGGCTTACAAGTTGAAAAGGGTGGACTGCATCCTCCCAGAGTTCCTCAGCTTGTGGGCTTTAAAGGGGGTGGACTTCAACTCCCAGAATTCCCCAGCCAGCAGAGGAATGGCTGGGGAATTCTGGGAGTTGAAGTCCACCTGTCTTAAAGTACACATGATGGGGAATTCTGGGAATTGAAGTCCACCCGTCTTAAAGCACACAGGCTGAGGAATTCTGGGAGTTGAAGTCCACCAATCTTAAAGCATGATTGGCTGGGGAATTCTGGGAGTTAAAATCCACCTGTCTTAAAGCACACAGACTGGGGAATTCTGGGAGTTGAAGTCCACCCATCTTAAAGCATGACTGGCTGGGGAATTCTGGGAGTTAAAATCCACCCGTCTTAAAGCACACAGGCTGAGGAATTCTGGGACTTGAAGTCCGCCCATCTTAAAGCATGACTGGCTGGGGAATTCTGGGAGTTGAAGTTCACCCATGGCTGAGGAATTCTGGGAGTTGAAGTCCACCTATCTTAAAGCATGGCTGACTGAGGAATTCTGGGAGTTGAAGTCCACCCATCTTAAAGCATGGCTCACTGAGGAATTCTGGGAATTGAAGACCATTCCTCTTCAACTTGCCAAGCGTGAAAGACACGGCTTGAACTCTACCACTTTTTCAAATATTCTTCAGAAACCTTCCTTGGCTCCAGTCAGGGAGCTAAAATCTCTTCTGTCCCAGTGTATGCGGCCCAAGGACATGAGAAGAAGCCAAGATGGCTGCTCAATCAAAACTCAGACCCTCTTTAATGCATACAGGTAGTCCTTGGTTTACAAAAGTTCATTTAGTGACCATTCAAAGTTACAACAGCACCGAAAAAAGTGACATGACGGTTTTTCAGTCACAACCTTTGTAGCATTCCCCATGATCATGTGATCAAAATTCAGATGCTTGACAACTGATTCATAGTTATGACGGTCGCAGTGTCCCCATGATCATGTGATCCCCTTATGCGATCTTCTGGCCAGCAAATTCAATGGGGAAGCTGGATTCACTTAACAACTGGGTTACTAACCTATCAACTGCGGTGATTCGCTTAACCACTGTGGCAAGAAAGGTCATAAAACTGGGCAAAACTCCCTCAACAACTGTCTCGCTCAGCAGCAGGCATGTTGGCCTCAATTGCAGTCGTAAGTTGAGGACTACCCGTCTCGACATTCTTCATTACTAAAATGAAGAAATAATAAGCCGTCACGAACAGCGTTGGGTAATTCTCATTTGTGTAGCCGTTTCTGAGCCCTGAATAAATTTTGCAGCCTTTTTGAGAAAATAAAAAAATAATATAGCTTGGTTGGGAAGGGCGCCCACCCGCTAAACGGGGCGTGTCATGCCTGGCCACGCCTACATCGGCAGCCATTTTATGAGTGTCTTGCAACATGACCATGAACCAGTGGTGGGTTGGTACAGGTTCTCCCCGGTTCTTGCGAACCGGTAGTGGAAATTTTGAGTAGTTCAGAGAACCGGTAAATACCACCTCTGCCTGGCCCCATCCCCAATCTATTCACTGCCTCCTGAGTCCCAGCTGATCGGCTAGAACAGTGTTTCTCAACCTTGGTAGCTTGAAGATGGGTGGACTTCAACTCCCAGAATCCCCTAGCCAGCAGCGCTGGCTGGGGGATTCTGGGAGTTGAAGTCCACCCATCTTCAAGCTATCAAGGTTGAGAAACACTGGGCTAGAAGGAAAAAATCACTGTACTGTAATTTAACACCAGCTGTCTGCAATTAAAGTAAGTTCGAATCTCGCCAGGCTCAAGGTTGACTCAGCCTTCCATCCTTTCTGAGGTAGGTAAATTGAGGACCCAGTTTGTGGGGGCAACAAGCTGAGTTTGTATAAATATACAAAATTATGAAGGCTATTGCTTAACGCATTGTAAGCCGCCCTGAGTCTCCAGAGAAGGGCAGCATATAAATCAAAAAATTTTTTAAAAAAAAAAAGACACCGTAGCTTTAAATGGAGAAGCCAAGAAGCTTCTCAACTGATCGGCTAGAACTGATCCGCTCCTTGTAAACCGCTTGGTGGCAATTGAGGCCAAGCTGCCTGAAAGTGGTTCCCAATGCTCTCGGTGGCGGCAGAGCGGCAAAAAACTGTTTAAACTCTTGCCACGGCGCTTTAGAGGGCCGCCCTACAGCTGATCAGCGCAGGGGTGGGTTCTACATTTTTTTACTACCGGTTCTGTGGGCGTGGCTTATTTTGTGGGTGTGGCTTGGAGGTCATGTGACTAGGTGGGCGTGGCTAGCTGGTCAGAGTCATTTCTGGAAGGTCCTTGCACTTACGACCAGTCCTCGCACTTACGACCCGACTCATTTGTTTGCTTTTAACACTGATCAGCTGTAGGGCGGCCCTTTGAAGCCCCCAGGCAAGAGTTTAAACAGTTTTTTTTTCCCTCTGGTCATCAGCTGGAACTCAGGAGGCAGCAATAGATTGGGGGTGGGACCAAATAAAAGGTAAGAATAACGTGGGGGGATGGGAGGGCAGGGGCGGGGCGGGGAGAACCGGTTCGGTGACTTCATATTGTCACTGCTACCGGCTCAGCCGAACTGGACCGAACTGGGAGGAACCCACCACTGGATCAGCGGTAAAAGGCAGTGTAGTGGTAGACCAGTGCGTTCCAAAAACAAATGGGTAGACCGGAATGCTCCAAAAATAAATGGGTAGATCGGTACAGCCCTGCAAGCAGTTAAAAGCCTGGTAGACCAGTACCTCTGCTAAATCCTAAAGAATTGTCACATGACCATCAAGCCACGCCCACAAAATTAGCCACGCCCACAGAACCGGTAGTAAAATAATTTAGAACCATGGACCCCAAAATTGATCTACGTAGAGTGGATTTGGCAACACGTGTGAAAATGTAGTGGTACCTCCGGATATTTCTATTTCATTTTAATCTGGGGTTGTCTGCCCAAGAGGCTTAATTTCCAATTTCCTTCGCAGAAAGCTGCTGGAGAAAAACACACACAAAAAAAACCCCCAGCTTCTTTCAGGCATGAAGAATCTTCTCCGTGGAATTGGCCGGTGATAATATTAGAGAGACAGCTGTGAAACTATTTTTGTGGGTGTATGTTTTTTTTTTTTTCCCCACTTGTGCGCACCGGCTCGTCGCTGAAGGACTGTTAAACCCATTTATTGCTTTTAATGTGCCTAAAATTCTCCGTTTGCATTTTTTGCTTGTGGAGTGTGACCCAAAACAGCAGGGAATGTTTGCACGACACAATAAACTGAAATGTGGTTGTTTAGCGAAGGGCTGGAGCGCTGTGCGAATGTGTCCATTTGGCAGATTCAAACGTTGAGGTTTTTCCCAACCTCAGGAAGGATCAATGGGCTTTGTGATGATGGGTGAAGAAGAGAATTTTTGTGGTCTGTGGTTTGCTCACCCTAGCTCAGTGATGGCTAACCTTTTTGCTATCGCGTGCCAGGAAGGGGGGGGAGGAGGTTCGCGTGCATATGTGACCACACCCATAATTCTATGCACCCCGCCCCGTGCATGCGACCCCCCCTTCCCGCCGCTCCTAGTACACGATGGCCCAGTAGGCCTGTTTTTCTTTCTCACCTGGCTCCAGATCCTCTCTATGCATCTGGGGAGGGTGAAAACAGCCTTCCCCAACCCCTTGGAGGCCCGAAACAGCCCGTTTCCAAACTTCTGGTTGGACAGGAAGTGACTTTTTTGCTGTCCCCAGCCTCCAGAGACTCAGATGCATGTGCACCGGAGCTGAGCGGGCGTGCCAGGCAACATGGCTCCACGTGCCACCTGTGGCACACGTGCCATAGGTTCGCCATCACGGCCCTAGCTTAAAGAAGTCTGCCAGAGCATAGAGACAGCCAGCTAGAGTGGCTTCTACAGAAACCCAGTGTGAAGTTTCCGAAAGATGCCCTAATTAATTCATGAGCCATGAGCCAAACTTCAAAAGAAATACAATCATTTATTAGGAGCACCATTTCGGCAATGTTCGGATGCAGTTAGAACTAATCCCACGTAGATTTACATTCCCCTATGACCCTGTCTCTCCCCTCCTCCCTGGCCATGTCATAAATCACATTCTCCAATTAACCACTTTGGCTGGCTGTGAAACCCAAAACTCTCCTACTGATTGCGGTAAGAAAACATCTGTGGAATGTAGTTTCAGTTAGGGAAATCAATCAGCTCCATCAGTTCTCCGTCCCTCCTGCTCATGGCAACTTGAAAGCTTTGCAAGTTGACACCCAGTCTAGGAAGGCACTTCTGTGGTACCGTGGCAGAATCAATAGTCCTTGACTTACGTCCGATCATTTAGTGAACGGTGGAAATGACACACCCAAAAGGCACTTACGATCAATTTTCAATGGCATTGAATGCATTTCAACGTATTTGCATCCGTTTGCAAGCGTCCTTCAGGCACGTCACTCACAACATGCAATGTTTTTACCAAATTCTGGAATTTTTATCCGGTTTTTCACTCTCTCTCTCTCTCTCTCTCTCTCTCTCTCTCTCTCTCTCTCAGCCCAGCCCACCTCACAGAGTTGTCGTCATGGGGAAAAAAATAGGAGGAGGAGGAGGGGGAAACTTTCGGTATATTTACATCACCTTGAGTTATTTGTAAAAATAATAAAAGGTGATAAATAAATATCTACAGGTATTTTACTTTATTTTAAATATAATCAATAAAGTGCCCCAGTAGTGAAGAATGGATTCACTTAATGACCGCAGCATTCACTTTACAACAGCCACATTCGCTTAATGACCACTGCAAGAAAAGGTTGTAAAATCAGGTCGACTGATGCGATGACTCATGTTATGATTGACATTTTATAACTATAGTGGGAGAGCTCGTCGTAAGTCAAGGACTACTCTATACTAGATGCTCAGCCGAATCCAGCAGGCTGGGAGTTTATGGATTCCAGTTGCATGTTGCAGGTGGATGTAAGAAAGACAGAGGTCCAAAGGAGCATGTTTGGTCAATGAACAAACCTTGATAATATCTAAGGGGCTGTTACAAAGAAGTGGGGAGGGTTTAAGTCAGGGGTGGGTTCTAAATTTTTTTACTACCGGTTTCTGTGGGCGTGGCTTATTTTGTGGGTGTGGCTTGGAGGTCATGTGACTAGGTGGGCGTGGCTAGCTGGTCAGAGTCATTTCTGGAAGGTCCTCGCACTTACGACCAGTCCTCGCACTTACGACCCAACTCATTTGTTTGCTTTTAACACTGATCAGCTGTAGGGCGGCCCTTTGAAGCCCCGCGGCAAGAGTTTAAACAGTTTTTTTCCCCTCTAGTCATCAGCTGGGACTCAGGAGGCAGCAATAGATTGGGGGTGGGACCAAATAAAAGGTAAGAATAATGTGGAGGGGTGGGAGGGTGGGGGGGGGAGAACCGGTTCAGTGACGTCATATCATCACCGCTACCGGCTCAGCCGAATCGGACTGAACCGGGAGGAACCCACCACTGATTTAAGCTATTTTTCAAAGCACCTGAAGACAGAATAAGAAGCAACGGATGGAAACCAACCAAGGAGAGAAACAACCTAGAAATAAGGAGAAATTTCCTAACAGTGAGAACAATTAACCAGTGGAACAACTTGCCACCAGAAGTTATGGGCGCTCCATTACTGGAGGTTTTCAAGAAGAGATTGGACAGCCATTTGTCTGAAATGGTATAAGGCCGTGATGGCGAACCTATGGCACGGGTACCACAGGTGGCACGCGGAGCCATATTGGTGGGCACGCGAGTGTTGCCCTAGCTTAGCTCCAGAGCGCACGCGCGCACTGGCCAATTGATTTTCAGGCCTTCTGGTCCCACCGGAAGTCGGGAAACTGGCTGTTTCTGGCCTCCGGAAGGATGGGGAAGGCTGTTTTTGCCCTCCCCAGGCTCCTAGAAAGCCTCTGGAGCCTGGGGAGGAGGAAAAAACGGGCCTACCGGGCCCACCGTGCCATCGCATGCCAGAGGCAGGGGGAAGTGTGGGGGGGGTCACGTGCGCATGCGTGGGAGAGCGGGGCGCATTGAATTATGGATGTGTGCACCTGCACTCGCGACCCCCCCGCGACCCCCGCTTTTGGCACGTGACGGCAAAAAGGTTAGCCTTCACTGGTATAAGATCTCCAAAGTCCTTTCCAACTCTGTTATTCTCTTATTCCGAATGGCTTGCCTCCAGAAGTTGTCATTAATGCTTGTAGACGCCCGAAAAGCATTTGATAATTTAAATCGGGACTTTCTTATTAATCAATTAAAAATTATGAACTTTGGGGAAAAATTTACGGGTATGATTAGAGCAATTTATTTGAATCAATCGGTGAAAATAATAATAATAAATGGGGAAACAATGGAGAAGATTAGTATAACTAAAGGGGTAAGACAGGGATGTCCTCTGTCCCCCCCCCTTTTATTTATACTATCATTGGAAGTATTATTGATACAAAGTAGACAAAATCGAACAATAAAAAGACTGGAAGTCAAACAGGAAGAATACAAAATTCAAGCTTTCGCGGATGATCTAGTTTTTATTGTAGAAGACCTCCTTGGAGGCTGGAACTACTTTAGTGCAGGAAATCGAAGAATTTGGTAAAGTGGCGGGGCTCAAAATAAATAAATAAAAAACCAAAATATTGACGTAAGACTTTCACAAAAAGGCAAAATGAGGAATTGGAAGAGAAATTGGGGATCCAAATTGTTAAAAATGTGAAATACTTGGGAATTTGGCTAACGGCAAAACGCTCCACAATAAAAGAGGACAATTATGACAAATTGGTACAACAGATGCAAAAGGATTTAGATAATTGGCAAAACTACAAATATCTTTGATTGGTAGAATCACGACAATAAAAATGAACGTATTATCCAAATTGTTATATCTCTTCCAAACAATACCAATAAGATTGGGAAAAACATTCTTTGAACAATTAAATAAAATAATAGGTAAATTTATTTGGCTGGGGGAAAAAAGCCTGAATAAAGCTTAAACTTTTACAGGACTCTAGGACCAAAGGCAGAGGTGGTTCTACTTACCTTTACTACCGGTTTGCAACGGGGAAGCTTCTGCGCATTCCGACCACATCCGGGGCGGTGGGCAGGGCCTCCCGCTGGTTTTACTACCGGTTCTTGTGAACCGGTCTGAACCGGGGGCAACCCACCATTGACCAAAGGAGGCTTCAGCCTCCCTGATTGGAAATCAGGTGTCAGCACTCGACGCTGGCATAGAGAGCAGAGGAGAGAGAGAGATAAGCTCTGAACTTTTGCCTGCTAAATCCCTTTGAAGTCGGGTTGTCGTGGAAATGAAGGGGGGAGACATTCCTGGGAAATGGCAAGACAAGAATTCTGAAGAATGACTTGGAAGATAGCCAATGAGAAGCAGAGATTTGGGGATCGGAAAAGGAGGGATTGGGGGCAAAAGGTCAGTCTTGTCCGCATCGAGTCATGATCCGGTGGCTGTGCTCAATTAAAGAAAAGATTTCCTTAAAGATTGGCAGTTTGGAAATTCATTTATTTTGAGATAGCATCGAAGTCTGACATCAGGATTGTCAGTTTTGGAAGACAATTTTCTTTTTTCTTCTAAACTGCCATATACTAACAAGCGGCAGCAGTAACGTGGCTTAAAGATTGGGTCCAATTAAATAACAAGAGGGTATTAACTCTAGAGGGCCACGATCTCCAATTGGGATGGCATGCATTCCTGTGGGAAGGAAAAAATGAGACACATACATACTTCCAGAGACATCTAGTGCGAATATGCTTTGATAAAATATTTGGGACAAAATTAAGAAGAATCATTATGTGAAAGTTCCAATTTGGATAGCAACAATGGAGGCAATAATTTATCCAAATGTATTAGACATAAACAAAAAGGGGTAAGGTATTCAAAATTATTAGGTGAACAAGGAAATTTAAAATCAGAGCAAGATCTAAACTATATTATATCATCCTCCCCAGGCTCTAGAGGCTTTCTAGGAGCCTGGGGAGGGCAAAAATGCCCTTCCCCACCTCCACGGAGGCCCTCTGGAGGCCAGTATTCTCATTTCTGGCCTCCAAGGGACCTGCGGGGGGATGGGGAAGGCCATTTTCACCCTCCCCAGGCTCCTAGAAAGCCTCTGGAGCCTGGGGAGAGTGAAAAATGGGCCTTCCCCACCCCTCAGAGGCCCTCTGGAGGCCAGAAACAGCCTGTTTCCTGACTTCTGGTGGGCCCGGAAGGCCCAAAAATCAAGTGGCCGGCGTGTGCAAGCATGCTGAAACTGAGCTAGGGCAATGCTCACATGTCCACCGATATGGCTCCGTGTGCCAGCTGTGGCACGTGTGCCATGGGTTCGCCATCACAGCTATAGGGTCCCCTGCTTGAGCAGGGAGTTGGATTAGAAAGCCTCCAAGGTTCCTTCTGCTATTCTGTTATTCTTCAGGTCTAGTCACTGGCTTGGAGGATCGATTTCGAAGACATGCAGGATGACTTTCATTTAACAGAATAACGGAGTTGGAAGGGACTTTGGAGGACTTCTAGTCCAGCCCCCTGCTTAAGCAGGAGATCCTATACTATTTCAGACAAATGGTTGTCCCATCTCTTCTTAAAAGGCGTAAGTTGCTAAGCCATGTTCAACTTTGTTTAGTTTAGTTTAGTTTTAGTTTTATTTGATTTGTATACCGCCCTACTCCCGAAGGACTCAGGGCGGTGAACAGCCAACAATAAAATACATAGATACACAAAATTTAAAAACCCAATAAAATCAAATTAAATTATTTGGCCCAGACAAATTAAAACACCCCGATAATTTAAAAACAGATTAAAATTTAAATATTTAAAAAGGGAAGAGATTAGGCCAAGCCTGCTTGATGGAATAAAAAGGTCTTCACAGCACGGCGGAAGGAGCGCAGATCCGGGATCCTCCGTATCTCCGGGGGGAGCTCATTCCAGATAGTAGGTGCCCCCACAGAGAAGGCTGTCCCCCTAGGGGCCGCCAGTCGACACTGTTTGGCTGACGGCACCCGGAGGAGTCCCTCTCTATGAGAGTGTACTGGCCGGTGGGAGGCTATTGGTGGTAGTAGGCGGTCCCATAGATAACCAGGTCCTAAGCCATGGAGCGCTTTAAAGGTGGTAACCAAAACCTTGAAGCGCACCCGGAAGACCACCGGGAGCAAGTGCAGCTCGCGCAGGAGAGGTGTTACATGGGAGCGCGATGTCGCTCCCATTACCACCCGCGCGGCCGCACTCTGCGCCAGTTGGAGCCTCCGGGTGCTCCTCAAGGGGAGCCCCATGTAGAGAGCATTACAATAGTCCAGGCGGGAGGTGACGAGGGCATGAGTGACCGTGCGTAACGAGTCCCGATCCAGAAAGGGACGCAACTGGCGAATCAGGCGAACCTGATAAAAAATCCTCCCGGTCACGGCCGTCAAATGCTCTTCTAAAGACAGCCGTGAGTCCAGGAGGACGCCCAAGTTGCGAGCCCTCTCCGTGGGGGCCAATGATTTGCCCCCAATAGTCAGTGATGGCGTCAACTGACTATATCAGGATGTCGGAAACCACAGCCACTCGGTCTTGGATGGATTGAGCCTGAGCCTGTTCCTCCCCATCCAGATCCATACGGCCTCCAGGCACCAGGACATCACTTCAAGGGCATCGTTGGGGTGATCCGGGGTGGAGATGTACAGCTAAGTATCGTCGGCGTACTGATGGTACTCCACCCCAAAACCACGGATGATCTCGCCCAGCGGCTTCACATAAATGTTGAACAGGAGAGGCGAGAGGACCGACCCTTGCGGCACCCCACATATGAGGGGCCTCGGGGTCGACCTCTGTCCCCCTGCCAACACAGACTGCAACCGGTCAGAGAGAAAGGAGGAGAACCACCGCAACACAGTGCCTCCCACCCCTAACTCTTCCAACCGGTGCAGCATGATACCATGGTCGATGGTATCAAAAGCCACTGAGAGATCTAACAGGACCAGGACAGAGGAGCACCCTCTGTCCCGAGCCCTCCAGAGATCATCAACCAACGCGACCAATGCCGTTTCTGTGCTGTACCCGGGCCTGAAGCCCGACTGGAACGGATCCAGATACGTCGTTTCATCCAGGTGCTGGGGGAGCTGTTGCGCAACCACACTCTCAACAACCTTCGCCTTTTGATCTCATGGACCATAGCAAACCAGCCCCTCCCCCCAATTTCCTCCACCCTCTCTTGGAGTTCCCCCAAATTCACATTTGTTGCTTCGTTGACCCTATCTAACCATCTCATTGTCAGGTTTCGATGTCGTCTCACATAAAATAAATTGCATTTCCAAACAGATAGTCTTTGAAGAAATCTTTCATTTTATTAAGCACGGCAATCTGGCCCCGATCGTGGCGTAGCCAACTCTGACTTCCTGACCCCAAACCTTCCCTTTCCGTTCCCCAATTCTCTGCATCTCATTGGCCATCTTCCAAATCACTCTCCCCATATCTACTACTTAAACTCCCAGGAATGTCCCCCCTCCCATCTCATCTCCTAGGGGATATTATCTTCAAGGAAAATAAGTAGGTGAAATGTCAAGCATCCTCTTGCCAGCTGCCCCCTCTTCTCCTTCTTATGTCAGCACTGGAGTAAATGCAGGTTGAAGTGCTGACACTCATCCTCTGCCATCCCCTTCTCTCCATTTGCCTTCTAAATTTGCTAACATTGGGGTTTTCTCTTCTCGTTTGGTGGCCAAAATATTTGAGCTTCAGCTTCTGGATCTGTCCTTCCAGAGAAGACCTTCCTTTACCGTTTCTTGAATTACAAGAGTTGCATCTTCAACTCTCTCTGATGTCCACCTTGATCCTTTAGAAGAGTCTGGGAAATTTCTGAGTTCTTGTGATTTGACTCTTTTTCTCCATTCTACCACCAGCTGTGGAATTCATCGGCACGGGGTACATTATCCCGAAAAATCAGGTGGCTCTTTTTTTTTTTGTTATTACATAAAAGTGCATTTGTTAAAAAGCCTAATTATGGAATATGAATGTCTATTACCCAGTGTGAAAGCAGAAGGCTCGAAGCATTAGACAGCAAAATTGTACACTTACCTTTCCGTTCGGTGATAAGAGAGCGGGGAGGTTGGGTTTGCTCTTTGTATTCAATTGGATGCCAGAACAATTTTGTATCAGGGAAGCCACAGGGCATCTGAGCGTCTTTTCCATTTGTGTGACAGTGTGTTGAAAAAAAAAACAAAAAACCACAACCTGGGAGAGGAGGGAACGTGGAATATAGAATAATAAACCAAGAGGTGCTTTTTTTCAAGAGGCGACGGGAGTTTGCCTTTGAAGACGTTTTTAAAGAATGAAATGAAACGTCTTCAAAGGAAAATCAGGAAGTCCAGGTGCCTCTTGAAAAAGCACCTTTTGGGGCATCCATGACAGAGAATCTCCATAAACATAAGAATAACAGAGTTGAAAAAGGACCTTGGAGGTCTTCTAGTCTTCTCCTTGTTCTTGTTCTTGGTCTTGTTCTTGGTCTTGGTCTTGGTCTTGGTCTTGGTCTTGTTCCTGATACTATACTATACTATACTATACTATACTATACTATACTATACTATACTATACTATACTATACTACACTACACTACACTACACTACACTACACTACACTACACTACACTACACTACACTACACTTCTATTCTACTCTTCTCTACACTTCTATTCTAACTTCCATTCTACTCTACTCTATATTCTCTTCTCTTTTCTTCCTCTTCTTCCTCCTCCTCCTCTTCTACTTCTTCTACTTCTACTTCTTCTTCTTCTTTTTTTAAATATATTTTTATATGCCGCCCTTCTCCGGAGACTCAGGGCGGCTTACAAGGCGTTAAGCAATAGCCTTCATACTTTTGTATATTTTATACAAAGTCAGCTTATTGCCCCCACAAACCGGGTCCTCATTTTACCCACCTTAGAAAGGATGGAAGGCTGAGTTGACCTTGAGCCTGGGGAGAATTGAACTCACAGTAATTGCAGGCAGCTGGATGTTAAATGCTGCCTTAGTAGGAGGCATTAGCCTCCTACACCACTCAGGCTCCTTCTTCTTCTTCTACTTCTTCAACTACTTCTACTTCTACTTCTACTTCTTTTTCTACTTCTACTTCTTCTACTACTTCTACTTCTTCTTCTACTTCTACTTCTTCTTCTACTACTACTACTTCTTCTACTACTTCTTCTACTTCTACTTCTTCTACTACTTCTACTTCTTCTACTTCTACTTCTTCTACTTCTACTTGGACCTGACCCAGTTAATTCATGGCCCTACCCACACGGGGGGAAACACGCTGGATCTGGTTTTTGTCTCTGGACAGTGGTTGAGTGATCTCGAGATAGGGGATATAGTCATCGAGCCCTTGTCATGGTCTGATCACTCTCTCCTTCGTCTCGACCTTCGAACCGCTACACCCCGCCGCAGGGAGGCGGAGCCGGTAAGATGGTTCCGCCCCAGGCGCCTGATGGAACCTGACAGGTTCCAGATGGAGCTTGGGCCATTCCCTGAGGCTCTGGCACACGCCTCGACTGGAGACCTAGTGGCCGCCTGGGATAGGGCGGCCGCTGGAGCTCTGGACCGGGTCGTGCCTTTGCGGCCTCTGACCCGGCGCCGATCTCATTTAGCTCCTTGGTTTACTGAGGAGCTGAGGGAGTTGAAGCGCCGGAAAAGACGCCTAGAGAGCAGTTGGAGGGCCAGTCTTTCTGAATCTGACCGGACACTGGTAAGATCTCATATTAGGAATTACCTAGTGGCAATAAAAGCAGCAAAATGTAGCTATTTTGCTGCTCTTATTGCGTCATCAGATAATTGCCCGGCCGCCCTGTTTAGGGTGACCCGCTCCCTGCTCCACCAGGAAGCGCGGGAGGACCCCTTGGAGGGTAGAGCCGAGGATTTTGTTCAGTATCTGTATGACAAAATCACTCAGATTCGGGAAGATCTGGACTCCGATTGGGTAGTCTCAGGGGGAGGGACTGGGGCAGGTCTTGAGAACGTTATCTGGGATGAGTTTGATCCTGTGACCCCTGAGGACGTGGACAGGATTCTGGGTAGACTGAATGCAACCACTTGTTTATTGGACCCATGTCCCTCCTGGTTAGTGCTGGCTTCTCGGGAGGTGATACGAGGCTGGTTCCAGGGGATTATAAATGCTTCGTTGGGTGAGGGTGTCTTTCCTGCCGCCTTGAAAGAGGCGGTGGTGAGGCCTCTCCTCAAGAAGCCTTCCCTGGACCCGGCAATGTTGGTAAATTATCGTCCGGTCTCCAACCTTCGTTTTGTGGCGAAGGTTGTTGAGAGTGTGGTTGCGCAACAGCTCCCCCAGCACCTGGATGAAACGACGTATCTGGATCCGTTCCAGTCGGGCTTCAGGCCCGGGTACAGCACGGAAACGGCATTGGTCGCGTTGGTTGATGATCTCTGGAGGGCTCGGGACAGGGGGTGCTCCTCTGTCCTGGTCCTGTTAGATCTCTCAGCGGCTTTTGATACCATCGACCATGGTATCATGCTGCACCGGTTGGAAGAGTTAGGGGTGGGAGGCACTGTGTTGCGGTGGTTCTCCTCCTTTCTCTCTGACCGGTTGCAGTCTGTGTTGGCAGGGGGACAGAGGTCGACCCCGAGGCCCCTCATATGTGGGGTGCCGCAAGGGTCGGTCCTCTCGCCTCTCCTGTTCAACATTTATGTGAAGCCGCTGGGCGAGATCATCCGTGGTTTTGGGGTGGAGTACCATCAGTACGCTGACGACACTCAGCTGTACATCTCCACCCCGGATCACCCCAATGATGCCCTTGAAGTGATGTCCCGGTGCCTGGAGGCCGTATGGATCTGGATGGGGAGGAACAGGCTCAGGCTCAACCCATCCAAGACCGAGTGGCTGTGGTTTCCGACGTCCCGATATAGTCAGTTGACGCCATCACTGACTATTGAGGGCAAATCATTGGCCCCCCACGGAGAGGGCTCGCAACTTGGGCGTCCTCCTGGACTCACGGCTGTCTTTAGAAGAGGATTTGACGGCCGTGACCGGGAGGATTTTTTATCAGGTTCGCCTGATTTCGCCAGTTGCGTCCCTTTCTGGATCGGGACTCGTTACGCACGGTCACTCATGCCCTCGTCACCTCCCGCCTGGACTATTGTAATGCTCTCTACATGGGGCTCCCCTTGAGGAGCACCCGGAGGCTCCAACTGGCGCAGAGTGCGGCCGCGCGGGTGGTAATGGGAGCGACATGGCGCTCCCATGTAACACCTCTCCTGCGCGAGCTGCACTGGCTCCCGGTGGTCTTTCGGGTGCGCTTCAAGGTTTTGGTTACCACCTTTAAAGCGCTCCATGGCTTAGGACCTGGTTATCTACAGGACCGCCTACTACCACCAATAGCCTCCCACCGGCCAGTACGCTCTAATAGAGAGGGACTCCTCCGGGTGCTGTCAGCCAAACAGTGTAGGCTGGCGGCCCCTAGGGGGAGAGCCTCCTCTGTGGGGGCACCTACCGTCTGGAATGAGCTCACCCCGGAGATACGGAGGATCCCGGATCTGCGCACCTTCCGCCGCGCTGTGAAGACCTTTTTATTCCATCAGGCCTAATCTGTTCCCTTTTTTAAATATGTACATTTTAATCTGTTTTTAAATTATTGGGGTGTTTTAATTCTGTCTGGGCCAAAATAATTTAATTTGATTTTATCTGGTTTTTTAAATTTTTGTATCTATGTTATTTTATTGTTTGGCTGTTCACCACCCTGAGTCCTTCGGGAGTAGGGCGGTATACAAATCAAATAAACTAAACTAAACTAAACTAAACTACTTCTTCTTCTACTTCTTCTTCTTCTTCTTCTTCTTCTTCTTCTTCTTCTTCTTCTTCTTCTTCTTCTTCTTCTTCTTCTTCTTCTTCTACTACTACTTCTACTTCTATTTCTACTTCTACTTCTATTTCTACTTCTTCTCCTCCTCTTCCTCCTCCTCCTTGTTCCTGATTTGATTCCAGGTGTCTCCAACCTTGGCAACTTTAAGACTTGTGGACCTCAACTCCCAGACTTCCTCAGCCAGCTTTGTTGAGATAGCTCATTTTAACACATGGATAGCATCATAGTTGGAGAGGCTACAGGCCAGGGTCTCTAACCTTGGGAAGTTTAAGACTTGTAGACTTCAACTCCCAGAATTCCTCAGCCAGCAAGCGTGGCTGGCTGAGGAATTCTGGGAGTTGAAGTCCACAACTCTTAAACTTCCCAAGGTTGGAGACCTCCTATTCTATTCTATTCTATTCTATTCTATTCTATTCTATTCTATTCTATTCTATTCTACTCTACTCTACTCTACTCTACTCTACTCTACTCTACTCTACTCTACTCTATTCTACTCTACTCTACTCTACTCTACTCTACTCTACTCTACTCTATTCTATTCTATTCTATTCTCCTCCACTCCACTCCACTCCATTCCATTATTCTACTCTACTCTACTCTACTCTATATTGTATATTGTATATTCTATTCTCTATTCCGTTCTTGTTCCTGATTCGATTCGATTTGATTCGATTCTAATTCCCATTTGAATTCAAATTCAAATTCTCATTCTATTCTATTCTTTTTATATTGTGGTGACCAGAATTGGATGCAGCATTCCAAGAACAATCTTACTTAAGGCATTCTAAGCAGTACTACCACTTCACGTGATCTTAATTCTATCCTTCTATTGATATAGCCTAGGATTGCATTGGCTTTTTTGGCTGCTGCCGCACACGGCTGGCTCATGTTTCATTGATTGTCCACTAGGACTCCCAAGATCCTTCTCAGAGTTACTGGCACTAAGCCAATAACTGTGAGAAGGGAATGCATGCATCAACTGTAACATAAAACCCACAAAACCTTTTGTCTTGGAAAGTGTTTCATTGCAAGGAACGGTGGCATCTATGGGGTTTATGCTGCATTTTTAAAAGTAGGCCAATCCTATTCCCAACGCGCAGAAGGGAGCAAACATTCAGACACATCGGGGGCAGCTTTTAAGAACTAGCACTTTGCAAGAGATTTAGGCTCTAACAAGAAATTAATGTTGCAATGAAACGTCCTTAAATTGTATTATATTATTTCAAGGAAGGAAAATCTTCCCTTGAATTGAGTAGCCTGCGTCTTCTCCGGTCCGATGCAATTACAGCCATCTGTAAAAATGCGGTGTTTTCGTTTTTCTTTTAAAGTGCCATAAAATCAATTTTATGATCCAGTTTTTCTACCTTGGCAAGGCGCTCGAGGCAGACAGTTTGATGACATTCCTTACTATTATACCTATCAACAGGGAACAAAAGTCTGGAAATGGGCTTTACACTTCCCGTAACAGGAACTGGGGGAAGATTTAAATTCAATTCTTCCCTTGTCGTTAGAGGTAGTCCTCGTCTTTTTGACGGTAATTGAGCTTGGAATGAATACTTGTATGCTGTCGCAGTCGTAAATCAAGGCATCCTGTGACCGGATTCAAAGTTGCAACTAGTTTTTTTTTTGCACTGGTTGTTTAAGCAAATTCTGCAGTCGTTAAGCAAATGCCAACAGCCATTAAGCGAATCCATTTCCTCCAACGTGTGTGTGTGTGTGTGGGGGTTTATGCTGAAAACTAGACGTAAACTCTGGGTAAAAACATTGCACATAGCGATTGTGTGACCTGCGGATGGAATGGGACAACTTGCCACAGCCGGCTCGCTCCAGGACAACTCACTGCAGGACAATTGGACAGTTTAATTTAATTGTTTAAAATAAATATAAAAAACATTTTAATTTTTGTCGTTCTCGTTGCATTCTGTCCCTCCTTTTTGCATCCGTTCTTTAAATTATTCTATTCCACCATTTCTTTGAGTGGAACTCTTGTCCTGCAGCGAGTTGTCCCATGGTGAGTTGGCTGTTGTTAGTGGGTCATGGTGACTTGGCCATGGTAAGTTGTCCCATGGTGAGTTGGCCATGGCTAGTTGACCATGGCAAGTTGTTCATGGTGAGTTGGCTGTTGCTAGTTGGCTGTGATGAGTTGGCCATGGCTAGTTGACCATGGCAAGTTGACTGTGATGAGTTGACTGTTGTTAGTTGACCATGGCAAGTTGACTGTGATGAGTTGGCTATTGCTAGTTGACTGTGGTGAGTTGGCTGTGATGAGTTGGCTGTTGCTAGTTGGCTGTGGTGAATTGGCCATGGCTAGTTGACCATGGCAAGTTGACTGTGATGAGTTGACTGTTGTTAGTTGGCTGTGGTGAGTTGGCCATGGCTAGTTGACCATGGCAAGTTGACTGTGATGAGTTGGCTGTTGCTAGTTGGCTGTGGTGAGTTGGCTGTGATGAGTTGGCTGTTGCTAGTTGACCATGGTGAGTTGACTGTGATGAGTTGGCTGTTGTTAGTTGACCATGGCAAGTTGACTGTGATGAGTTGGCTATTGCTAGTTGACTGTGGTGAGTTGGCTGTGATGAGTTGGCTGTTGCTAGTTGGCTGTGGTGAATTGGCCATGGCTAGTTGACCATGGCAAGTTGACTGTGATGAGTTGACTGTTGTTAGTTGGCTGTGGTGAGTTGGCTGTTGCTAGTTGACCATGGTGAGTTGACTGTGATGAGTTGGCTGTTGCTAGTTGGCTGTGGTGAGTTGGCTGTGATGAGTTGGCTGTTGCTAGTTAACCATGGTGAGTTGACTGTGATGAGTTGGCTGTTGCTAGTTGGCTGTGGTGCGTTGGCCATGGCTAGTTTACCATGGCTAGTTGACCATGGCAAGTTGACTGTGATGAGTTGGCTGTTGCTAGTTGGCTGTGGTGAGTTGGCTGTGATGAGTTGGCTGTTGCTAGTTGACCATGGCAAGTTGACTGTGATGAGTTGACTGTTGTTAGTTGACCATGGCAAGTTGACTGTGATGAGTTGGCTATTGCTAGTTGACTGTGGTGAGTTGGCTGTGATGAGTTGGCTGTTGCTAGTTGGCTGTGGTGAATTGGCCATGGCTAGTTGACCATGGCAAGTTGACTGTGATGAGTTGGCTGTTGTTAGTTGGCTGTGGTGAGTTGGCTATGATGAGTTGGCTGTTGCTAGTTGACCATGGTGAGTTGACTGTGATGAGTTGGCTGTTGCTAGTTGGCTGTGGTGCGTTGGCCATGGCTAGTTTACCATGGCTAGTTGACCATGGCAAGTTGGCTGTGGTGAGTTGGCTGTTGCTAGTTGGCCATGGTGACTTGGTGGTGGTGAGTTGCCCATGGCTAGTTGCCCATGGCAGGTTGGTCATAGTAAGTTGCCGAGTTAGTTGTGGTGAGTTGACTGTGACAAGTTGGCCTTGGTGACTTGGTCATGGTGAGTTGGCTGTGGTGAGATGACTGTGGCTGGTTGACCATGGCAAGTTGGCCATAGCGAGTTGGCTGTGATGAGTTGTCCCATGGCAAGTTGGCCGTAATGAGTTGCCCATGGCAATTTGTCCTGTGGCGAGTTGGCCATGGTGAGTTGTCACAGACCCAACTGCAGAGTTGAACTCTGCCAAGTCCCCAAAATGAAACAATTTTGTGTGTGTGTGTGTGTGTGTATGTGTGTGTATGTATACAGGTATTGCAATTCCAGAAGCAGGTTGCAAGTAGCTCTGGAGGCGTCTGTTGTAAATTTGAACAGTCGTTAAGCAACTGGTCATAAGTCAAGGACTACCTGTTCTCGCCAAATGCACTGGACTTCAGTTCCCATAATTCCCAAGCAGACTCATCACTTCTAAATGGAGCACAGGTAATCCTCAACATATGACGGTTTGTTTAGTGGCTGAAGTTGCAACACTGCTGAAAAAAATGACAGAGGTGGATGAAAAAAGGGACCTGCAGCTAGTCCTCACACTTACGACCATTACGACATCCCCATGATCATGGAATTGTAGTTTGGGCACTTAGTAACTTGCATCTATGACAGTTGTAATGTCCTGGGGTCACATTGTCAAAATTTGTGACCTTCCAGCCAACTTCTGACCAGCAAAGTCAGTGGGGGAAGCCAGATTTGCTTAACGACCATGTGACTCACTTAACGACCTCATGGCTTAGTGACAGAAGTGCCAGTCCCAATTGTGGTCATAAATGGAGGACTACCTCCCACAAGATGATTTACATGACGTTGGTCTTGAAGATTGCACAGAAGCTTCACTGGGTCAAAAATGTCACTACAAAAGTTGAATTAAATCTTATTGGGCTGAACTATATGTTATTCAAAATGGGTATTGCCTTGGTTTTTCAGCACAATTCCTAGTTTTATTGTTTTAAAGTCCTAAAAAAGGACTGAGACTAAACTATCCTCAAGCATCTCCTTCTAAGACGATCAGGGGAACTGGAGACTAAAACATGCAGGAAATGGGTAGGTCTAGTTTAATGAAAAACGGACGTGGTGGCTCAGTGGCTAAGACGCTGAGCTTGTCGATCGAAAGGTCGGCAGTTCAGCGGTTCGAATCCCTAGTGCTGCCGCGTAACGGGGTGAGCTCCCATGACTTGTCCCAGCTTCTGCCAACCTAGCAGTTTGAAAGCAGGTAAAAAATGCGAGTAGAAAAATAGGGACCACCTTTGGTGGGAAGGTAACAGCGTTCCGTGCACCTTTGGCGTTTAGTCATGCCGGCCACATGACCACGGAGACATCTTCGAACAGCGCTGGCTCTTCGGCTTTGAAGAGATGAGCACCGTCCTCTAGAGTCGGGAACAACCAGCACATATGTGCAAAGGAAACCTTTACCTTTACCTTTAGTTTAATGAAAAGAAGGACTAGGGGTGACAAGATAGCAGTCTTCCAATATTTTTCAGGGGCTGCCACAAAGAAGAGAGAGTCAAGCAAGGGTAAAATGCTCCCAGTTCAGACCGGCTCGGGCGAGTAGGTAGCGATGGCAGCGGGTAGTTCGGAAAACTGGTAGCAAAAATCCCTCCCCCCCCCCAGCCTCCAGCTTGCTTACCGTAGCTGCTGTTCGCAACACCTGCCTTGCTTCACTTGCTGTAATCCCTGCAATCCATTGCATCAGCAAACAACTTAATCTCCCTGCCTGCAATCAAGCTCATCGGTGAGCAGCTCTATCTGCCTGCCTGCCTGCCTGTAAGTTTTTTCCCCCTTTGGGAGCTTTAAAAAAAAAGTTAATTGGGTTTTTTTTTAGTTGTTCTTTTTTTAGACCTGGCCATTTAAAGTTTAGGAAGTTTTAAATTTAGTTGCTTTTATATAAAAATTAAAATAAAATAAAATAATATTTGTGCAGCTTTCTGAGATTTTGTGTGTTTCTGTAGTGTTTCACTCTACAGAACTACACAAACACACAAAATCTCACAAAGCTGTATGTGGAATTTTGTGTGTGTAAAGTGTGAAAGTTGGTTTTTTGGACTTTTTGGGGCTGTGTGAGGTTCCTGCTTGTTGCAGGGGCCATTTTGGGTCTAGCACAGCTGCTTTTACCTTGTGGGTGAGCCAGTTGTGTTGTGTTGTGTTTTGTAGGTTAAAAAAGGGCAACGAAGTGACGTCGACTTGGCCACGCCACCTGACCAACAAACCACGCCCACCCAGTCACCTGACCAACAAGCCCCACCTACTAATTAAGCCACGCCCACAGAACCGGTAGCGAAAATTTTTAGATTTTACCCCTGGAGTCAAGCTATTCTCCAAAGCACCAGAAGGCAAGACAAGAAGTAACAGGTGGAAACTCATCAAGGAGAGAAGCAACCTAGAACTAAGGAGAAATTTCCTGACAGTTAGAACATTTAACCAGTGGAACTGCTTGCCTCCAGAAGCTGTGAATGCTCCAACACGGGAAGTTTTCAAGAAGAGATTGGACAGCCATTTGTCCAGTATTGTGAAGGTTCTCCTACTTGAGCAGGGAGTTGGACTAGAAGACCTCCAAGGTCCTTTCCAACTCTGTTATTCTTTTCTGTTCTGAAACATCTCAGAAGGTTTGAGTAGAATAATGGAGGGGACCTTGGAGGTCCTCTAGTAGTGCAACCTCCTGCTCAGGTAGGGAACCTTATACCATTTCAGACAAATGTGTGACTTCTGAAGACAAATCATTCCACTGATTAATTGTCCTCACTGTCAGGAAATTTCTCCTTAGTTCTAAGTTGCTTCTCTCCTTGATGAGTTTCCATCCATTGCTTCTTGTCCTGCCCTCAGATGCTTTGGAGAATAGCAACAGCACTTAGATATTAGTCTGTATACCGCTTTACAGTGCTTTACAGCCCTCTCTAAGTGGTTTTACAGAGTCAGCCAATTGTCCCCAACAATCTGGGTTCTCATTTTACCCACCTCGGAAGGATGGAAGGCTGAGTCAACCTTGAGCCTGGTGGGATTTGAACTGCCAAATTGCAGGCAGCCGGCAGTCAGCAGAAGTAGCCTGCAATACTGCACTCTAACCACTGCACCACCACGGCTCAATAGGTTGACCCCTTCTTATCTCAAACACTGGAACCCTGCTATCATGTCACCCTAGTCCTTCTCTTCATTAGACTAGACATACCCAATTCCAGCAACCGTTCTTTATATGTTTTAGCCTCCTGCCCCCTAATTAGTGGTGGGAATCAGCTGGTTTGGCCCGGTTTGGGAGAACCGATTGTTAAATTGCTGGCTGGCCCCACCCCACCCCTTCCTGGAGTCCCCATGCACCCCGTTTTGGCTCTCCGGTAACTGTAGGGAGGCCTACTAGGCCCAAAACTGGGTGTGTGGGTGTGGCACCGCCCCCCTGCGGCCCGTTTTTACTCCCAGGAGGCTGCAGAGAGGCCTACTAGGCCCAAAAACGGGCATGGGGGATGTCGCGCAGCCCCCACCCCCCGCAGCCCATTTATGCTCCCAGAGGGGTGCAGGAGGCCGAGTGCTGCCTGTCACACACCATGGCCACGCCCACCATGGCCACGCCCACCCAACCGGTCATTAGGGCAGAGAACCGGTTGTTAAATTATTTGAATCCCACCACTGCCCCTAATTATCTTCGTTGCTCTTCTCTGCATTCTTTCCAGAGTCTCAACATCCTTTTTTTACATCATGGCTGTCACAGCGTTTTTTTATTTCCCAGCTGAGCTTCATTATTTTTGGACTAATAGACTTACTGTAGTTTTGCCAAGTTCCTTATCAGTGTTTTACTACGCATGTCCGCATTCCTTCACTTGCTTCACACTTCTTTCCTTTGTTCTCTTGCCAGAGGTCCGGCTGGACCGGCAGGAGATCTCGCTTGCCAAAATGTAACCATTTATTTTTCTTAGTTAGTGAGGTGTTTTATTTTCTTTATAACAAATAAATGAGTTTTATTAGAAACCTTTCTTCGCGTTTCTTTATCAGAATATTGCAACAAACTTGGAGAGGCCACGATCCATCTCCTCTAAACCAGGGTGATTTTTCCCAGAGCCAAACATGGGATTAATTGATGCCCTGACAATGGCGACCAAAATGGGATGCAGGATTCCAAGGGTGGCCTTCCCAATATATAAAGTGGGCTCTAAAGTTGTTTGCATTCACAAAATGCAAGTAATTCTGTTCTCCAAAGGGGCACCAGCCATCAGTGGTTCTCTGTCTCTAGAAGAATGGTGACCACTTTTTAGAGGAAACCCGGTTATAAAAGGGTCTCTTTTTTGTTTCAGTTGTTACAGGACAGAACATAGAGGTAACCCAACTTCCGGAAACCGTATCGGTGAAAGCTGGAGAGGACCTGACTCTAAGGTGTACATTGACTGGAGGAAATATACCCGGAGGCGTGCGATGGCACAAAGGGCTGGACAGAAACCAGACCCCCATTTACAGCGATAAAGAAGGATCTTCCAACAGGGGGGTCAGGGTCATCCCAGGATCCAGCACGGACTTCAGCATCAACATCCAAAACGTCCGTCCTGAAGATGCCGGGACCTACTATTGTGTGAAGTTCAGGGCAGGGAACCCAGAGAGAGAGCTGGCTTCGGGGAAAGGCACTCTGGTCTCTGTGATCGGTAGGTGGCCCTCTGCATTTATTTATTTTATTTTTTTCAAATTTCTATACTGCCCTTCTCCTTTCGGACTCAGGGCTGTGAACAGCCAAGTAAAACACTTTATATACAGAAGTTAAAAATAAATTTAAAATAATTAAATAATTTGGCCCATAAATTTAAAACATTTCAATTTAAAACCAATTTCAAGTTTTAAAAACCCATCATAAAATCAGGACAGCCCGGCTAACTGAAAGAGGTAGGTTTTAAGGGCCCGACGAAAAGTCCGGAGGTCTGGGATCACTCGTATCTCTGGGGGTTGATTGTTCCAGAGGGTAGGTGCCACCACAGAGAAGGCTCTCCCCCTGGGGGTCGCCAGCCGACATTGTCTGGCCGACGGCACCCTGAGGAGGCCCTCTCTGTGGGAGCGAACTGGCCGGTGGGAGGCAATTGGTGGCAGAAGACGGTTCCGTAAGTATCCCGGCCCTAAGCCATGGAGCGCTTTAAAGGTGATCACCAACACCTTGAAGCGCACCATTTGATTTCTGGGGATGGAGGGAGATGTTCCCAGTCAACCATGAGACATGTGGGAGTAAATCCAATGTTCAAAGTGTCAGTGTATTTCATGACTGGCAGAGACATGGTAACAAGGTCAGCTAATGAATGAGGCTTAGTAACAAGGTCAGCCAATGGGAGCTGAAACATCAAGGAGCCTGGGCGTGGCTTAGCTCTGGCTCTGAGCTCTGAATTGGAACGGAAACTGTTCTCTGCTGCCCTGGCCTGTGTTTGTACCTACTTACAATCTCTCCTCTTTACCATGTTGGAAAACCTGCTTTTGGTATTGTATATATGACTTATGTGTTATTATGTATATGAAGAGAAGTTAATGAATCCTGCTGAATCAGTTACCTGTGTGTGCTTCCTGGATGTGATTGCTGCTGCAAACTTGATACAAAGTTGAGCCTTTCCAACCACAAACCATCTCGGGGCCTCCTGTATTGTCTCTGAGGAACGTCAACTGATGTCTCTCTCTATTTTCTCCCTCAGCCATGCCATCCCAGCCCGTGGTTCTTGGCCCCACAAGAAGAATCACGGCGGGGTCTCGGGCCTCCTTCAGCTGCTCCACAGGGGGATTCTCCCCCCGAGAGATCACGGTCAGCTGGTTGAAAAATGGGAAAAAAATATCAGATGGCCAGACCAACATCCTGAATTCTGATGAAAAGCAGAGCATCTCGTACCGAGCGGAGAACATGGTGGAAATCCTGCTGGAGCGAGGAGACGTGAAGTCTCAGCTGACCTGCCAGATCCAACACAGATCGTTGGAGGGTCGTGGTCCTCTCCAGCAGACCTTCGCACTTAGGGATGTCCTAAGAGGTAGGTGAACCTTAGGCTGCAGAGAGGGACGAGGCAAAGCAGTCTAGACCTGGTAAAAGGCACCTCCATGGCAGTGGGAATGGCACCAGGAAGACCCAGTTTCTTGTCCTGTGGAAGTCCACTGAGACCAACCCCACTTTCTCAACCCATCCTACCTCACAGGGCTGTGGTTATACCTTCCACCTCTGGCTCTTTTCCCAGGGACTTGGGTCAAGTTGAATGGGCAAGATATATTTTAAACCTGATTAGTCCAGAATTGTTTCACTTTGCTTTAGTGGTGTACATTTGTTATGGCTTGTCAGCCTCTGGCCCCTCCAGCAGCCGAATCAGAGGAGGAGGAGGAGGCATGGGAGTCAGGATCAGCATCAAAGCAACTCCGAGAGCTCCGAGGGGGAAGAGGGAATGGAGCTGGCAGAGAGAGGGGGGGGGGGGAGAGGGGGAGAGGGGCAGAGCCTGGGCCGTCCATCAGCCCTCAGATGGAGAGTGAACAGCCCCCAGGTGTGGAGGTGGCTGATGAGGAAGAAGAGGAACAGCTGGGTCCAGTGCCTGACGTGCAGATGCACAGAAGGCAGAGGAGAGGAGAGCAGTGGAAATCTATGGGCCGGTCCTTGGGACGGAAGAGCCACTGCTGCTAGCGAAGTCCCACCCTAGCTCTGGGGATAAAAGGCGGGGGGGGGGGCGGAGATGAATAAGTGTAGCAGACAATTATTCATCTTTCGGCCAGCCGGACCTGTTAGCCTGCGGTGAGAGAGAAACTTTGAGAACTCAAAGAGCAGTGGTGAAATTTAAAAAATTTACCGTACCGGTTCTGTGGGCGTGGCTTGTTGGGGGTGAGGTCATTTGACTGGGTGGGCGTGGCTAACTCAACATCACTCACATCGAGGGGCTCCTCACCGGCCCCTCCCCTCCCAGCCACTCCTTGTCACAAATGGCAGGAAAATGGGGAGGGGAATATTCCTGCCTACCATCCTTCCCTCAGTCTGTGCTGAAATTGAGGAATGGATGACAGGAAGGAAAATCCCCTTCCCCATTTTCCTGCCTTTCCATTCCAGCTGCTTCCCCCCTCCCCCTTCCTCCTGGGGACTATCTTAAAGGGACAGGCTGCAGCAGCTCCATTCTGAATGGAGGGAGAAAAGTTAGCATTCTCTCTGCTGCATTTAACAGTGAATTCTGTGGCAGAGAGAATGCTAACTTTTCTCCCTCCATTCAGAACGGAGCTGCTGCTCTCTTTATGGTTCCTTCCCGGCCCCCTCCCTCCTGGGGACTATCTTAAAGGGACAGGCTGCAGCAGCTCCGTTCTGAATGGAGGGAGAAAAGTTAGCATTCTCTCTGCTGCATTTAACATTGAATTTTGTGGAATATCAAGCGGCCGGAAGAGGTGAGCGGCGACCAGCTGGCCGTGGGTGGGACCAACGAGAGGTGATTATTACTGGTTTGGCGAACCAATGCCAATAATCCTTAGCGGTTCCCCCGAACCGGTCTGAACCTGTCGGATTTCACCCCTGCTTCAGAGAGTTTGTCATGGGTCAGAATAACTTTGTTTTTCCTTTCTATTTTTGCTCAGTGATTTTGCATGCTGTCTAAAGTCCAATTATTTGAGTTGGATGGCCAAATACATGCATTCCTTAACTTACAACCAGTCATTCGGTGACTGTTCAAAGTTACAACAGCACTGGAAAAAGTGAATTATGACCATTTTCCCCACTGGCAGCATCCCCTTGGTCACATGATCAAAATTCAGACGCTTGGCAACTGGCATGTACTTATGACAGTTGCAGTGTCCCGGGGCCACACGATCCCCTTTTGCGATCTTCTGACCAGCAAAATCAAGGAGGAAGAAGCCAGATTCACTTCACGACTGTGTTACTAACTTAACAAATGCAGGGATTGGCTTAACGACTTGTGGCAAGAAATTTGTAAAAAGGGGAGCAAAACTCACTTAACCATGTCTCGCTCAGCCACGGAAACTTTGAACTCAATTGTGGTCATAAGTGGAGGACTATATGTCTTAGAAAGAAGGCATGTGAGAAGTCGACATTCAAAGGAATGGCAGGACAAAAACCTATTTAGGAGTGAAGAATTATGTAGAATTAGGAGTTATCTAAACAAACGAGGACGAAGATTTGCTGAAAATTGGATGGAGTTCTTTATTTCGTTCTTTGTTCATAGCGTTAAAGTTTTGATCTTGGGCTTCTTACAAGCCAAGTTCTGGGTTTTTCACACCAGGGTTGTGTTCAGAAAACCTGCTTGTTTCCACAATGTCACAATCGGAGAGAAAAATTAGTTGGTCTTCTCTCTTCTTCTGCATGCAAGAACCAGAAGTCTATTATTATTATTATTATTATTATTATTATTATTATTATTATTATTATTATTATTATTATTATTATTATTATTATTACTTTATTCATTAAACATGAAACTCAGTCAACTGAACATTCAAAAATGCATCACAAATACCATTGATTGGTGCTGCTGCTTCCCCTTCTTCTTCTCCTTCTCCTTCTCCTTCTCATTATTATTATTTATTATTATTATTATTATTATTTTATTCATTAAACATGAAACTCAGTCAACTGAACATTCAAAAATGCATCACAAATACCACTGACTGGTGATTATTATTATTATTATTATTATTATTATTATTATTTATTTATTTATTTATTTATTTATTTTATTCATTAAACATGAAACTCAGTCAACTGAACATTCAAAAATGCATCACAAATACCTTTGATTGGTGCTGCTGCTGCTTCTCCTTCTCCTTCTCATTATTATTATTATTATTATTATTATTATTATTTTATTCATTAAACATGAAACTCAGTCAACTGAACATTCAAAAATGCATCACAAATACCACTGACTGGTGATTATTATTATTATTATTATTATTATTATTATTATTTATTTATTTATTTATTTATTTAATTCATTAAACATGAAACTCAGTCAACTGAACATTCAAAAATGCATCACAAATACCATTGATTGGTGCTGCTGCTGCTTCTCCTTCTTCTTCTCCTTCTCCTTCTCCTCCTTCTCCTTCTCCTTCTCCTTCTCCTTCTCATTATTATTATTATTATTATTATTATTATTATTATTATTATTTTATTCATTAAACATGAAACTCAGTCAACTGAACATTCAAAAATGCATCACAAATACCATTGATTGGTGCTGCTTCTCCTTCTCCTTCTCCTTCTCCTTCTTCTCCTCCTCCTCCTCCTTCTTCATCTTCTTCTTCTTCTTCTCCTTCTCCTTCTCCTTCTTATTATTATTCTTATTATTTTATTCATTAAACATGAAACTCAGTCAACTGAACATTCAAAAATGCATCACAAATACCATTGATTGGTGCTGCTGCTGCTTCTCCTTCTTCTTCTCCTTCTCCTTCTCCTCCTTCTCCTTCTCCTTCTCCTTCTCATTATTATTATTATTATTATTATTTTATTCATTAAACATGAAACTCAGTCAACTGAACATTCAAAAATGCATCACAAATACCATTGATTGGTGCTGCTTCTCCTTCTCCTTCTCCTTCTCCTTCTTCTCCTCCTCCTCCTCCTTCTTCATCTTCTTCTTCTTCTTCTCCTTCTCCTTCTCCTTCTCCTTCTCCTTCTTATTATTATTCTTATTATTTTATTCATTAAACATGAAACTCAGTCAACTGAACATTCAAAAATGCATCACAAATACCACTGACTGGTGATTATTATTATTTTTATTATTATTATTATTATTATTATTATTATTATTATTATTTAATTTATTTATTTATTTATTTATTTATTTTATTCATTAAACATGAAACTCAGTCAACTGAACATTCCAAAATGCATCACAAATACCATTGACTGGTGCTAATGGTCGATACGGGTTGCTGCCAGCGTCCCAGGTATCAACCAAGTACCTTCTTAAGATGTACGATGTTCCAAGTAGCACAGTTTTTTGCAGTTCCACTTCTGTTATTGCAATTTGCTGCTGTACCTTATAAAATTCTTGGACATGGTACCAAGTGCCGCAATGACAATGGTTATCACTGTTACATTATTATTGGTTAATCTTTGGTGAGATTCACAGCCTTTGAGGCTGGTTAATAACTCAGCAGCTCGAGTCCTAACCAAGGACCTAGGAACTGTTAAGGTATCATTGGAGGATGTAAGCTGTTCCTAGTAAAGTGGTTTTTTGTAGAGTCAAAATGTTTCAAGTCTGGTAAATTTAGAATTTCTAAATAGCGAGGTAGCCCTTTGGCTACCTCGCCTTATTATTATTAAAAAATCAATATCTACATAAACAGTGTGTTGTCTGGGCACAATTAATTTTGAGAAATAGTAATAATGATAATAACAATAATATTCATAACATTAATAATGATCACATAATAATCATAGTATTTCCTTATCCATTTTAATAAACCTTCCTTACATAGCCAATCATTCTTTCTTGCTTTGAAGCTTCTGACCTCTGTTTCTGTAAATTAGCCATTGATAAAACAAATCCTATGGTAAAAAGTATTCAGTTTCTTCCTTCTCCTTAATTCTGAGTGTTAGCCTATCTATTTCTGCACATTCTAGTATTTCTTTTCTTACATTTTCATCTGTAGGGCTCTCAGTTTCTCCACTGTTGTGCAAACACAATTCTAGCTGCTGTTAACGCGTATCAGATTAAATCTGTATTCCCTTTTTTATTATATTTTTCTGGCAAGAAAAAGAAGAATATTTCCGGTTTTAAATCTATATGTTGCATTAGATTTTTTTCTAACGACGTGTGTATTTTTATCCTTTTTTTTTTTTTTTGCCTTTGGGCATGTCCACCACATATGATAATACCGTGTTTCCTTGAAAATAAGACCCTGTCTTATATTTTTTTTTTTGAACCATGAAATAAGTGCTTGGCCTTATTTTCAGGGAGATTTTATTATTTTGGGGCGTGTGGAGCAAGACGGGGCTCCTCTTGCCGTCTTACCAGATTTCCAGCTCTTTTAACTTTTAAACTTTTTTAAACTTTTTAAACTTTTGTATGGGATATTGTTGCAGTGTTTTATTCTCCGTTGCAAGCCGCCCAGAATCCCTTGGGAGTGGGGCAGCATAGAAATGCGACAAAATAAATAAATGAATAATAAATGCGTTTAAATATTTTTAGGGAGGGCTTATTTGGGGGAGGGTATTTTCGGGGTGGGTGGGTTATTTTAGTCTACGTGCTCAAAAGCCTGATTGGGCTTATTATCCAGGGAGGTCTTATTTTTGGGAAAACATGGTATGAACCCAGTGTCTGATTACATTTCCATCATTTAGCGGACATGTCCTTAAACATCTTTGCCAGTCTAGGAACCATGAATCTGAAGATCTTTTGACTGACCTCTTTGGCTTTCTTTGCTCAGTTCCTCCCAAGGTGCGTCTTGAAATCACCCCACCTTCTCCCGTCCAGCTGAACGCCTCAGTGACGGTCACTTGCAACGCAGAAAGCTTTTATCCAGAGGACACAAAAGTGGAGTTGTTTTCCAAGGATGCCCAAGCCAGAAAAGGAAAGCTTGGCGTGAAGACCTCGAATCCAGACGGGACTTTTTCCCTCAAGAGCAACCTAGAGATGATGGCCAACGAAGACAAGAACTCCTCCATGTTCCTTTGCCAGGTCCAGCATGATTCCCAGCCTCTGGTCAACGAAACCACTACGCTCTTGATCAGGATGCAATTTGACAACAGAAGTCCGGACGACGATCCAAGAAGTAAGTATGGGCTTTGAGGTTGGTTCTTCAGAGGTCTTGTTATACGGTCCACCTCATTTCCTGTTCATGTCTCCTTTGGTCTTTCTTCATTTAAGGACAACATGGACCTCCAGATTGTTCTCAAATATTTGAGTGAAGGGACTGTTGTTCCAAGATTCAGCCCGGGGACCAGGTGGGGAAGTTCTAGAACCAGAGCAGGCAGTCCTCCCTTGGCCCAACTGAGTGTAGAGAGCCTCGGAGGTGACCCTGAAGAAACGATGTGACAACTCTTAGCAAAACAGGAAAAAAAGCAGTAGCTAGAGGGCTTCTCCTTATACTTTCTGGAAAGTAACAGGGAGGGAGAAGAAACATTCTCGAGCCTTCAAGATGGATGGTAGACTTGATGGTCAATCATCTCAGGAAGAAGACTCTACAAGTGATATGGACCTGTTGAGATAGCTCATTTTCTTTGTTGAGATAGCTCATTTTAACCCATGGATGGCATCATAGTTGGAGATGCTACAGGCCAGGGTCTCCAACCTTGGGAAGTTTAAGACTCGTGGACTTCAACTCCCAGAATCCTGGGAGTTGAAGTCCACGAGTCTTAAACTTCCCAAGGTTGGAGATCCTTCTATAGACCTGTGTTCCTTAACCCGGGCAACTTTTAAGAAATGTGGACTTCAACTCCCAGAATTCCCTGGCCAGCTGTTTGGAGAATTCTGGGAATTGAAGTCCACAAGTCTTAAACTTCCCAAGGTTGGAGATCCTCCTCCTCCTCCCTGCAAGCCCCATTCCCTTCTAGCACTGATGAGATTATATAGTTGGGTCATGAAACGTCTGCAAGAAAGAGCACCAAGGATCCCACAGTCCTCCTCCTCCTCCAACCCCCACTGCCTTCTAGCACTGGTGATAAACTGACAGCAAACAGCATTCCTTACTAGCACTGATGACATTATATAGTTGGGTCATGAAACATCTACAAGAAAACCACCGAGCTCAGAGAGCACCAAGGACCCCTCATGTCAACCCGGGGCTACAGATATTCTCCTTTAATGATAAATATATTCTGTGAATATAGTATATTGAAGGGACATGGTGGCTCAGTGGCTAAGACACTGATCTTGTTGATCGAAAGGTCGGCAGTTCAACGGTTCGAATCCCTAGTGCCGCGTAACGGGGTGAGCTTCCTGTCAAGTTTCGAGGTCGTCTCAAATAAATTGCATTTCAAACAAAGTCTTTGAAGAAAAACTCCTATTTATTAAGCACGACATTCTAAACCCGACTCCAATCGAAGCCAACACTGACTTCCAGCCCCAAAACCCTCCCTTTCCGTTCCCCACTCCCCTGCACTCATTGGCCATCTTCCAAGTCATTCTATGCCTAATCTACTGCTCCAGCTCAAAGGAATTTCCCCCCTCCCATCCCATCTCCTAGGGGATATTATCTCCAGGGAAAATAAGTAGGTGAAAAGTCAAACGTCCGTTTCCAGACGCCTCCACTTCTCCTTTTTATGTCAGCACTAGAGTAAATGCAGGTTGAAGTGCTGACACTTCCATTACTTGTCCCGGCTTCTGCCAACCTAGCAGTTCGAAAGCAGGTAAAAAATGCAAGTAGAAAAATAGGGACCACCTTTGGGGGGGAAGGTATCAGCGTTCCATGCGTCTTTGGCATTGAGTCATGCTGTCCACATGACCATGGAGACGTCTTCGGACAGCGCTGGCTCTTCGGCTTTGAAACGGAGATGAGCACTGCCCCCTAGAGTTGGGAACGACTAGCACGCATGTGCGAGGGGAACCTTTACCTTTACCTTTATATTCTGTGAACTGCCATGGAGGTGTCATCTTAACCCTCTTCCTGCCTCCCAGACATTCTAAGCTCTGCTGCCTCTTTGCCCTCCGGGAAGCAGCCCCTCCCTCCTCGGAATCCAGACTGCATTCCACCACATTAGAGAAGGCTTTCATTCCACTGAAGGTCTTTGACGTTTTCTCTTGTTTTAATTTGCGAGCTGCCCAGAGTCGTGATAGATTGGGACAATCGATATATATTTCAACAAATGCATTCCCTAAATAGATGCCGAAGGACTTAAAGGACAGTTCAAGGAACCCACCCTAACTCATGCCATCTTTCTGCAGACGATAAAACAACCATGGTTATCATTGCAGTCGTGGTGTGTTCCCTCCTGGTTGTGTTGGTGATTGCGGTTATCTACCTCATCCAAGCAAGACACAGCAAAGGTAAATATCCACATTCACTGGTCTTTGTGGTTTGAGGGCCTGGTCAGAAAGTTGGCCATGCTGTGGTCATCACCCTTGAGATTGATGGATGCACTGTAGGCACCTTCATCCATTGTGGGGAGGAGGTCTTCATGTGGTGTTTCTAAAACTGTTGTCGTGATTTTTAGGGTTAGTTTTCCCGATGTGATGCATGTTGGGAAGGGAGAGAGGGAGGATGGATGTATCCCTCTGTTAATCCCACTGCTACATGGGGCTCCCCTTGGGGCGCACCCGGAGGCTCCAACTGGTGCAGAATGCGGCCACGCGGGGGATTATGGGAGCGACGAGGCGCTCCCATGTGACTCCTCTCCTACGCGAGCTGCATTGGCTTCTGGTGGACTTCCGGGTGCACTTCAAGGTGTTGGTGACCACCTTTAAAGCGCTCCATGGCTTAGGGCCGGGGTACTTACGGGACCTCCTTCTGCCACCAATTGCCTCCCACCGGCCAGTTCGCTCCCACAGAGGGGGCCTCCTCAGGTGCCGTCGGCCAGACAATGCCGGCTGGCGACCCCGAGGGGGAGAGTCTTCTCTGTGGTGGCACCTGCCCTCTGGAACAATCTACCCCCAGAGATACGAGTGATCCCAGACCTCCGGACTTTTCGTCGGGCCCTTAAAATCTATTTTTTTTCAGTTAGCCGGGCTGTCCTGATTTTATGGTTGGTTTTTAAAATTTGATACTGATTTTAATTGAAATGTTTTAAATTATGGGCCAAACTTTATTTAATTATTTTAAATCTATTTTAACTTTTGTGTACAAATGTTTTATTTTGGCTGTTCACTGCCCTGAGTCCGAAAGGAGAAGGGCGGTATAAAAATCTGAAAAATAAATAAATAAATAAAATAAATAAATAATGCAGTTTAGGATTGCATTGGCTTTTTGGGCTGCCGCCACACACGCCTACCTCCTATTTAACTGATTGTCCACTAAGACTCCAAGATCCCCCTCACAGTTCCTGCTATTAAGGAGCACACTTTCACTGACAATCACCATTGTGGTAATAAATCTGTAGCACCTTAAGCAGAAAGCTGATGGATGGACTAAGGCGGCTCATTTTCTCAATATGACTGGCATTGCAGGGCATCAAGCTGTTCAGGATTCATCTGCGTGGCAGCCTTCATTGTAATTTATTTAGCCTCAGAGTTTAGCTGTCAGCATTCTGATGCTGCCATAAAAAGGAGGAGATGAGGCTTGACTTTTCACCTACTTATTTTCTCTGCAGATAATATCCCCTAGGAGATGGGATGGGAGGGGGACATTCCTGTGGGCTGAGGTCAGAAGCTGGGGAGACTGGTTTGGAAGATGGCCAATGAGAAGATGAGAATTGGGGAACGGAAAAGGAAGGGTCTGGGGGTCAGAGGGTTAGTATCGGCTACGACAAAGTTGGGGCCAGATCTGTCGTACTCAATAAATGGAATATTTCAGCAAAGATTAATTGTTTGGGAGTGCAATTTATTTGAGATGACATTGAAACCTGACATTAGCCTGTCTTGGCTGGCAGCCAAATTTGTTACACAGGAGCTTCTGGAAAATGTTATACATAACAGGGGCTGGACTAGAAGACCTCCAAGGTGCCCTCCAGCTCTATTCTGATTCAAATAGTTCCCGTCGTACAACAGTCCATTTAGTGTCTGTTCAAAGTTACGACGGCACTGAAAAACAATGACTCGGGATCGATTTTCACACCGTTGCAGCATCTCCTGTGGTCACATGATCAAAATTTGAGACGCTTGGCAACTGGCCTGTACTTATGACAGTTGCAGTGTCCCTGGAGTCATGTAGGTCAGGGATGGGTTCTACTTAACCTTTACTACCGGTTCGCAGCGGGGCCGCTCGCGCAGAAGCTTCTGCACATGTGCAGAAGCGTTTTGATGATGTCAGGGTCAGTAGGCGGAGCTTCCCACCGGTTTTACTACCGGTTTTATAGAACCAGTGCGAACCAGGGGCAACCCACCATTGAGGTAGGTCCCCTTTGGCGGCCTTCTGACAAGCAGAGTCCGCGAGGAAGCCAGATTCAGTTAACAACCATGTGACTAATTTAACGACTGCAGCGGTTCACTTAACAACCATGGCAAGGAAGGTCGTAAAATGGGGCAAAATTCACTTCACAGCACCAGAAATTGGGGGCGCCGTTGTGGTCGTAAGTCGAGGACTACCTGTAGTGTTGAGAAATGCTGCTCAGTCCTTGTAAGAATCTTACGTTTTGCAGGATAGTTTTTGGACACCTTCAAAATTGATCTTCCAGCTAATGTGTTTTTTTTTTCTCCTGCTTTCTTTTAGGTAAAGACTCCACATCTGTAAGGTAAATCTCTTTTTCTCTTTTCATCAAAACAAATGGGCTGATTGGGGGTGGGGGGAATTAAATAGCGGCTGTTACAACCTGGTGTACTTCAGGTGCATTGAAGTATAGTTTCCATCAGTCTGAGCCCCCAAGATCCCTAGCTAGCTCCCTGCATGGTACGAAATTGGGCTAATCTTAGGCTAATATTTGGGGTTTAAAACTGGTTTGTTTACAGTGCTTAATTTTGTTTGATGAAAACCATTGTTTCCTTTGCAATCCAGACATCACTCTGGATTTATTGAAAGCATGGTGGAGCAGAGAGGACTCCAGTAAGTTTTCACATGGCATGCTAACTCAAAGTCAAGTTAGCAAGGCATGGGGGTGGGGGGGGTGGGGATAGGGCATTCACGCCACATGGTGCAAAAGGAGGAGGAGGAGGAAAGTGGAAGGACGTGGCAAAGGAAAGGAGAAGGAGAAGAGGGAGGAAGGAGAAGGAGGAAGAGAAAAGAGGGGAGGAGAAGAAGGAGAAAGAGGAAGGGAGAGGGAGGAAGGAGAAGAAGGGAAGTGGAAGGATAGGGAGGAGGAGAGGAGGAGGAGAAGGAAGACGGGGAAGGAGAAAGAGAGGAAGAGGAAGAGAAGGAGAAAGAGAGGAGAAGGAGGAAGATGGAAGGGGAGAAGGAGAAAAAGGAGAAGAAAGAGGAAGAGAAGAGGAAGGAGAAGAAGGGAAGTGGAAGGATGTGGAGAAGGGGAGGAGAAGAAGAGGGAGGGAGGAGAAGGAGACAGAAGAAGGAAGAAGGAGAAGGAGAAAGAGAGGAAGAAGAGGAGAAGGAGAAGGAGAAAAAGAGGAGAAGGAGAAAGAGGAAGGGAGAGGGGGAAAGAGGGGAAGAAGGAGAAGGGAAGTGGAAGGACATGGAGAAGGAGAGGAGAAGAAGGAAGATGGTAAAGGAGAAAATGAGAGGAAAAGGAGGAGGAGCGAGGAAAGAGAAGGAGGAAGGGAAAAGAAAGAAGAGAGGGAAGAAGAAGGAGAAAGTGGGAAGGAGAGGAGAAGGAAAAAAAGGGGAAAGACGAAGAGAGGAGAAGAGAAAGAAAGGAGAAGGAGAAAGAGACAAAGAGGAGGCAGTGGAGAAGGAAAAGAAAAAGGAGGAAAAGGGGAAGGAAGGAGAAATGAAGGAGAAGGACAAAGAGAAAGAGAAGCCTATTACAGATTAGCATAATACCCTGGGTCAGACACCATGCTCCGATAAAGAACAAACCCCAGACTAAGCAGAGGCTTTATCAAGCATAGAGTGTGAATGTAAAAACTATTATGGAGAGATGAAAAACCTGCGATAAGAAGAGGATTATAAAAAAACTGCTTTTCGAGCCTCCCGACTTCAGCCTTCAAGACGACGGGATCAGAAACCATCTCACAGCTTACTAGAGAGCGTTTCAACCGCCTGAGATTTTTTTTAAAAAAAAAAAAAGCCCAAAAGAATTTGAGCCAAGAGATAAAATAAAGTAAAATCACAGGAAATGCATTTAAGAGCACGGGAGTCTCCCTGATCGTAGAGAGCAAAGCTGCCCAAGTGTTACTTTAATTTTCCTTTATGTAAGGAAAAAAAAAAAAGAACGCCACATATCTCTTGATTGCTTCTGGATTTAGCCGATAATCACGAAACGTGCCGGACGATAGGAAATTCCATTTAAGCACCCAGACAAACATTAGATTAATTATTCCGCTGTTTGATCGGCCCTCTTAAGAAAGAAGACAAAGGAACTTTATCTTTTTGGTGCTTGAGGAATTCGTTTAATGCGCTCCAGGTTTTTTTGGGGGGGGTTAATTGTGTAAATTCGCCGTGTATTTGGAACAAGATAAAAAGTGTTAATTCTCTTTTTCATTTGCTGAGCCTTCGATAGGCAGGTTTGCCCGAGTGGGGAAGACAGGCAGTCCTCAACTTACAACCGTAATGGAGCCTGCCCATTAAGGTCATAAATCATGACAGTCGTAAAGCAGGTTACCCGTGTGACCGACCTGATTTAATGACTTTGTTACAGCTGCGGGAATTCTGGGAGTTGAAGTCCACCCATCTTAAAGCTTGCTGGCTAGGGAATTCTGGGAGTTGAAGTCCTCCCATCTTAAAGATGCCAAGATTGAGTAACAATGCTAGACATTATTTCTGATGTGAAGTTAAATTTGGGGCAATGTTTAGTCACTACTTAGCAAATTTTAGGGTGTCGATGCTAAAACCTTTGGAGTAAGATTTAATTTTCCTGAAAGAGGCGAAACCCAGATCCAAGCCCCTAGGAAACATCTGGCAGAGGGAAATACTCTTTTTTTGCTCGTTCGACAATTTAGATTTAATTCCGAGCCAAAGGGAGAATTGAAACAGCCATAACACCAAAAATCAGTCAGAAATTATCGTGCTCTTAAACCTGCGACGTGTTCATTAAAACTGGCAGAATTGTAATCCAATCACAGCGCAACCATAATAAAAGCAAATAAACCCAGCAGATATAATAGAAATAGTCGGAACAATTACAGAATCACAAGAGTAGTGGCTAAAATAACTCAGCTAGGAAAAAGATCTAATATTCCACCTTTTTAAAAAAATGTCTGGTGTAATGTTTCTGAAACTTTGCAACTTTAAGAAGAGTGGACTTCAACTCCCAGAATTCCCCAGCCAGTCATGCTGGCTGGGGAATTCTGGGACTTGAAGTCCACATATCTCTAAGTTGGGGAAGCTGAGACAAAGTGGTTTAGATTGTTCTCTATATCTTTGGAAGTTGCATTATGCAACCTAGCCATCTTGCAGAGAAGTTGGAACTACGATTCCCAGAAGCCTCCGCTGCTTTCCCAGAAGCTCTAGCTGTATTTCCCAGCCTCCCCAGCTGGTAAAATTCCCCATTCAGCAGGAATTCTCATTAATTGTGTTTTATTCTTTGGGCTGCCCTTTTTAATCATGTGCTGGGTATATTTATGATTGTGTTAACCTTTTGCGATGCCAGATACCTTGAGTGAGAGCAGAGCTGGGATACATTCCTTAAAATGAAATGATTGCATCCTAACCCATTGGTCCAAACCATAAAGTTTAATTACTTAATTTATGATAGGTGTTTTATTAAGGGCCTGAATATATTTTCCAGGGACCTAGCTGGGTCTATGAATTTATGCCGCTAAAGGCTTTGTAGCAAACACACATTTACTTATTGATTAATATTAAATCTGCTCCTTGCTTTTTCACATGAATAGCAAAAGGCATAATAAAAGTCAAGAAGATAGGCATCGATAAAAAAATAGATGCAGATTTTTTTAAAAAAAAACAAACTAACAGCCGCAGTCAACTTGAAAACCTAGTTGAGTTAAAATATGGACCTTAATATAAAACAATATGTAATTTTTTTCCCATCTCCACATTTCCCATTAACCATATAGCAATCTCTCGAGTTAGGTGGCTCAGAAAAATTGCACCGAAGTTCCTATATGGCTGGTCAAGAGATTTCTGTTGAAAAATGGCTGGAGGAGAACTTAAACCCTGATCTCTGTCCTCGTAAATCAAGGTTAAGGAACCTGTACCATTTATGTATTGCTGAACTGCATTCCCAGCAGCTGCAGCCAAAATGCAAATTATTGAAGTAATGCTGGGAAACGTAGTTTAGCAAAGCTCGGAGGGAGGGACGGATCTTGACAGACTTGAACCCTGGGCCCTATCTAACAAAAGGAAATTCAATGTAAAGAAATGTAAAGTCTTAACACTTAGGCAAGAAAAACCAAAAGTACACATATAAACTGGGTGAAATCAGGTTTAATAGCAGTGACTGTGAGGGGGATCTTGGAGTCTTAGTGGACAACCAGTTAAATAGGAGCCAGCCGTGTCCGGCGGCAGCCAAAAAAGCCAATGCAATCCTAAACTGCATTAATGGAGGGATACACTCAAGATCAAGGGAGGTACTAATACCACTCTATAAAGCCTTAGTAAGGCCACACCTAGAGTCCTGCATCCAGTTTTGGTCACCACATTATAAAAAAGATGTGGAGACTCTAGAAAGAGTGCAGAGAAGAGCAACCAGGATGATGAGGGGACTGGAGCCTCAAACATACAATGAATGGTTGCAGGAACTGGGCCTGGCTGGTCTAGTGAAGAGAAGGACCAGGGGAGACAGGAGAGCATCTTCCAATATTTGAGGGGCTGCCACAGAGAGGAGTGGGGTAAACTATTTTCCAAAGCACCTGAAGGCCAGACAAGGAATAATGGATGGAAACTGATCAAGGAGAGATTCAATCTGGAAGTAAGGAGGAATTTTCTGACAGGGAGAACAATCAACCCATGGAACAGAAGTTGCCTTCAGAAGTTGTGGGAGCTTCATCCCTGGAGGCTTCCAAGAAGAGACTGGACAGCCATCGGTCAGAAATGGTGTAGGGTCTCCTGCTTGGGCGGGGGGTTGGACTAGATGACCTCTAAGGTCCCTTCCAACTCTGTTAATCTGAGTGTGGATTCAGTGGACCATTTCTGCTCTAAATTGATCTAGAAAGAAAGGATGAGGATAAATCCAGTCTTTCCAATGACGATATTCCATAGATTGTGATCGGTTCTTTGGAAACTGAGAATTTGAAGCAATGAGGTGTGGACTTCAACTCCCAGAATTCCCCAGGCGGCCTTGCTCATGGCCGAAGCTCACTCTTGAAGATGCGTAGACTTCAGCTCCCAGAATTCACTTAACGACTGTCTCCACAGAAAGGTTGGGCTCAATTGCGGTGGTAAGTTGAGGGCTACCTGTAAACCTTCCATTTTTGTGCACAGAATACAGTTCTGTGCACAACATACGACCACAATTGAGCCCAACCTTTCTCGTTAAGTGAGACATTTGTTAACTGAGTTTTGCTCCATTTTACGACCTTTCTTGTCCCCGTTGTTAGGTGAATCACGGCAGTTGTTAAGTTAGTAATACGGTTGTTAAGTGAATCTGGTTTTCCCATTGGCTATGCTCGTCAGAAGGTCTCAGAAGTTGATCACATGATCTTAGGACACCATCATAAATATGAGTCAATTGCCAAGTGCCTCCATTTTGATCAACGGTTGTAAGAGTGAAAAATTGTCATAAGTCACTTTTTTCAGTCCCATTGTAACGTCAGTCACTAAACGAACCGTTTTAAGGGCTACCTGTATTCTTATTGCTGTCAGCATATATAACATTAAAAATTCCATTTTTTTTTCAAGCTCTTTACGCATTAAACCCAAACTAGGACCAATGCTCCTAGTCCCATAACTCAAATCTCCTTTGCAGAAGCCAACAATCACCCATGGAGACCTATACGAAATCTGTGGCACTTTGGATTTATTTTTGTTTAGGTGTTGTTTCTAATTTCGTTTTAAAAAAGGTCACTGTGTGAAATTTGCTGTTGACTCCCTTGGTGATCTGAGTTTTTGGTTCTATCTTTAGGCTCCACGAAGCTGAGAAATCTCCACCGCTGACGAATCAGGTAAGCTGAGCTTTGTTTCTTGAGATGCCGTCTAGAAATAATCATTATAGAGGTCGTCTCTTTGCTGTGAAATAGCTTTAACCAACGGAACGGAACGGAACGTCCTTTCACAGCATAAATGAGTTGGAAGGGACCTTGGAGCAGTGGTGAAATCCAATTTTTTTTTACTACCAGTTCTGTGGGCGTGGCTTGGTGGGCGTGGCAGGGGAAGGATACTGCAAAATCCCCGTTCCCTCCCCACTCCTGGGGGAAGGATATTGCAAAATCCCCATTCCCACCCCACTCTGGGACCAGCCAGAGGTGGCATTTCCCGGTTCTCCAAACTACTCAAAATTTCTGCTACCAGTTCGCAGAATCTGCTGGATTTCACTCCTGCCTTCAAGGCCTTGTAGTCCAGCCCCGCACTCAAGCAGGAGACTTTATGCCATTTCGGACAAATGGACATCCAGTCTCTTCTTTAAAAGCCTCCAGTGAGTCCCTTGGGAGTTGGGCGACATAGAAATGCGATAAATTAAATGGAGCACCCACAACTTCTGGAGGCAAGCTGTTCCACTGGTTAATTGTTCTCACTGTTAATGAAATTTCTCCTTTAGTTTTAGATTAGGTTCTTTTTCAAGTGACAGCTGGACTTTCTGGTGTTTCTTGGAAGACGTTTCAAGGAGGAGAAATCCTTCCGTTCCCCAACATCCAGTAGCCAGAACTGAAGAAGCTTCTTTGGATGAGAAGCGAAACGTCTTCCAAGAAAAACCAGCTGCCTCTTGAAAAATGCACCTTTGGGACAACCGTGACCAGGATGACGGAGAATCTCCCTTGACATTTAGTTTTAGGTTGCTTCTCTCCTTGATGAGTTTCCATCCGTTGCTTCTTGTCCTGCTTTCAGGTGCTTTGGAGAATAGCTTGACCTCCTCTTCTCTGTCACAGCCACCTCAAATATTGGAAGATGCTGTCACCGTGATGGGGAACCTATGGCACACGTGCCAGAGGTGCCACAGAGAGCCCTCTCTATGGGCACATGTGCCATTGCCAGCTGCTCTTCGCGGCCACCAGAGAGCCTGAAAACAGCCTGAAAAACACCCCAAAATCCTATCTAGATCCGTTCCAGTCGGGTTTCAGGTCTGGGCACAGCACGGAAACGGCATTGGTCGCGTTGGTTGATGATCTCTGGAGGGCTCGGGACAGGGGTTGTTCCTCTGTTCTGGTCCTGTTAGATCTCTCAGCGGCTTTTGATACCATCGACCATGGTATCATGCTGCACCGGCTGGAAGAGTTGGGGGTGGGAGGCACCGTGTTGCGGTGGTTCTCCTCCTTTCTCTCCGACCGGTCGCAGTTTGTGTTGGCAGGGGGGCAGAGGTCGACCTCGAGGCCTCTCATCTGTGGAGTGCCGCAGGGATTGGTCCTCTCACCCCTTCTGTTCAACATTTATGTGAAGCCGCTGGGCGAGATCATCCGTGGCTTTGGGGTGAAATACCACCAGTACGCTGATGACACCCAGCTGTACATCTCCACCCCAGGCCACCCCAACGATGCCCTTGAAGTGATGTCCCAGTGCCTGGAGGCTGTGCGGATCTGGATGGGGAGGAACAGGCTCAGCCTCAACCCTTCCAAGACTGAGTGGCTGTGGCTCCCGGCATCCCGATATAGTCAGTTGACTCCATCGCTGACTATTGGGGGCGAGTGTTTGGCCCCCACTGAAAGGGCTCGCAATCTGGGAGTCCTCCTGGATAGGCAGCTGTCCTTGGAGGAACATCTGACGGCTGTTACCAGGGGGACCTTTTATCAGGTTCGCCTGATTCGCCAGTTGCGGCCCTTTCTTGATTGGGATTCCTTGTGCACAGTCACTCACGCCCTCGTCACCTCTCGCCTTGACTACTGCAACGCTCTCTACATGGGGCTCCCCTTGAAGAGCACCCGGAGGCTCCAGCTGGTCCAGAATGCAGCAGCGCGGGTAGTGATGGGAGCAACATGGCGCTCCCATGTAACACCGCTCCTGCGCGAGCTGCACTGGCTCCCGGTGGTCTTCCGGGTGCGCTTCAAGGTGTTGGTTCTCACCTTTAAAGCGCTCCATGGCATCGGGCCTAGCTATCTGCGAGACCACCTGCTGCTACCGACGACCTCCCATCGACCCGTGCGCTCCCACAGAGAGGGCCTCCTCAGGGTGCCATCAGCCAAACAATGTAGGCTGGTGGCCCCCAGGGGGAGGGCCTTCTCTGTGGGGGCTCCCACCCTCTGGAATCAGTTGCCCCCGGAGATAAGGAGAATCCATGATCTCAATGCCTTCCATCGTTCCCTGAAAACCCATCTTTTCCAGCAAGCCGGGTTGGCTTAGAAGAAATTTTTAAATTCTTTTATTTAGTTTGTGATTCTTAACTTTCGGCCCAAATTTATATATATTTTTAAATGTTTTAATATTTGTATTCTATGTTTTTTATCTTGGCTGTACACCGCCCTGAGTCCTCAGGGAGAAGGGCGGTATATAAATGGGAAATTAAATTAAATTAAATTAAATTAAAATAGGGTGTTTTCCGGGCCACTTTCAGTCCGTTTTTGGCCTGAATAATGGCCTGAAAACGGCCCAAAAAACAGCCAAAAAGCAGGCATGTGCGTGCCAGCCAGCTGATCTTTGGGTTTCCTGCACGTACATGCGTTCCGGTTTGGGCATTCAGTGCTAAAAAAGATTCAGGATCACCGTGCTATTATGTCATCCACTCGTCCTTTTCACTGGATTAGACCTACCCAATTCCTGCAACTATTCTTTGTATGTTTTAACCTCCAGTCCCCTAATCATCTTTATTGCTCTTCTCTGCATGCTTTCTAGAGTCTCAACATATTTTTATATTGTGGCGACCAAAACTGGATGCAGGATTCCAAGGGTGGCCTTACCAAGGCCTTATTAAAGTGGTATTAACACTTCACGTGATCTTGATTCTCTCCCTCTGTTGATGCAACCAAGGGCTGCGTTGGCGTTTTTGGCAGCTGCAGTACACATCTGGCTCATACTTAAGTAATTGTCCCTTAGGACTCCGAGATCCCTCTCAAAGTCAGTACTGTTGAGCCAGCTAACTTGGAAGAATTATTTCCATCCTAGATTGGTGTAACTTTTTGGCACTTGGAAAGAGAAAGTGTGATCAGCCTAGCCAAATAGGCCATTATCCTGTGATTAATGGTGTTATTTTTTCTGGAGGATCAGTGTATTAAAATAGGGAAAAAAAGCCTCATTATCCTAAGACCATAAATCTTTTCAGTACAGCAGATTTTTCTAAGAGGTAGTTCACATTTTCCTAAGCCTTCTGTCTGCACTTTAAAAAAAAAAAAAAGTTTTAGATTTTTAAACCAGAAAAGTAAAAACTAAGGAGAACTAATAATTAAGAGAATAAAAAATGAAGGGGAAAGCAAAGCTAAAAGTGCAGAAAGGAAAGGAAGGGAGAAGAAATATAAAGAAATAACTTCTGACTTTCTTCTACAATTGATAGGGTATAAATTTACAATAAACTCTTAAGTTTACATTAATAACGTTCATTTTTTTTTCCATTTATCTACTTTTCCCACTCATCAAATCCATATACAATTGTGACCAGAATTTCCGTTGTTAAGCAAAGCGGTTGCTAAGTCAGTCTAAGCAGTGGTGGGTTTCAAAAATTTTTATTGTCGGTTCTGTGGGTGTGGCTTGGTGGGCATGGCATGGCTTGGTGGGCGTGGCAGGGGAAGGATACTGCAAAATCTCCATTCCCACTCCACTCCAGGGGAAAGATACTGCAAAATCTCCCTTCCCACCCCACTCCAGGGGAAGGATACTACAAAATCCCCATTTCCTTCTGATCAGCTGGGACTTGGTAGGCAGAAAATAGATGAGGGCGGGGCCAGTCAGAATTTTTACTACCGGTTCTCCGAACTATTCAAAATTTCCGCTACCGGTTCTCCAGAACTGGTCAGAACCTGCTGAAACCCACCTCTGGGTCTAAGCCAGTTTTACAAGCTTTGTAGCCACTGTTGTTAAGCAAATCGCTATAGTTGTTAAGTGAATCGCATGGCCATTAAGCAGATCCGGCTTCTCCGTGCTTGTGGGAAGCCCCCTGGGAGGGGTCCCAAATGGCAATCACATGACCCTGGGATGCTGCAACTGTTGGAACTGCATGCCGGTCACCAAGTCGCCCGAATTTTGATCACGTGACTGTAGGGAACGCTGCAACGGTCGTAAGTCCGAGGACCGGTTGTAAATCACCTTTTTCATTGTTTTTATAACTTCAAACAGTCACGAAACGAATGGTTGTAAGTCGAGGACTTAACAGAATAACAGAGTTGGATGGGTCCTTGGAGGTCATCTAGTCCAACCCCCTGCTCAATCAGGAGACGCTATATCATTTTAGACAAAATGGTTGTCCAATCTCTTCTTAAAAGCCTCCAGTGATGAAGCACCCACAACTTCTGAAGGCAACTTCTGTTCCACTGGTTGATTGTCCTCACCGTCTGGAAATTTCTCCTCATATTAAGATTGGATCTTAGTAACAGAGTCGGAGGGACTTTGAAGGTCATCTAGTCCACCGCCCCCACTCAAGCAGGAGACCCTATTCCATTTCTGACAGATGGCAGTCCAGTCTCTTCTTGAAAGCTTCCAGTGGTGAAGCTCCCACAACTTCTGGAGGCAAGTTGTTCCAGCGATTAATTGTTCTAATTATCAGGAAATTTCTCCTCAGTTTTAGGTTGCTTCTCTCCTTGATTAGTGTCCATCTGTTGCTTCTTGTCATGTTTCCGACGACAGGGGGAAAAAAAATCACATTTTTCTGCTTCACGTGGACAGTCCAAAAGAGGTTTTTAAACCAGCAATAAAAATTAAATCAGTGTCTTTGGGGCTGAGTGCCTCAGAACTGAACTTGAAATATTCTGAAAGCTGGTTTTTTTTCTTTTTCTTTTTTTGCTATCTGCTTTCTACTATAGAATTATCATGGCCCTTGTTCACCCACAAAACACTTAATTTAAACGCAGCCAGGTGGACTTCGTAACCAAGGAAAGACCAACCCTAACATTATGGGGAAGGAATTAAATTGGTTTAAAGTGTCCCCGGGCTCACATTTGCAGGCCATAATTCAGACCTTTGGCAGTTTGGACCGACCTAAATTGCAACCTTTTTTTTAAAAAAAAAATACAGGCTAAATTAAATGTTGTAACCTACTGATCTTTCCAAAGTTGTTCGGGAAGGAGCTAAATGGACTAAAAATGTAAGGAAATTACTTGCCAAACCAAGCCGTACTAAAAGCTGCAAAAAAATAAAATAAAAATGAAATTACGGGGCTTTTGTCTTAAGTGGAGACAGAGAAGCATTACCTAAATTGGAGGAAACTAATTTTAAAATATAAGCTTGGGGAAAAAACAGCCGTTCCTTTAGAGGCAATCCTTGACTTACGACCACAATTGGATCAGTTGCTAAGCAACGTGGTCGTTAAATGAGATACACCCGGTTTTACCAGCTTTTTTTGCCATGGTTATTAATGAAATCACCGCCGTTGTTAAGTGAATCACGAGGTTGTTAAGCAAATCTGGCTCCCTCCATTGCCTGCTTGTCTGAAGCTGGCTGGGATCGCGTGACCCCAGCCGGGATGCTTCAATTGTCTTAAATACAAGTCCCCAAATTTTGATTATGTGACCATGGGGAATGCTGCGACGGTTGTAAATGCGAGGACTGGTCATAAGTCCCTTTTTTCAGTGCCATTGCAACTTCGAATAGTCACTAAAAATGAACGGTTGGGAATAAAGGACAACCTGTATTTGAAGGCGATACAACACACAAACACAAATTCTGCTTCTTTTGGACCTGTATTTAATTAATTAATTAATTAATTAATTAATTAATTAATTAATTAATTAATATGCCGCCCTACTCCCAAAGGACTCAGGGCGGTGAACAGCCAAACAGTAAAAATACATAAATACAAAATTTAAAAAACAAAGTAAAATCGAATTAAACAAATTTGGCCCAAACATATTAAACCCCAATCATTTAAAAAACCAATTAAAATTTGTGTAATTTAAAAAGAGGAAAAAGATTAGGCCAGGCCCGCCTGGTGAAATAAAAAGGTCTTAAGAGGACCTGTAACACAACGTTTTGAGTTGTGACAGCACAACACATATTTGTGTGTTTTGGGTTAAGACAAGTGAACCAAAGTTGTGGGGTTTTTTTCCCTTCAAGAGGCAACTGGATTTTCTGGGGTTTTTTTGAAGATGTTTCGCTTCTCATCCAAGAAGCTTCTTCGGCTCTGATAAACTGAAGATTCAGCTTAAAATAAGGGAATTTCAACTCCCAGAATTCTCCAGCCAGCATGGGTGACTGGGGAATTCTGGGAGTTGGAGTCCACACATTTTAACTGTTTCCAGAGGGATCGTGGAGTCCTGGTGGACAATCACTTAAATCTGAGCCAGCCGTCTGCAGCAGCTGCCAAAAAAGCCAACACAGTTCTAGGCTGCATAAACAGAGGGATAGAATCAAGATCATGTGAAGTGTTAATACCACTTTATAAGGCCTTGGTAAGGCCTCACTTGGAATCCTGCGTCCAATTTTGGTCGCCACGATGTCAAAAAGATGTTGAGACTCTAGAAAGAGTGCAGAGAAGAGCAATAAAAATGATTAGGGGACTGGAGGATAAAACGTATGAAGAACGGTTGCAGGAACTAGGTATGTCTCGTTTAATGAAAAGAAGGACTAAGGGAGACATGATAGAAGTCTTCCAATATTTAAGGGACTGCCACAAAGAAGAGGGAGTCAAACTATTCTCCAAAGCACCTGAAGGCAGGACAAGAAGCAATGGGTGGAAACTCATCAAGGAGAGAAGCAACCTGGAATTAAGGAGAAACTTAATTGGTGGCGCAGTGGACTAAGTGCTGTTAACTAGCACCAGCTGCCTGCAATTACTGCAAGTTCAAATCTCACCAGGCTCAAGGTTGACTCAGCCTTCCATCCTTCCGAGGTAGGTAAAATGAGGACCCGGATTGTGGGGGCAATAAACTGACTTTGTATAAAAAAGAACACCGCTTAGAGGGGGACCAAAAACCCTACTAAGCAGGTATATACAAAAGTACGAAGGCTATTGCTTAACGCATTGTAAGCCGCCCTGAGGCTCCGGAGAAGGGCGGCATATAAATCGAACTAATAAATAAATAATTTATTAATAAATAATAGGAGCCTGGATAGCTCAGCAGACTAATGCATTGTAATTTAACTCCAGCTGTCTGCAATTAGTAAGTTCGAATCTTGTGAGGCTCAAGGTTGACTCAGCTTTCCATCCTTTCTAAGGTAGGTTAAATGAGGACCCAGATTGTGGGGGCAATAAGCTGAATTTGTATAAATATACAAAAGGATGAAGGCTATTGCGTAACACATTGTAAGCCGCCCTGAGTCTCCGGAGAAGGGTGGCATATAAATCAATAATAATAATAATAATAATAATAATAATAATAATAATAATAATAATATAATAAATAAACTTCCTAACAGTGAGGACAATTAACCAGTGGAACTGCTTGCCACCAGAAGTTGTGGGTGCTTCGTCACTGGAAGTTTTAAAGAAGAGACTGGAGAACCATTTGTCTAAAATGGTGTAGGGTTTCCTGCTTGAGCAGGGGGTTGGACTAGAAGACCTCCACGGTCCCTCCCAACTCTTCTGTTACTCTGTTAATTAGGATTTATTAGGACAACAGGAGTAGCTCGATAAAGGAACGAGACACGCCCCCAAAAAGATTCCTTTTATTGGGGGAAATAATTCTCAAAATATCCCTCTTCACTAGCTAGGAATAATCCTAAATCCTTGGTTATTGCTGCCAAATAAGAGTTTCATTTTACAGCTTAAAATCTTTCCTCTTTTTTTGGCGACTCAGCAGAGTTGTCAGGCGAATGGGAAACAGGCTTAAAAAGTTCCAAATTTTGGACAAATTTCATTTACAACCCCCACCCCCCCGCCACTCAAGCCGGAAGATAAACTGGGGACAAAGCAAGTCAGTCAATGTGATCCTGAATGGCCTTATCAGCTTTTTTGGATAAAATTTGCAGCAGGAATTAGAAAAGAGGACACAAAATGGGCTGCAGAGAAAAAAAATCTGGTGGGTGAGTTAGGCTGGTGATGTCTCGTGTTGTTTTTTTTTTACATGGTTTGTGGCTGGCCGTAATACAGGTTGTCCTCAACTTACCACGGGTTGCTTGGATCAAAGTTACCAGTGACCCTCTACAGTTTGTTTAAGTGATCATTCAAAGGCACTGAAAAAGGTGACTTACGGCCATTTTTTCAGACTTACGACCGTGGCAGCATCCCCAGGGTCATGTGATCAAAATTCAGACGCTTGGCAACTGGCATGTACTTATGACGGTTGTAGTGTCCCAGGGTCACATGATCCCCTTTTGGACCTCCCGACAAGCAAAGTGTCAGGGTTTCTCGAGCCAAGTGTCGAGCCAAGCTTCAAAAGAAATCGTTATTTATTAGGAGCTTCATCTTGGCACCAACTGGAAGCCAATTCTGACCCCACGTAATTTACACTCGAATCATGACCTTGTTTACGCCCAGGGTGTGTCATCAATCACATTCGCCAGGGTTGTAGAGATCACTCCCCTCTGCCGCTGTGGGTAACCCTGGGAGATAGCCTTGAGAGAGATATGTCTGGAATATGCTTTTGTTTTTGGCTGCTGTGCTGCTTCGTCCCATCCCCCTTGCCTATGGCCACTCGAGAGCAGGCCAGGGATGCTTTGCAAGTCGACACACAGTCCATGGGGAAGCCGGATTCACTCAACAACTGCATTGATTCACAAGAAAGCTGTTGTAAAATAACTATTCTGGCCACAGCTGTTAAGTGAATTCCTGCAGTTGTTAAATTTGTGACACTGTTGTTAAGCTAGCTTTACATTGAATTTCCAAAACGACCCAGATTTGAAACTCCAACATCCATTTCCTCCCCCCTCCCAAGGTCACAGGATGCATTTTGTGTACAGATAATCCTCGATTTATGACCGTAATGGAGCTCAACATTTCTGGCTTCCGCATTGACTTTGCTTGTCAGAAAGTCACAGAAGCTGTTCCTATGACCTGGGGACCCTGTGACCGTCATAAATATGAACCTGTTGCCAAGCATCCAAATTTTGGTCATGCAACCATGAGGATACTGCAATGGTCATAAGTGTGAAAAACAGTCGTAAGTCATTTCTTTCAGTGACGTTGTAACTTTGAACGGTCACTAAATGGCCTGTTGTAAATCGAGGACTATCTGTCCTCAGTAACCAGTATTTATGATATTTTTGCCACAAGTGGAGTTACTACCGGATTTTAGCAAAACCGTCCCATAGCAAACCATGGGTTCGTTTAACGACCAGCACAATAAATGTTGTAAAATCAGGCATGGTCCCATGGTCATCCCCTTTATGCCCATCATGACTGAGGATCAAAATTGTAGACTCGATTACGGTCTTAAGTCGAGGACTACCTGTAAGTATGACTATCGTGGCAAAGAAGGATCGGGGCTCTGAGGAAGCCTCCAAAAATTGTGCTGCATTTAGAATTTAGAAATAATTATCCCTCAGTACTCCCTGGAGTTGTTTTCATAATGAGGACTAGGAACTTGCTTTTTTAACAATTTTTATCTGTCAATTTTTTATAAAAAACCACCCATCTCCCTCACAGAAGGACTCTGGACCGCATACAAATAAAACATTAAAAATACAAAAAAGCCATATTTAAAATTTAAAAACAAGGCAAAGGATGTTAAAAATGAATTAAAAGGCGGGGCAGAGGGCAGCCTCGCAGCTTTGTATTTTCATCACGAGGACTAGAAACTTGGGTTTTTTTTAAACGACGAGGGCGGGGTTTCCTCCCCCTAAGCAAGCCTTCCTCCCCTCCTCCACCACCACTGTCCCCAAACTCGATATTGTAAACGTACAAAATGGAAAGTCGTCGAGAGAGAGAGAGAAAAAAATTGTCCCTTTTCACAAGATTGCTGGCTGTACAGATTTTATTTTTTATTTTATTTTTCTTTCGTTCCCGTCTTCCCAAAAGGTTTCATGAAAAGGCCCAGCTGCGCAAAAAGCCGAGCGTGAGTTGTATTTTTAGAGAGAGGCTTTTGAATGGCACCCATTGTGCGATTTTGCTGAGCCAACCAAGATCCTCGCCCGGGAGGGGGGGGGGCACCGTCGCTGCTTTCTCGCCGTCCCGCTAGACGGTTGTGTGAGTGTCTGCAGCTGTCTGCGGAAACGGGGCAGTGACAACTTAGGCTCACACAATAGAGGCCTGGCTCGCTTTGTCTGCAAAGGAGCGGGGAGATGAACTCAAAACTGCTGGAATCGTTTTGGAGAACAGCTGCCCGGCCGGCCCACCCACCCCGATATCCGTTCCTGAGGATGCAGAGAAGAGGAACAAAAGATGATAAAAAGGGGTCTGGAGGCTAAACCATAGGATGAATCAGAATAGCCGAGTTGGAAGGGACCTTAGAGGTCATCTAGTCCAACCCTCTGCCGCCCAAGCAGAAGACCCTACACCATTTCCGACCGATGGCAGCCCAGTCTCTTCTTGAAAGCCTCCAGTGATGAAGCTCCCACAACTTCCAAAGGCAACTTCTGTTCCATCGGTGGATTGTTCTCACTGTCAGAAAATTCCTCCTTATTTCCAGGTTGAATCTCTCTGTGATCAGTTTCCATCCATTGCTTCTTGTCCTGCCCTCAGGTGCTTTGGAAAATGCACTTAGTCCTCGACTTACGAATACAATGGATTCCAAAATCCATGTTGCTAAGTGAGACAGCCGTTAGTTGAGTTTCGCCCCACTTTACGACCTTCCTTGCCACGTTTGTGAAGTGAAGCACTGCCGTTGTTAAATGAGTCCCACGGTTGTGAAGTGAACCTGGCTTCCCCCGTGGACTTTGCTCGTCAGAAGGTCGCAAAAAAGGGATCACGTCACCCCGGGGACACTGCAACCGTCATAAATGTGAGTCAGTTGCCAAACGTCCCAATGTAAATCACGTGACCATGGGGATCCTGCAATGGTCATAAGTGTGAAAAATGGTCATAAGTCACATATTTTCAGTACCGTCATAACTTTGAACGGTCATTAAACGAACTGTTGTAAATTGAAAACTCCCTGGATAAGGTTGAGCAGGGGGTTGGACTAGAAGACCTCTGAGATCCCTTCCAGCCAGGGGTGAAATGCTCCCGGTTTGGACCGGTTCGCCTGATCCGGTAGCAATGGAGGTGGGTGGTTCAGAGAACCGGTAGCGAAAATCTCTGCCCTCCCCCAATTGCCCAGCTGAGCCACGCGATCATCAGAGGCTTTTTTATTTTATTTTTAAAAGCATTTTTTCTACAACCTCTTGGGCCGAAAAAATGCTTTTAAAAGTTTTTAAAAAAAAGTCTCTGATGATCGCGCGGCTCAGCTGGGATCATCAGAGGCTTTTAAAAGCATTTTTTTTCTACAACCTCTTTGGCCAAAGAGGTTATAGAAAAAATGTTTTTAAAAAGGAAAATAAGCCTCTGCTGATCAGGCAAGTCAGCTGGGATCGTCAGAGGCTTAAAAAAAAAAAAAGCTTCTGCCGATCAGGCAAGTCAGCTAGGATCGTCAGAGGCTTTTAAAAGCATTTTTTTTTTACAACCTCTTCAGCCGAAGAGGTTGTAGAAAAAATGATTTTAGAATCGCAGTCCCTGCAGATTTACGCCTCTTTCTTAGCCATATGTTGTTTATCCATTTGCTCACTAAGAAAATCTGGATTCTACCATGGGCGGACAGATTGAAGCTGGCTGGTGTTAAGATCTTAAAATCTTAATTTAAAAGCAGCCGGGAGAAAAACATGCATGATATTTGAGGATTTAAACTCAAGAGTTTCTTAACCTTAGCCATTTTAAGATGTCGGGACTACAACTCCCAGGATTCCACAACACTCTGCTTGTGCCCTCTGAGATTGGTTTCCTAGATAGTTTCCTTGCAGACGTTCCATGACCCAACTAGGTAACATCATCAGTGCTAGAAGGGAGGGAGGTTTGCAGAGAAGGAGAAAGAGAAGGGGGAGAGGAGGAGGAGGAAGACGAGGAGGAGGATAAACACAGAGAACAAATCCCCCACTCCAGGCAAAGGTTCTACTTACCTTTACTACCGGTTTGGAAGCTTCTGCATATTCGCAGATCGCCGATGACAACATCCGGGCCGGTGGGCGGGGCCTCCCGCCGGTTTTACTACTGGTTCCTGCGAACCGGTCTGAACTGGGGGGCAACCCACCACTGCCCTTACTCCCTTCTAGCACTGATAATCTTACCTAGTTTGGTAATGAAACATCTGCAAGAAATAAATCAAGGTCAGAGAGCTTAAAGCAGGGGTGGAAATGCGTCCGGTTCGGACCGGATCGCCCGATCCGGTAGTGATGGCGGCGGATGATTCGGAGAACCGGTAGCAAAAATCCCTGCCCCCCACCACCACCACCATGCCCAGCTGAGCCGCACAATCATCAGAGACTTTTTTTTTTTTTTACTTTTAAAGGCATTTTTTCTACAACCTCTTCCGACGAAAAAATGCTTTTAAAAGTAAAAAAAAAAAAAAAAAGCCTCTGATGATCACACGGCTCAACTGGGATCGTCAGAGGCTTAAAAAAAAAAAGCTTCTGCCGATCAGGCAAGTCAGCTGGGATCGTCAGAGGCTTTTAAAAGCATTTTTTTTACAACCTCTTCTGACGAAAAAATGCTTTTAAAAGTTTTAAAAAAGAAGCCTCTGATGATCGCGCGGCTCAACTGGGATCGTCAGAGGCTTAAAAAAAAAAAAGCTTCTGCCGATCAGGCAAGTCAGCTGGGATCGTCAGAGGCTTTTAAAAGCATTTTTTATAAAGCCTCTCTGATGATCCCAGCTGAGTTGCCTGAGGCTTTTCAAAGCATTAGAAAAAATGCTTTGAAAAGTTTTTTTTAAAAAAAAAGTTGGCCACGCCCATGCAGTCACATTACCATTCCCCCCACCAAGCCACGCCCACAGAACAGGTAGTAACAAATTTTATATTTCACCCCTGGCTTAAAGGACCCCACAGTTGCCGCCTTCCTCCTCCTCTTCCTCCTCCTCCCCCTCTCCACAAACCCCACTCCCTCCTAGCATTGATGTTGTTACCTAGTTGGGTCATTAAACATCTGCAAGAAAACAACCAACCTCAGCGAGCCCCAAGGACCCCACAGTACTTCTCCAAGTGTGGTAAGAGGACCACATCTGGAATATTGCATCCAATTTTGGTCGCCCCAGTACAAAAAAGACGTGGAGACTCTGGAAAGAGTGCAGAGGAGAGCAACCAAGATGATTAAAGGGTTAGAGGCTAAAACATACAAAGAACGGTTGCAGGAATTGGGTATGTCTAATTTAATGAAAAGAAGGACTAGGGGAGCATGATAGCAGCTCTCTAATATTTGAGGGATAGGGTAGGATACGAACGTTGTTAGAAAAATAAATAGTCTTTACTTGTTGTAAAACAAACAAACCTGGCTTCTCGTAAACAAAGATAACACTTTCAATACAAAACAAAGTTTGCTTACAGTTCTAGTTCCGTAACACCGTCACAGTATCTTTAGCAATAATATCACGAGCAGGAGCGAGCAGGAGTGAATGAACTTCCTGCCTTCCTTTTATTTCTGTTTTTTTTTTTAAGTGTTTTATTGTAAGAAATTATAATAATACAATTTTTATCCATCCGGTTACATAGTATGGAAAAAGAAATAAATACAAATTACATATTGTACATATATAGATAATCTTTGCAGACCAGTTACATGGCAAAAAATAAAAAAGAGAAAAAAAATTGTGTTCTCATATCATTTTTAGTGTATATATATATATAATAATCTTTAACAATAAATTAGTAAATACATAAATTTTTGTCTTTTGCTTATCCATGTAACCTTTCCTTGCCTTATTATATTTCCTACCATCCACAATACATCTTCTCTTACTATTTCATTTTACTATTTCTTGCTCTGGTCTCTTTCCTTTTTATTTCAATTTCCTCTTCTCTAACCACCCGTACCACTTGTCCCATACGCTGTAATAATCCGAATCTTCTCTGTCATTAATTTCTAATGTTAATTTATTCATCTCGGCACATTCCATTATTTTGCCGATTACTTGTTCCTTAGTTGGTATTTTTTTCTCTTTCCATTGTTGAGCGAAAGCGATTCTTCCTTTTATTTCTGTTTTAACCACTTCGTCATTTTGTAGCAGTTAAAGTTACAGTACATATTACCTACCCAACCGTAGGATAGGGATCCAACAGGACAGGACAGGACAGGACAGGACAGGACAGGACAGGATAGGATAGGATAGGATAGGATAGGATAGGATAGGATAGGATAATTTTATTTCTATACCGCCCCTCTCCCGAAGGACTCGGGGCAGTGTGCAGCCAGGTAAAAACACAATACAGATATCACAATTTAAATTTAAAAATGATTAAAAGTATTGCATTCAAGGCCAATTAGCTAAAAAAAAAAAAACCCAAAAATTTAAGAATTCCGAATTTAAAACTCAATTATCAAGCTAGCCCTGCCTGTCGGAAGAGGGACTGTCCCGGAGAGGAGGGGATGCACCTATTCTCCAAAGCACCTGACAGCAAGACAAGAAAGAATGGATGGAAACTCATCAAGGAGAGAAGCAACCTAGAACTAAGGAGAAACTTCCTAACAGGGAGGACAAATTAACCAGTGGAACAACTTGCCACCAGAAGTTGTGGGTGCTTCATCACTGGAGGTTTGTAAGAAGAGACTGGACAACCATTTGTCTGGAAATGGTGTAGGGTTTCCTGCTTGAGCAGGGGGTTGGACTAGAAGACCTCCAAGGTCCCTTCCGGCTCTGTTATTCTTCTTCCTGTTCTTCCTCCACCCACTTCTAGCACTGATGTTGTTACCGTGTTGGGTAATGAAATGTCTACAAGTTCAGAGAACACCAAGGACCCCCCCCCACCCAGTTAAGGGGTGTCGAACTTGATTTCATTGAGGGCTGGATCAGGGTTGTGTTTGACTTTAGGGGGGGGCAGGGGGTGTGTGGCCAGCTCGATATCACAGGTGTTGGGGGGACCCAACCTTCTGCCAGCAAAAATGGAGCTTGGGAGGGCCGCCCCGCAGGCCAGATCTGGCCCCCGGGCCTACCCCTGCCCCAGCTCAACCCTGAGCTATTCTTTTCTATCTGAACCAGTGGTGGAATTCAAATTATTTTACTATCGGTTCTGTGGGCATGGCTTGGTGGGCATGGCAGGGGAAGGATACTGCAAAATCTCCATTCCCTCCCTACCCCTGAGGGAAGGATATTGCAAAATCCCCATTCCCTCCCCACTCCTGAGGGAAGGATACTGCAAAATCCCCATTCCCTCCACACTCCTGAGGGAAGGATACTGCAAAATCCCCCTTCCCTCCCCACTCCTGGGGGAAGGATATTGCAAAATCCCCATTCCCTTCACACCCCTGAGGGAAGGATATTGCAAAATCCCCATTTCCTCCCCACTCCTGAGGGAAGGATACTGCAAAATCCCCATTCCCTCCCCACTCCTGGGGGAAGGATATTGCAAAATCCCCCTTCCCTCCCCACTCCTGGGGGAAGGATATTGCAAAATCCCCATTCCCTCCCCACTCCTGGGGGAAGGATACCACAAAATCCCCCTTCCCTCCCCACACCTGAGGGAAGGATATTGCAAAATCCCCATTCCCTCCCCACTCCTGAGGGAAGGATACTGCAAAAACCCCATTCCCTCCCCACACCTGAGGGAAGGATACTGCAAAACCCCCATTCCCTCCCCACACCTGAGGGAAGGATATTGCAAAACCCCCATTCCCTCCCCACACCTGAGGGAAGGATATTGCAAAATCCCCATTTCCTCCCCACTCCTGAGGGAAGGATACTGCAAAATCCCCATTCCCTCCCCACTCCTGAGGGAAGGATACTGCAAAATCCCCATTGCCTCCCCACTCCTGGGGGAAGGATACTGCAAAATCCCCATTGCCTCCTCACTCCTGGGGGAAGGAAATTGCAAAATCCCCATTCCCTCCACACTCCTGAGGGAAGGATACCGCAAAATCCCCATTCCCTCCACACTCCTGAGGGAAGGAAATTGCAAAATCCCCATTCCCTCCACACTCCTGAGGGAAGGATACTGCAAAATCCCCCTTCCCTCCCCACTCTGGAGCTGGCCAGAGGTGGTATTTGCCGGTTCTCCGAACTGCTCAAAATTTCCGCTACCGGTTCTCCAGAACCTGTCAGAACCTGCTGGATTTCACCCCTGATCTGAACCCATCCCAATATTTAAAGGGGAAAAAATTAAAATGTCCTTTTTCTTTTCTCTTTCCATCTCCTCCCCCCTTTATTTTCCCCTTCCCTCCCTCCCTATCCCGCTCAGGACACCGATCCCAACAACGTGGCCTATGCAGATCTAAACTTCGACAAGGTGGCCCAGAAGAGACCCTGCCCAGGGGTGGAAAGCCCCCTGCAATCGGAATACGCCACCCTCCAGGCAGTGCAACCCTTGCCCAACGACGACAACGTAACCTACGCGGACTTGGATATGGTCCAGCTGAACAAAGCGCCGAAGCGGCCGGCCCCGAAGGCCGAGGAAGCGAGTTCGGAATACGCCAGCGTCCAGGTGCAGAATAAGTGATCTCCGGAAGAGGCGGCGGCCGCTTAGGGGGCTCGAAGGACCTCTGACCAGTGGGTTGGGGAATCCTCTGCTAGGGCTTGGACTCTCGATGTTGTGCTCCTCCCGGTCTCAGCGGAGGTTCCTTGGAAACTGTTTGGTGCTACTCACAGCTGCATCCTGGGGTTTTTTTGAGCTTCTTCCTTCCCTGCTCGCCGAGCGGACGGGAGACGTCACGACGGATCTAACACGGCTTTTCTCACCGAGCACCTCCACTCTCTTCCTCATACGTCGTCCACACGCCACCCAAGGACAAGCAGACCACGAGAGGCCTGTGGGTGCAGGCCGGTTGGTTGCCGTGTCTGGTTCTTTCCTGATGGAAGCTCTTCTCGTTGGCCTTGGAGATCACCAAGCTGCTGAGATGCCACCTTGAGATTCCTGCTTCACGGAGCCAGGCTCCGTCGGTGGCCACAACTCACCTCCCCGTAAAACTGAAACCAACCTTCGGATCGGGCACTCCTGTCCCCTTCCGAGGTCTTGGACTAGATTTCAGGAGAAGGGGAGACGGAGAGGGACTACTTCCCAAGTGCTTCTGGGCAGAGGAAGTCTCCATTTTTGGCCAAGATGGCGTCTCTTTCACTTTGCTTTACTCTAACCCGCAGATACTTCCTCGGTTTCTCCTTGAGGAGACGTGCCTCTTTAGCTTAGTTAGCTTCAGTCAGGCTTTTGCTGGCAAGGCCACAATCTGTAGAAAACCTTCTCGAGTGTCCATCTCCCTCTTCTTCCTCCTCCTCCTCCTCCTCCTCCTCCTCCTCCTCCTCTTCTTCTTCTTCTTCTTCTCCTCTTCTTCTTCTTCTTCTTCTTCTTCTTCTTCTTCTTCTTCTTCTTCTTCTAAATCAACATTTCTTCCCTTAAGGACTTCTCGTTTAGAGAGGGAGGTGACAGACCACGTGAAACAGCTTCCGTGGTCCACTTTTTGGGCCTTAGGAAATTAGGAACCTCCACTGAATAATCGCTTGGGTTCCTGACTGACCCATCCACGATCTTCGTTACTGGCCTTCTTCTCCCATAGTAAACTAAGAGTAACTCTTTAACGGTAAAGATCTCTCTGTGTGTGTGCGTGTGTGTGTGTATGTGTGTGTTTCTGAATGGTGGCTCTCCCTTCTCTTTCCACCATCCTCGCAGAAAAGACAAGCAGGTCTCCAAGAAGATAGGTCTACAGCGGGGGGTCTCCAAACCTGGCCACGTTTAAGACCTGTGGACTTCAACTCCCAGAATTCCCCCGCCATCTCGTGGTGTTAAGATCTTAAAACTTCATTTAAAAGGAGCAGGGAGAGAAATTACATTATAGTTGAGGATTTAGCCTTGACCAGAGATTTAAACCAGGGTCAGGCTTGGAAACCATCTTTTGTATGAGGCCTTCAGACCTGCAACCAGAGCGTGGCTGGCTGGGGAATTCTGGGAGTTGAAGTCCACCATGTCTTAAAAGTGGCCACATTTGGAGAACTCCTCCCGGTCTACAGCATCGCACGACACGTCTTCTCTTGTAGCTCCACCGTAGATGTTCACTCATGAATTCGTCAGGTGGGATGTGGAGAAGGACAACAGTTGACCTTGACAACGAGGCTGGGGGCTTTGGGAGGATGGGGGCTGTTGGTTGGATGTCTTCTTGATCTTCAGGAAACATCTCCAGATGAAGTGAGAGGAACAGGGGGCTCCACGTGGCTTGACCTCTAACGTCTTTGAAGAGGTCAACCCACCCCCTTATTTTGTGGTTTCTTCTCAGATGTGTGGAGCTGGTTTTTCTTTCCCCCATCTTCTTTATAAGTCGCTCATTTTTATTTTTATTTTCCCATTCTGGAAGTGCAGTTGAATAAGAGTGAGGGAAGGAGAAGACAGTCCCTAAAAATGGAGGTCCATTTGCCAATCTTACGGGGTTAGAGGCGCCTCACGAGATGCTGCTGTACTGCCTACGGTGACTGTTCCACATTATAACCGTATACTCCTTTTACAACTAAAAAAAAAAAAATTACCAATATTTGTGTACGTTCTTTGTAAGTGAGTGTAGTACTGTGTACTTAGCACTAGTGTGAAAAGAGAATCCGGAAAAATGAGGGAAAGGGCCTGAGCGCTGGGGAAGAGGTAGTCCATTCAAAGGTTGGGCTTCCCAATCGTGACGCCCCTCCAGATGGTGATGGGAGCTGTAGTCCCAACTTCTTGAGAAGTTGCCCAGCTGGGGGAAAGTTGCTCTGAACCTTCACAACCAACTTTCTGTGGCTCCTGCTACCAATCACCAAAATTCTTCTTGATGGTTTTTCCAAGATCCTCCTTGTTGTTGTGTTCCTCCTTACTATAATGTTTAGGGGCTAACTGGCAATTTTGGTGGACATGGAAGGATGGAGAAAGGATGTCTTCCAACATGCCTGTGTCCATCTTGCAACCGATGTCCATCCTGAGGACCCAAGAAGATCTCAAAAGGTCCCAGGAAGGGATATGGGTCACCTTGAAGGATCTGGCATTCCTTCCAAAGTCAGAAGATCCTTCTCCCTCAACTTCCCCATTGTCCTCTGCTGCTTTCAGCTAGCTCTCCATCAAATATTTGAAGGCCATCTTCATCTTGGACAGCCTCTTTTCACCATAGCTCATTCAAGGTCACACTTCTGGATTTGGGGGTTTAAGTCCCTGCTTTTTCTTAAACACCATGGGAGAAGTCCTATCTGTATGAAGGATCTAAAAGGGAAGACGTCAAGCTATCAAATCCTCACAGACTTTCCTAGGTTGCAGAGACCAAGTTAGGTGAGAACTTATGGCCCTCCAGACCTTGGCAGAACTACGACTCCCAGGAGGTCCCATTCTCGTGTTGTGGTTCTACAACATCTGAAGGCTTCAATTTCTCCATCCCTGTTTGAGAAGGACAAGGTTTGGCATGTCCCTCAAAGCCAACGTAGATGTTCCTTCTGGAGCTTGGTTCTTCCTTCCACCTCCCCTTCTGATCCGTCTCATCCAGCTCAGCTCTGAATTCTCACTCCCCCGTGCTGTGCCACAACTGGAGTGGGGGACAAAGCCAGTTGTGATGCTTGTAGGCTCATGAACACAACGGAGAAGGAGGTGGCCCTTTGTGGGTTGAGTCCCGGCTGCCATTTAGGGCTGACACACCAGCATGGCGAAGATCTCACACCCGCAGTTTGCCTTGCTTTAGTTATAAGCGCTCCCGTAGTGACAACGAATGTTCGGTCTTCTGCAAAGCAGGGAATGGGGAAGTGATTAGTGATTGTGTAGAGCAAGAGATGTCCAACTTGGGGACTTTAAGATTTGTGGACTTCAGCTCCCAGAATTCCCCAGCCAGCATGGCTGGCTGGGGAATTCTGGGAGCTGAAGTCCACAAGTCTTAAAAGTATGGCTGGCTGGGGAATTCTGGGAGCTGAAGGTCCACAAGTCTTAAAAGTTGTCAAGGCTGGACATCCCCGATGTAGAGCAACCTTCATCCACCTGCCTTGGACTTCAATTCCCAGAATTCCAGCCTCCACAGCTAAAGGAATGATGGGAAACGAAGTCAAAACAATCCCAACTCAGATTGTGAAATAGCCTCAGTGCTTGGCCTCAGTTTTGCAGGAAGGATAAATGGAACTAAGGCCAGGGGAGGCGAGGGAGGGAGGGGGAGGGAGGCGTTATTGGAGTCGTTGGGATATATTTGTCGTGGATCCGAAAAGTACGTGTTTGTATGAATTTGCACCTTAATATTTTTTTTTTCCTGGGTTTGTTTTGTTTTGTTTTTCGCTTGCAAGATATTTTTGTAATAAAAGGTTCTGCATCATCCCTCAGATTTGTGTGAGTGATCCATGACCGAGCGGGATTTAAAGCCATCCGGCTACTCCTCGAGTTACAACCACAACAGTGCGCTCCCCCCTCCCAATTTCTGTCATGAAGTGAATTTGGCTCTGTTTTGCGACCTTCCTTGCCGCAGTTGTTAAATGAATCGCTGCGGTTGTTAAGTCATTCACACGGTGGGTCAGTGAATCTGGCTTCCTCGTTCCGAAGGTCGCAAAAAGGGGATCACCTATGACCCCCGGGAGACTGCAACGTCATAAATATGAGTCAGTTGCCAAGGGTCTGATTTCTGATCACGTGACCATGGAGATGATGCAACGGTCCTACATCATGGGTGGGATTCACCCGGTTCGGGAAAACCGGATGCTAATTTTCCTTCTGGTTCGCCGAACCGGTAGTTGCAAGGACTGGCTGGCCCCACACACCCTGTGCCGCCCCTCCCAGGAGTCTCCACGCAGCCTGTTTTGAATGCCAGGTTAGTGCAGGGCCTGTATGGAGGTTCTGGGAGGGTGAAAAACGGGCCTCCTGGATATTGCGGAAGCCTGGAAACGGGCTCTTTTCCGGCCTCCGGAGGGCCTCCAGAGCCTGAGGGAGGCCGTTTTCACCCTCCCAGAGGCTCGAGAAAAGCCTCCAGAGCCTGGGGAGGGCGAAAATGCCCCCCCCACCGCCGCCATGGTGCAGGAGGCTGAGTAAGCTACACCCACCATGGCCACGTCCACCCAGCAACCAGGCAGAGAACCGGTTGCTAAAATTTTTGACTCCCACCCCTGTCCTAAGTGTTTAAAAAAAACAGTCGTAAGTCGCTTTTTTCAGCTTTTTTTCAACTTCGGACAGTCGCTAAATGAACTGTTGTAAGTCGAGGACTACCTGTACGCGCTTCAGGGGCGAAAACAACAAATCTTTTCCACTGCGTTGCACGAAGAACCAAGAAGTAGAACTTGAGAGAAAGTCCGACCTCTATCGTCCACCCAAATATTTGAGCGCGGCGATGCATAATAGGAAAATAGCTTGCGTTGCAAAAAAAGAAAAAGGAATATATACCACACTGGCACAAACCAGTAATTATCGAAAAAGGCAATCTACAATTACACAGAAGTGCTCGGCTGAATGGAAAGTCCAATCCCAGCTTATTCGCCATTCTGAAGGAGAACAATAATTCTAATTATTATTGTTTGGACTTCAGCTCCAGCTGTTTATCGCTCGGTTAGCAGCCACGGGACAGATGGGAGGGGGGGGAAAGTGGGGTCTGCATTTCTTTATTTCTCACGCATAAAGATTTCTTCATCTTTAAGAAGAAAAAAATATTGTGAATTTTTTTTTATTTTTTTTTTTGGCGAGTTGCGTCTTCCAAAATTGCACATAAGCAAAAACAGCTTTCTGTAATTTTGGGATTGCATCTGTTCGCACATAATCATCGGCGTATGAATTGATTTTGCACTCCGGGTTATTTTTCCGTATCGCACAATGTACACAATGCCAGCTCTGGTTGTAATTTGCAAAACTGCTCTCGCCTCGGGAAGTTTTGCGACTGTTTGCGCAACAGGTCAAGGCCAGTGGGGTGCACACTTCCGTTTTCCCCAATTTTTTTAAACTGAGTTATTGCTCATTTATTTTTATCCCATCTTGGTTGTTTTTACAGACAACTCAGGGTAGCAAAGATACCGAATGCTCCTTCCCACCTCCTGTTTTCCCCACAACAACAACCCTGTGAGGTGGGTTTGGCTAAGTGACTGTGACTGTCTCCAAGTCACCAAGCCAGCTTTCATGCCTAAAGTGGGACTAGAACTCACAGGCTCCTGGTGATTGGCCTAAAGTCACCCATTTTTCGTGCCTAAGGTAGAACTAGAACTCACAGGCTCCTGGTAATTGGCCCAAAGTCACCCAGCTGGCTCTCATGCCTAACATGGGACTAGAACTCACAGGCTCCTGGTGATTGGCTCACCATCACCCAGCCATCTTTCCTGCCTAAGCCAGGACTAGAACTCACAGTCTACTAGTCATTGGCTCAAAATCACCCAGTTAGTGTTCACGCCTAAGGCAGGACTAGAACTCGCCATCACAGTACTTTCCCCACTACACTAAAGTAACTTCTCTTCTCTTCTCTTCTCTTCTCTTCTCTTCTCTTCTCTTCTCTTCTCTTCTTCTCCTTTCCTCTCCTCCTTTCTTCTTTTATATTCCTCCTTTCCTCCTTTTTCTCTTCCCTCCTCCTTCTCTTCTTTTCTCTTCTCTTCTTTTCCTTTCCTCTCCTTTCCTCTCCTCCTTTCTTCTTATCTTATATTTCCTTCTTTCCTCCTTCTTCTCTTCCCTCCTGCTTCTCTTCTCTTCTCTTTTCTTCTTATTTTATATTTCCTTGTCTCTTCTCTTCTCCTTTCCTCTCCTCTCCTCCTTTCTTCTTATTTTATATTTCCTTGTCTCTTCTCTTCTTTTCCTTTCCTCTCCTCCTTTCTTCTTTTATATTCCTCCTTTCCTCCTTTTTCTCTTCCCTCCTCCTTTTCTTCTTTTCTCTTCTCTTCTTTTCCTTTCCTCTCCTTTCCTCTCCTCCTTTCTTCATATCTTATGTTTCCTTCTTTCCTCCTTCTTCTCTTCCCTTCTCCTCTTTCCTTCTTATTTTATATTTCCTTGTCTCTTCTCTTCTTCTCCTTTCCTCTCCTGTCTTCTTTTATATTCCTCCTTTCCTCCTTTTTCTCTTCCCTCCTTCTCTTCTTTTCTCTTCTTCTTTTCCTTTCCTCTCCTCCTTTCTTCTTATCTTATATTTCCTTCTTTCCTCCTTCTTCTCTTCCCTCCTGCTTCTCTTCTCTTCTCCTCCTTTCTTCTTATTTTATATTTCCTTATCTCACCTCTTCTTCTCCTTTCCTCTCCTCCTTTCTTCTTTTATATTTCCTTCTTTTCTTCTTTTTCTCTTCCCTCCTCCTTCTCTTATCTTCTTTTCTTTTCTTTTCCTTTCTCTCCTTTCCTCTCCTCCTTTCTACTTATCTTATATTTCCTTCTTTCCTCCTTCTTCTCTTCCCTCCTGCTTCTCTTCTCTTCTTTTCTCTTCTTTTCCTTTCTCTCCTTTCCTGTCCTCCTTTCTTCTTATCTCATATTTCCTTCTTTCCTCCTTCTCTTCCCTCCTGCTTCTTTTCTCTTCTCCTTTCTTCTTATTTTATATTTCCTTCTTTCTTCCTCCTTCTCTTCCCTCCTCCATCTCTTCTCTTCTCCTTATCTCTCTCTCCCTTCCTTTCCTTTCCTTTCCTTTCCTTTGCTTTCCTTTCCTTTCCCTTTCCTTTCATTATGTTCTGCAAATGAAATATAACAAAATGTTAAAAAGTCACGATATTCATGTAGTTACTTACCAAGCACATCTAAATTATATTAAAGTAAGCAAACTATCTTTACAATCCCCAAAGCGCATCACAACTTTTGAGCACCTTCCTAACATTTGGAAATGGAAAGTTTGAAAAATTTGACACGCCCTATAAGTAATGTTTAAAAAAAAAACCCAAAAAACCGGTTTACTCAGTTGCACTACACACTTCCAGAAAATGGGTATAATCATCACAGGGTTGTGATGCAAATACAGGAATAGTTTTCATTGAATAAAGAGCAAAACGGAGGGTGGCAGAAATTGAGAGAAATGGGCGAGGGGAAACCGATAAAAAATTCTGGAATTCGATGGGACATCCCGGAAAAAAGGAGATTATGGTGCATTATGGGTGTTGCACTCCGGAGTGATCATCCCAGCATTTTTCAACCTTAGTATGGTTAAGATGGGTGGACTACAACTCCCAGAATTCCCCAGCCAGCTTTGCTGGCTGGGGAATTCTGGGAGTTGTAGTCCACCCATCTTAACCTTGCCAAGGTTGAGAATACAAAATGCGCCAGATTTTGGTACTCACAGGTCTCTTGTCTCTTCAACTGATCCAAGCCAATTCAAACAACGTTTGACGCACCCAGCGCCCAACCTCGGGTCAATGCCGAAGTCCAAGAACAGCTGTTAAAGAAGGTAACCTTCATCCATCTCAGTTAAAACTCCTTACTGGTTACCTTGGCATATTTAAGCTCTTCTGAGAAGGATCTGCCTATATGCAGCTTTGCATCGTTGCTTCCAATTGCAACGTAATCTGGGGCCAGGAAGGTGGGTCACGACTGGGGCAGTCCAATACAGGTGAACCTCGGCTTAACGACCACAATGGAGCCCAAAATTTCAGTCGTTAAGTGAGACGGTGCTTAAGTGGGTTTTCGTCCCGTTTTACGACCTTTTTTGCCACCGTCGTTTAGCCAATCACCGCAGTCGTTAAGTTAGTAACCCGGTTGTTAAATAAATAAATCTGGCTCGGCTTTTCAGAAGGTCGCAAAAGGGGATCCCGTGAGACACCTCAACCGTCGTAAGTATGAGTCAGTTGTCCAGCATCCAAATGTAAATCATGTGACCATGGGGGTGTGCGACGGTTGTAAGCGTGAAAAACGGTCATAAGTTACTTTTATCAGTGCCATTGTAACTTCGAATGGTCATTAAATGAACTGTTGTAAGTCGAGGACTATCTGAATTTCAAATATTTTATTTTTCTGATTTGGAAGGCTTGGGGGGCTCCTTAGGAAAGGAAGCAAGCTTGCAAAGTCCCTCCACCAAGCCAACGAATTATCTATACCCCTAGTCCTCAATTTATCACCAAATTTGAGGGCCAGTATTTCCATTACTAAACAAGACGGTCATTAAGGGCATCATGCCTGCTTTCACCACCTTTTTTTTTTTTTTGGCCAGGGTTGTTAAGCGAATCACTTCGGTTGTCAAGCGAATCATGCGGTCATTAAACGAAACCAGCTCCCCCCCCCAGTGACTTTTCAAAAGATGGCTGAGAAGGTCGCAAATGGTGATCATGTGACACTGGGACACTGCGACTGTTGTAAATACAGGCCACCCAAATTTTAATCACATCACCGCAGGGATACTGCAATGGGCATAAGTGTGATGACCAGCCATAAGTGAGAGGACCAGCCGTAAGTGCGAGGACCAGTTGTGAGTTCAAGGACCAGTTGTAAGTGGGAGGACCAGTCGTACGTGCGAGGACTAGTCATGAGTGCAAGGACCAGTTGTAAGTGCAAGGACAAGTGAGCACAAAGACCAGTTGTAAGTGTGAGGACCAGTCATAAGTGTGAGGACCAGTCGTGAGTTCAAGGACCAGTTGTGTGAGGACCAGTCATAAATGTGAGGACCAGTCGTGAGTTCAAGAACCAGTCATAAGTACAAGTTGTGAGTGCGAGGACCAGTCATAAGTGCAAGGACTAGTCGTGTGAGGACCAGTTGTAAGTGTGAGGACCAGTCATAAGTGTGAGGACCAGTCGTGAGTTCAAGGACCAGTTGTAAGTGCGAGGACCAGTCATAAATGTGAGGACCAGTCGTGAGTTCAAGAACCAGTCATAAGTACAAGTTGTGAGTGCGAGGACCAGTCATAAGTGCAAGGACTAGTCGTGTGAGGACCAGTTGTAAGTGTGAGGACCAGTCATAAGTGTGAGGACCAGTCGTGAGTTCAAGGACCAGTTGTAAGTGCGAGGACCAGTCATAAATGTGAGGACCAGTCGTGAGTTCAAGAACCAGTCATAAGTACAAGTTGTGAGTGCGAGGACCAGTCATAAGTGCAAGGACTAGTCGTGTGAGGACCAGTTGTAAGTGTGAGGACCAGTCATAAGTGTGAGGACCAGTCGTGAGTTCAAGGACCAGTTGTAAGTGCGAGGACCAGTCATAAGTGTGAGGACCAGTCGTGAGTTCAAGGACCAGTCATAAGTACAAATTGTGAGTGCGAGGACCAGTCATAAGTGTAAGGACTAGTCGTGATTTCAAGGACCAGTCATAAGTACAAGTTGTGAGTGCGAGGACTGTTCATAAGTGCGAGGACCATTCATAAGTACGAGGACTGGACATGCCACTTTTTTCAGTGCTGTTGTAACTTCAGTCACTAAATAAATGGTTGTAAGTCAAGAACTCCAGGGGCTTGAGGGGTATTTAAGAGGGATGAATTGGGGGGCGAAAATTAATCTGTAATAGGCTGGTAGTGATGAGCTGACAGGTCAAATTCTCCACCCAGAGAGGAATGGATCTTGCCAGCCACTGATGCCACCGGCATCTTCGTTCCCCCGTAATTGGGCTCTGGAGAGAAACCCCACCCGCGTGTCCGTCTGTTCCATGGCACAGCCCGTCCTCCGTCTGCTGCTTCCCCGGAGCAAAAATCCGATTACTTCTCCCGGAAAGCGTGTGTAAGGAGCCCTTCAAATGTCAGGAAAGGTGACCGTAGTAAGACATAATTCGTGTGCGTGTGTGTGTAAGCCGTGACTCTCGAGTGACGGAAACGGTGGCATGTCAGCGGGGCCATTTGGAAATCAATTCCTGCCACTTTCTGCTCGGATCTCTCCAAGACCTTGAATTCCATTAACCTTGATGTCGAGGAGGACGGGAAGCAGAGATCCATCTGCCTCCTCCGATTCCATGTGGATTTTCTTTTTTTTTTTTTTTTTCTTTCCACCCGGATTCCTTCGGTACATGACTTTGAAGGAATTGTAAGGAGGTTTGGCTTCCCTCCTTATAAACAGGTAAGGGAGAAACAAAACAAAACTTTTTTAAAAAAACAACAACTCCAAATAATAAACCCTGAGGAGCACAACTAAGAAGGAGCAGTCCAGTTGTAAGGAGGTTTTGCTTCCCTCCTATAAGCAGATAAGGGAGAAACAAAACAAAACTTTAAAAAAAATAATAAATAAAACCAAATAATAAACCCTGAGGAGCACAACTAAGAAGGAGCAGTCCAGTTGTAAGGAGGTTTTGCTTCCCTCCTATAAGCAGATAAGGGAGAAACAAAACAAAACTTTTTTTAAAAAAGCCCTAATCGTGTAGCCCAGGGATCAGCAATCTGCGGCTCTGGAGCCGCATGTGGCTCTTTCACCCCTCTGCTGTGGCTCCCTGTCACTCAAAATATGCGTCACAACCGCCAATGTGCATCACCCGCCGGCACGTGATTTATTGAGCTTTTCAACCTCCGGTAGGCCAACCATGGATAAATCCAAGAAAAGAAAAGTTTCAGAAGAAAACAGAACGTTTAATTCAACTACATATGCTCGTTTTGTGGCCGCTCAAGAAATAGTCAGGTGAGAGAAAGGTTTTGTGGCTCCCGGTGTTTTCTTTTCTGTGGGAAGTGGATCCAAATGGCTCTTTGAGTGTTTAAGGTTGCAGACCCCTGACCTTGACCAACCTTGAAGAGTTGGAGCTGTCCATCACTTGGATGGGGGCCAATCCAGCGGTGGGTTTCGGACAGGGGTGGGTTCTACTTACCTTTACTACCGGTTCGCAACGGGATTGGGCGAACCAATCTGAACCAGCTGAATTCCACTTCTGGGTCTACCAGAAAATCCCTACTCAGCTGGAACATATTATTCAACTCCATATGCTAGTTTTGTGGCCGCTCAAGAAATAGTCAGGCACGGGAAGGGTTTTGTGGCTCCCGGTGTTTTCTTTTCTGTGGGAAACGGGTCCAAATGGCTCTTTGAGTGTTTAAGGTTGCAGACCCCTGAGGTAGGTTGATCAGCACAACTAGGAAGGTGCTGTCCAGAGGTCGTATTCAGCCATTCCCACCCACCCAACTACCCCCGGCTCTATGCCATCCTATTTAGGCACATTTTTGAGGCCAGGCGCATGCGCAGAGGGCTAGGTGCATGTGTGCAATGCAGGCGCGTGTGCGAACCGCGCATGGTGAACCGGTAGTAGCCAGGAGTGAAATGCTACCGGTTCAGTCCGGTTCGCCCAAACCGGTAATAAAAAATGTAAAAAAAAAGAAAGAAAGAAAAGTTCTGACGATCAGCTGAGCGATGCACGATCGTTGGAACTTTTTGTTACTTTTTAAAAGTATTTTTTACAACCTATTCAATGAAAAAAAATGCTTTTAAAAGATTTTTAAAAAAGGCTCTGACGATCACAGCCGTACCACACGATCGTCAAAGGCTTTTTTTTTTTACTTTTTAAAGCATTTTTTAGAAATGCTTTTAAAAGTAAAAAAAAAAAAAAGGCTCTGAAGATCGTGCGCCACAGCTGATCACAGCCCTCCGCGCTGTTCTACTTACCCCATGCCTCCTTTTGGTGTGCACTGCGTGTGCGTGCACCTGTTCTGTCCCCGTCCCACATACTCACACACCAACAGACGTCCAAGAGTTAGAAACCAAACCAGCCGACAAAATCCTTTTCCTTATGATAACGGAACTTGGCAGCAACCTAGTGGCTGCCTGCCAAGAGTTTATTACTCACAAAGAGATAACTTCTCTCCGCTTCTGGTACGTCAAAGTAAAATGTCCAATAATTACAGAGTAACTTAAGTCCAAATATAATCCAGCAAAGTCTATAGCAAAAGTCTGGCAATGCAGAATGGCGTGGAAGCTTTCAGCTTTGTTTGTCACAAGGTTTGACTGGCCACCACACTCCCTTTTATATCCTGTGGGGTGTGGTCCAGTGACTCAGCCTAATCTTGGGCACGCCTTTTCTTCTGTTGCGCGCGCTTATCTCTGCGACACTGGCGTGGATCCAGCCGAGACTCATTACCCTCATCACTGTCCACCTGTGGCTGCGTGGACGTGCTTGGCCCCGGCCCTATCTCTTGCCCTTCAGCAGACACCGAAGGCATTGCCAGAGAGGAGGGTCCTGGAGAGGGAGGCCTTGCCAACTCCTTCCCTTCACTCTCGGAGTCCTCTCCTGCCGATGACACAGGCTCAGGTAACGGAGCCACAACAGCACCTCACATTTGGTGCATGGTGTCCACTATACATGCGTGTGCGCGGCACATGTTTGGTGAGCAGCACGCATCCGCAGCCAGCAAACCGGTAGTAAACCGGTTCAGATTTCACCACTGGTAGTAACATAATGTGAAACCCACTGCTGGAACTGTCCAGTTGTAAGGAGGTTTTGCTTCCCTCCTCTAAGCAGATAAGGGAAAAACAAAATCAATTTTTTTTTTAAAAAAAAAAACTGAATTACCCTTCCTTTAACTTTGTTTATTGGAAGGTCATAAAAGGGGGATCACGTGGCCCCAGGGCACCACAACCGTCATAAATATGAGCCCGTTGCCAAGCACCTGAATTTCACGTGATCACGTGACCGTGGGGGACGCTGCAAAGGTCGTAAGTGTGAAAAGCGGTCCTAACTCATCTTTTTCAGTGCCATTGTAACTTTGAATGGTCATTAAGCGAACCGTTGTAAGTTGAGGACTGCTTGAAAATAATAAGTAAATAGAATGTCTATAGAAGGGGTGGAGCTGATAATGGGAGGTTGGTTTTTGGACTGCCATCCATCCTGCAGACGCCTCAGTCTAGGGCAGAGGTGGGGAACAATGGGCCTTTTATGACTTGGGGACTTCGACTCCCAGAATTCATGAATCAGCATGGAATTCTGGGAGTTGAAGTCCACAAGCCTTAAAGGGGCCATAACCGGCATGGCCGACTCAGGGATTCTGGGAGTTGAAGTCCACAAGCCTTAAAGGGGCCATAACCGGCATGGCCGATTCAGGGATTCTGGGAGTTGAAGTCCACAAGCCATAAAGGAGCCATCGTTCCCCACTCCTGGTCTAAGGAGACCACCACTCAAACCCCCTTTTGGGAATCAAAGTCTTGAACTTTGGCCACGATCACATTCAGGAAATATCGCCCCAAAGTTATGAGCATTAAACAGAAACTTTTTGGAGAGCTGAATTCTCACTCTGATGATTTGAAGTCAGCTGGAGGGATGGAGGACTGAGTTGCCTGCTCATTTTTCTCACGGAAAAATGACATCTGTGTAGGTGGGAAGCTCAGAACTGGCAACGCTTCAAACGCCAGCGAGGAAGGTGGCTGGGGAAAGTGTTGTTTTTGTTTTGTGTTGTTTTGTTCTGGTTTTTCACCAAGCTCCCTCCACCCAATCTGAACAATAAAATGGAAAAACTAAAAAGGACATTACCAGAATCAACTTTTTTCCCTTCCCTCCCTCCCTCCCTCTCTCTCTTCCTTCCCAGCTTTAACGCATCCATTTCCTTCCTTCCTTCTTTCCTTCCTTCCTTCTTCCCAACCCTAACTCACTCCTTTCTTTCTTTCCAGCTCTAACCCACTGCTTCCTTCCCTCCTCCCTCCCCTTTCCTTCCTTCCTTCCTTCCTTCCTTCCTTCCTTCCTTCCTTCCTTCCTTCCTTCCTTCTTTCCTTCCTTCCTTCCTTCCATCCTTTCCAACCCTAACCACTGCTTCCTTCCCTCCTCCCTCCCCTTTCCTTCCTTCCTTCCTTCTTTCCTTCCTTCCTTCCTTCCATCCTTTCCAACCCTAACCACTGCTTCCTTCCCTCCTCCCTCCCCTTTCCTTCCTTCCTTCCTCCCGTTTCCTTCCTTCCTTCCTTCCTGGGGTGAAATCCAGCAGGTTCTGACAGGTTCTGGAGAATCGGTAGCAGAAATGTTGAGTAGTTCGGAGAACAGGCAAATACCACTTCTGTCTGCCCCCAGAGTGGGGTGGGAATGGAGATTTTGCAGTATCCTTCCCCTGGAGTGGGAGATTTTGCAGTATTCTTCCCCTGCCATGCCCAGCAAGCCACGCCCAGCAAGCCACACCACATCCACCAAGCCATGCCCACAGAACTGGTAGTAAAAAAATTTGGATTTCACCACTGCTTCCTTCCCTCCTCCCTCCCCTTTCCTTCCTTCCCTCCTCCCTCCCTCTTTCCTCCCTTCCTTTCCAACCCTAACCTATTTCTTCCTTCCTTCCTTCCCACCTCCCTCCCCTTTCCTTCCTTCCCTCCTCCCTCCCTCTTTCCTCCCTTCCTTTCCAACCCTACTTCTTCCTTCCTTCCTTCCCTCCCTCCCTTCCTCCCTCTTCCTTCCTTCCTTCCTTTCCAACCCTAATCCACTTCTTCCTTCCCTCCTCCCTGTTATGTATTGATACTTTTAAGCGGGAGTTTCAAACCTACCTACGTTTCTGATTGGCTGACAGTCTCTCCAGGATTGTATATAAGGAGGACTGCAGCCTCTGAGTTTTTGCTGAAGTCTCACCGTATATTAAAGAGCTGTTGTCACTTGCTTGCTTGTGCCTCTCGTCATTCCCGAACCACTTCATTGGCGACGAAGGTGGGATTGAGGCTACAAGAAGCCAACCAGTGAGACCACGAGCTTCAGCTAGGCGACGAGGCGAACCACAGGAGACATACCGGACATGTCTGCCTACGTTCCGCCCAAGCCTTTTGATCCGACCCGCGAAAAATGGGTCTCGTACCTAACAAGGTTTGAATGCTCGCTAGAAGCCAGCGACATGCAGGGCCTCTCGGCTAATCGAAAGAGAGCCCTATTCCTAAGCCACTGCGGACCGGACGTGTTCGAGATGGCCGAGTCACTGTGTGAGCCAACGCCGGTTCAAACAGTCTCATGGGACACCTTGATGGCAACTCTCCGGGCTCACTACGCTCCCGTCCCCTCCAAGTTCGTGCAGCGATACCAACTAAGGCAGCGCGTCCAACGAGAGGGAGAGCCGGTCAGCGCGTACATGGCCAGCCTGAGAAAAGCCGCAACTCATTGCGACTACAGAGACTTGGATGATGCGTTGCTTGAGCAACTGATCTGTGGTGTTCGGGACATTAGGCTGCAACGGCGTCTGCTCGCCAAGCCTGATCTGACGCTTGCCGGAGCCCTTGATGAGGCCAGGGCTCACGAAGCCTCCACAAAGGCCGCTGAAACGCTACAGCGTCCGCCGACCAGCAAAGACAGCCCCAAGTCTGCCCCGGTGCACAGAGAAGACGCCGGATCCAGCTCGGAGTCCGAGTCGGATGAGGACGTCTTCCGAACAGAGCACCGGAGAAAAGACACTGGCAGCCCCCGGCGAAGCTGTCCCAGCTGTGGCGGGCACCATGATAGACTGTCCTGCAAATACAGAGAGGCTATTTGCAGGCGTTGCGAGAAGAAAGGGCACTTGGCGCGAGTCTGCAGAGCCACTCTGCCCAGAAGACTCAAACCACGTGAGCGCCGCAGCCAACCGGAATCAGCGCGCCAGAAGCAGCCAACGAGAGAAGGCGGCGCGAAAAAACGGCGCGAATTTGAACCGCGAGATGGCCGCAGCATACACATCGACCAGGCCAGCACAACGGTCGAGGACAAAGTCAGCACGGTGGTCGAGATCAACGGAAGACCGTGTTCGATGGAGATCGACACCGGATCAGCTCTCTCCATCATGTCGTGGACAACCCTAAAGACCCTCCTGCCGTCGTTCCGGAAGGATCAACTCTCCAGACAGAGACTGCGCATCCTAGACTACCAGGGGAACCGAGTCCCCCTCGAAGGCGTGGGCACGTTCCGGGTCACCTACGGAGACTACGAAAGAGACCTGCCGCTGACCATCGTCACGAAGCAGCTGCCGAGCCTCCTGGGCATGGGGTGGTTCCGAGCCCTTGGCATGGGCTTCACCGGCGTCCACCTGATGTCCAAGTCAACCCTGAAAGACAGCCTCCTGTCCGAGTTCCAGGACGTTTTCGGGGACACATTGGGCAAGTATGTGGGGACCCCTATTTCACTAAACTTAGACCCCAACGTAGCCCAAGTAAGACTAAAGGCCAGAAGAGTGCCGTTCGCATTGAAACCAAAGATCGATGCAGAACTGGACAAACTGATTAAGCAAGGGGTGTTGGTTCCCGTTGACCATGCCAAGTGGGAGACCCCCATAGTCACCCCAGTTAAGTCCGACGGCTCAATCAGAATTTGCGCCGACTACAAGTGCACGATCAACAAGGCCTTGCAGCCGAGCGCCTATCCGGTGCCGATCGTGCACCATCTACTACACTCCCTGGGCCCCGGAAAAATTTTTGCCAAATTAGACCTGGCCCAAGCCTATCAACAGTTACCGGTCGACGACGCCACGGCAGAGGCGCAAACGATCGTGACTCATAGGGGTGCATTTAAATGCACCAGGCTCCAATTTGGGGTGAGCGTCGCACCCGGCTTATTTCAAAGCACCATGGAGCGCCTGTTGCAAGGACTTCCGGGAGTAGTCCCCTATTTCGATGACGTCTTAGTCAGCGCCCAAGACGAACACCAGCTAGGGGACAGGGTACGGAACGTCCTGTCCAGATTCAGAGAAGCGGGACTAAGACTTAAAAAGAACAAGTGCAGGATAGCGGTCCCCTCGGTAGAATTTCTGGGGTACAGGGTGGACGGCACAGGCATCCACCCTACCGAAAGCAAGGTGAGGGCCATCAAAAGCGCACCAGCCCCCAAATCCAAAGCTGAGCTCCAAGCCTTCCTTGGACTACTAAATTTCTACTCAATGTTCCTAAGAGATAAGGCCACGGTCGCTGATCCCCTTCACAAACTCTTAGGGAAGAATGTACCATGGGTCTGGGGGAAACCGCAAGCGGCCGCGTTTGAGGCAGTAAAAAAACTCCTATCTGAGGACAGTTTCCTGATCCAATACAATGCAGAGCTGCCGCTCGTCTTGGTTTGCGACGCCTCCCCCGTAGGAGTTGGTGCCGTCCTAGGCCATAGACTGCCGAACGGCCTAGAGGCACCCATTGCCTTCTACTCCCGAACTCTGTCCAGCACAGAACGAAACTATAGCCAATTGGACAGAGAGGCTCTGGCTGCGATTGCGGGGGTTAAAAAGTTCCACGAATACCTCTATGGCCGAAAATTCGAACTTGTGACTGACCATAGACCGTTGCTAGGACTGCTAGCAGGCGACAGGCCAACCCCCGCTGCCCTCTCCCCCCGTTTAACTAGATGGGCGATTTTCTTATCGGCCTACTCGTACCAGCTCGTCCATCGGCCTGGGCGGACCCTGGGTCATGCGGATGCCCTTAGCCGTTGCCCCCTTCCCGACCTGCTGGACAACCCAACACCGGAAACCTCCGTCCTGTTGTTGGACACGTTAACCTTGGGGCCCATCTCCTCCGGCGAGGTGGCGAAGGCATCAAATAGAGACCCTGTTATCCGGACTGTTATGGGTTGGGTTTTGAAAGGGTGGCCGGACAAGGTGGTCGGGGAGGAGTACCAAGGTTTTGCCAACAAACGAAATGAACTGTTTACGCAAGGGGGGTGCTTACTGTGGGGTGACAGAGTGGTAATTCCAGCAAAACTACGAGATAGAGTTTTAGAATTATTGCACGAAGGGCATCCTGGCATCGTTAGGATGAAGTGCTTAGCCCGCAGCTATGTCTGGTGGCCCAACATGGACCAGGTCATTTCCGAGTGGGTGGGGAAGTGCAGACCCTGCCAGGAGTCTCGCCCCGATCCCCCAGTAGCGCCCATCCGAGAGTGGGAGAAACCAAAAGGCCCATGGGGGAGGATCCACATTGATTTTGCCGGCCCGTTCCATGGCCAAACGTTTTTAATAGTAGTGGATGCCTTTTCAAAATGGCTCGAAATTGTATTAATGCCATCCACAACGGCCGAAGCGGTTATCAAGGCCCTAAGAAAGTTGTTTGCCACCCACGGCCTGCCGGATACCTTGGTATCGGACAATGGTCCCCAATTTACAGCAACCCTTTTCGAAGGCTACTTGGCCGGCCTGGGGATCCGCCATGCCCTATCAGCCCCATTTCACCCGGCTTCCAACGGATTGGCTGAACGATTTGTCAGGACAGCCAAGGAAGCACTGTCCAGATTAGACAATGGGGACTGGCAGGCCAGGATAGATCAATTCCTTGCGGTTCAGCATGCATCACCATGCACAGCAACTGGGAGAAGCCCAGCAGAGCTCCTCATGGGGAGAAAGCTCCGGTGCGTGTTGGACAGGCTTCACCCTAACTATTCGCACGAAAACTTTAAGGGAGAGACCTGTGGCTTAAGGCAGTTTCAGGTCGGGTCCCCGGTGTTCGCTCGCAATTATGCCAGCGGTCCTCTGTGGGTTGCAGGAACCATAGTGGGGATAACAGGCCCAAAATCATACACGGTGGATGTGGGGGTAGATAGACTCTGGAAGCGCCACATAGACCAACTGAGGAAACGGGTGGTTGGCGAGGCAAACATCAACGCAGACATGTCCGAGCCTAACTATGACCACTTCTCCAAAACAGCTAACTCAAGCCCGGGGCCGCGAGAATACTTAGCTGACAAGCCCTGGTTCCAGCGCCGCCCCAGCGAGTCGCCACTCCCAGCCGGGAATAACCACGCCCCGGACAAAATCCAGGAGGTTCCATTGGCGGAGCCGGGAGAGACAAAGAGTCCCTCCGACCAGCTCGACGCCTCACCAAACACTGAACTGCGCAGGTCAACTAGGGCGAGAACTCAGCCTAAGCACCTGCGAGACTTTGTTTGTACATATGTTAATTTTTGAGTGTTAGTGCCTTCTGGGAAGGGAGGGGTGTTATGTATTGATACTTTTAAGCGGGAGTTTCAAACCTGCCTACGTTTCTGATTGGCTGACAGTCTCTCCAGGATTGTATATAAGGAGGACTGCAGCCTCTGAGTTTTTGCTGAAGTCTCACCGTATATTAAAGAGCTGTTGTCACTTGCTTGCTTGTGCCTCTCGTCATTCCCGAACCACTTCACTCCCTCTCTCCCTTTCCTTCCTTCCTCCCTCCCTGTTATAACCCTAATCCACCCACCAGTGGTGAAACCCAATTTTTTTTTACTATCAGTTCTGTGGGTGTGGCTTGGTGGGCGTGGCAGGGGAAGGATACTGCAAAATCCCCATTCCCTTCCCAATCCTGGGGGAAGGATACTGCAAAATCTCCATTCCCACCCCACTCTGGGGCCAGCCAGAGGTGGTATTTGCTGGTTCTCCGAACTGCTCAAAATTTCCGCTACCGGTTCTCCAGAATCTGTTAGAACCCGCTGGATTTCACCCCTCCCACCCACCCTTCATTCTAACTAACCCAATATTTTTTTTTCTGTTCTCAGTTGGGTATTATGGGAGTTTTTTTTCTATAAGTGTGTTGCAAGACAGCAAACAACCAGCAGATGGCAGCAGTGATACCCAAAACTCATAATATACTTGTGTGGAGTATATTAAGAGAATCTTGGCATCCCAGCCGGAACCTTCCGTGCCCCAAAGGACAAGGCTGAGGTGGATCTACTGACCCTCCTTCTGCCCTTATCCGGTTTTCCCAGGGCTGAGCAGCCCCCTCGTCTCTTCCACCCCATTCTCAAGACCAGGCCTACATTCATTTAACCAGAGTTCCTTAATCTGACTGAAGAATTCTGGGAAATGAAGTCCGTATTTTTTCCCCTCTGCCCTTGTAACTGACATACCTACCACCAGAGGGAGCCATTGCCCCAGCTATGATGGAACTTGAATCCAGAACACCTTTCTGCAATCTACGATCATCCCAAGTGGTTCCATCTCCTGGACTTTTGACCAGTTGCATCTTTGCTTTTTCTCGAACCCGGATCCCAGATTATCCCAGCCTCCAGTTGCTGCGACAGGCCGTAGTTTGACGCCGGGGGCATTTGTTTTAATTATGGGCCAAATTATTTAATTATTTTAAATCTATTTTAACTTCTGCATATAAAGTGTTTTACTTGGCTGTTCACCGCCCTGAGTCCGAAAGGAGAAGGGCGGTATAGAAATTTGAAAAATAAATAAATAAATAAATAAATAAATAAATAAATAAATAAATAAATAAATTTGAGAAGAGCTTCACAGAAGCGAAACAATCTTGATCACATTAAAAAAAATGGCTGAACGACGTTTCTTTGCGATCGGCCTACCTTGCAGGGCTCTTGAGGAGAAGCAAAGAAATTCAAGATGGCGGCCACCGCTCTGAGATCAAAGATCTGCCCTTTTATTAACATGTGTTGCACCATCCTTGTGAATAAGCAGGAGGGTGTCAAGCGCATGGCTGCCATCTTGACTTTTTTGACCCAGTTGCCATCCAGAGAATTAATTCTTTAAATATGGAAGCAAACTAAATAACCGTTTTTTAATCTGTCAGCAACTGTGCAGGGTTTTTTTTACCATCTTTCCTAACAAACTCTACAAAGCGAGCCTCCATGGAACAGGCAGTTCTGCTGATTCTTGAGCCATTTGCAAGCTGCCAGCTATTTCCCAGAATTCTCTGGGGGAATATATATATATATATACATACATACATACATACATACATACATACATACATACATACATACATTTATATCCTGCCTTTATTATTTTTATAAATAAATCAAGGTAGTGAACATAGCTAATACTTCTCCCTCTTCCTAGTTTCCTCACAACAACAACACTGAGAGGTGAGTTGGACTGAGAGGGAGGAAAGTCACCCAGCTGGCTTTTATTCCAAAGGTGGGACTAGAACTCACAGTCTCCTGGTGATTAGTCCAAAGTCACTCAGCTGGCTTACATGCCTAAATTGGGACTAGAACTCACCTACTCCTGGTGATTGGCCCAAAGTCATCCAGACAGGTTTCATGCCCAAGGTGGGACTAGAACTCACCGTCTCCTAGTGGTTGGCCCAAAATCAGCTGGCTTTCATGCTTAGGGTGAACTAAAACTCACCGTCTCCTGGTGATTGCCCAAAATTATCCAGCCGAGTTTCATGTTTAAAATAGGACTAGAACTCACAATCTCCTGGTAATTGGCCCAAAGTCACCCAGACAGGTTTCATGCCCAAGGTGGGACTAGAACTCACCGTCTCCTAGTGGTTGGCCCAAAATCAGCTGGCTTTCATGCTTAGGGTGAACTAAAACTCACCGTCTCCTGGTGATTGCCCAAAATTATCCAGCCGAGTTTCATGTTTAAAATAGGACTAGAACTCACAATCTCCTGGTAATTGGCCCAAAGTCACCCAGACAGGTTTCATGCCCAAGGTGGGACTAGAACTCACCGTCTCCTGGTGATTGGCCCAAAAGCAGCTGGCGTTCATGCTTAGGGTGAACTAGAACTCACCGTCTCCTACTCATTGGCCCAATATCATCCAGCCAAGTTTAAGATGGGACTAGAACTTGCCATATCCTGGTGATTGGCCTAAAGTCACCCAGACAGGTTTCATGCCCAAGGTGGGACTAGAACTCACCGTCTCCTGGTGATTGGCCCAAAAGCAGCTGGCTTTCATGCTTAGGGTGAACTAGAACTCACCGTCTCCTACTGATTGGCCCAATATCATCCAGCCAAGTTTAAGATGGGACTAGAACTTGCCATATCCTGGTGATTGGCCTAAAGTCACCCAGACAGGTTTCATGCCCAAGGTGGGACTAGAACTCACCATCTCCTAGTGGTTGGCCCAAAATCAGCTGGCTTTCATGCTTAGGGTGAACTAAAACTCACCGTCTCCTGGTGATTGCCCAAAATTATCCAGCCGAGTTTCATGTTTAAAATGGGACTAGAACTCACAATCTCCTGGTAATTGGCCCAAAGTCACCCAGACAGGTTTCATGCCCAAGATGGGACTAGAACTCACCGTCTCCTGGTGATTGGCCCAAAAGCAGCTGGCGTTCATGCTTAGGGTGAACTAGAACTCACCGTCTCCTGGTGATTGGCCCAAAATCATCCAGCTAAGTTTCATGTTTAAGATGGGACTAGAACTCACCATCTCCTGGTAATTGGCCCAAAGTCAGCTGGCTTTCATGCTTAGGGTGAACTAGAACTCACCGTCTCCTACTCATTGGCCCAAAATCATCCAGCCAAGTTTCATGTTTAAGATGGGACTAGAACTCGCCACATCCTGGTGATTGGCGTAAAGTCACCCAGACAGGTTTCATGCCCAAGGTGGGACTAGAACTCACTGTCTCCTGGTAATTGGCCCAAAGGCCCCCAGCCAGTTGGAAGGGACCTTCAATGTCATCTAGCCCAACCCCCTGCCCAAGCAGGAGACCCTCCATCTACCTAGGATCGAACTCTCAACCTCCTGCCTAAAGTGGAACTAGAACTCACACTCTCCTAGTTTCTTAGCTTGATACCTTAATCACTAGACCAAAGTGTTATGCAGCTAGTTTCAGGTCAATCTCTGCAACCACGCAAGAAGCAAAAATTGGCCAAATTTGCAGAACGCAGCTGGCGTTCACCTACACGACTGCATCAGAGCTGAAAGGGGGCGTGGCTTCCCCTCTCTCCCCCCCTCCCCCCCTCCCCCCTCCACCCCCCACCCCCACCAAGCCCTCCAACCACTAAGAATGCACTTCCTTGTTTCCATCTTCCACCTTTGCAAACCTGCCAAGGAAGAAAAATCTTCCACAATCTCCATAGAAACAGTTTTGTCATCCTCGGAAACTGTTTCTAAGGTGGGAACTAAGCGATGGGATGGAGGGAGGATGGCGGTGGGGGGGGGGCAGCGTGAGCTCTCCCCAATCGGGGTGAAGTGACCTTGAGGCCGAGGTTTGCCTCCTCTGTCTCCGGCTGGAAATCAAACCCCCCCCCTTTTTTTTCTTTTCTTTTTTTTTTTTTTTTGCAAAATTCTCCCCGTAGTCACCATAACGACCGATGCTCTTGCTTTTATGTGGATTGGTTCGTCTTCTTGGGTGTGTGAGCGTGCAGGGAAGAGTCCCCCCCCCCAATAAGGAGCAGGAGGAAAGGCACACTCCCACCCACCCATTTTGCATTCCACACCAGGCAATTTTATCATGTGCTTTTTTTTTTTTTTTTATCGGATGAGTCAATGCGGCTGAGAATTGCAAAAGTGCTTTTTTTTGTTTTTAAAGGCAACCGGATTTTTTTTTTTTTTCCCCGATTATATTTTCTTTCGCTTCTCTCATCTTCGGGGCACGAACCGAAGAAGCTTCTTGGAGGAGAAGCAAAAGGTTTTCAAAAGGAAAACAACCACAACAGCTGGCTTTCAAATGGTTTCCTGCGCGAGGAGGGTGGGGTTGGACTAGAGGACCTCAAGGAATTATAGATGGAAACTGATGAAGGAGAGAGTCAACCTGGAAATAAGGAGGAATTTTCTGACAGTGAGAACAATCCACCGACGGAACAGAAGTTGCCTTCGGAAGTTGTGGGAGCTTCATCCCTGGAGGCTTTCAAGAAGAGATTGGATCAGAAATGGTGTAGGGTCTCTCCTGCTTTGGAGGGGGGCTGGACTAGATGACCTCCAAGGTTCCTTCCAACTCTGTTAATCTGTAATCTGTAGTCCCTTCCCTTCCAACTCTGTGATTCTGTTAATCCTCGCTTTACGCGGTTATCAGTCCAACATTTCTGTTGCCAAGCCAGACAAATTGTCAAGTGAGTTTTGTCCCATTTTTACGACCCGTCTTGCCTGTTGTAAAGGTGACTCACTGCAGTTGTTAAGGTGTAGTAACATTGTCGTTATGTGAATCTGGCTTCCCCATGGACTTTGCTTGTCCGAAGGTCGCAAAAGAGGATCACACGCCCGCCCCACCCCCCGGGATACTGCAACTGTCGTAAATGTGAAGCGGCTGGATTTTGATCACGTGACCACGGGGATGCTGCAACGGTCGTAAGTGTGGAAAATGGTCGTAAGTGTGAAAATTATCAGGGCCCTTTGAACTGTCGCGAAAGGAATGGTTGTAGGTCAAGGAGTTCCTGTATTTATTTTTGAAGAAAGTGGGCTGTCTATCAGAAGCACAAAACTCGGTGGCCACTTGGTGGCAGCAAAATGCTAGTTTTCTGTATGGTTTGGCTGCCATCTAGTGGCCACGTAGATTCCTGCAGCCATCTTTGCCATGCTCAATGCTTTATCTTAGCACTATCAAGGCAAGAGATTTAACTTTTCATTGCTTAATGTTTAGTTGTCCTGGAAAGAAAAATGATGAAACAAGCAATCTTCCAATATAGGTAGTCCTCGACTTATAACCAAGTTACGACGACACTGAAAAAAGTGACTTTAAGACTGAATGGTCCTCACACTTATGACCATCGCTGAATTCCACACCGTCACCATCACCATCACAAATTGGGCACTTGGGAAACCGGTGTGCAGCATCCTGGGATCCTGGGATCACTGTTTGAGACCTCCCCAGCCATGTCTCGACATGCAAAGTCTACGGGGGAAAGCTGGATTCAGTGAATGACCATGCTAATTGGATCTGTTCACTTAATGCCCATGTTAAGTGAATCTGGTTTCCCTGCACTGCAGTGCACTGCACAACACTGATTTGCTTAACAACCATGGCCAAAAAAGATGTTAAAATTGGACATGACTCACTTAAAGACCGACAGTCCCAATTGTGGTCATAACTCGAGGACTATCTGTATTGGAATTCATCAGCATCAGGGCCTGGCATCGGGACTCTATACAGGTAGCCCTCAACATACAACCGCAACTGAGCCCACAATTTCTGTTGCTAAGCGACACAGTTGTTGCCCCGTTTTACGACCTTTCTTGCCACCGTTGTTAAGTGAATCAGAGATTAGTAGCCCGGTTCTTAAGTGAATCTGGCTTCCCCATTGCTTGTTAGGAGGTCGCAAAAGGGGATCACATGACTCTGGGACACGGCGACCGTCATAAATAGGAATCAGTTGCCAAGTTTCCGAATTTTGATCAGGGATGCGGCAACGGTCGTAAGTGCGAACAACGGTCCTAAGTCCCTTTTTTCAGTGCCATTGTAACTTTGAACTCTTGTAAGTCAAGAACTATGTGTAGTTGCATTGTATTAAGCAGTGATCCTAAAGCTTATAACTGTAAAATATCTGGACTTCAACTCCCAGAATTCCCCAGCCAGCTGCAGCTGGCTGGGGAATTCTGGGAGTTGAAGTCCAGACCTCTTAATGTTGCTAAGCTTGGGAAAGGCCGAAGGTTGTGAGTTCAATTCCCAACAGAGATTTTTGTATAGTCACATTTGACTACTCACAGTTGATGAATCCCAGCAGGATAAAACCAGATTGCCTCCTATTGATTTACACAATTGACCAATTGCAAAGGAACGTCTCTCTTCCATCTGGATGAGCCCGTTGTATAGGAGGAACAATTTTTTGTGCGCTGCTGGTCTTTTTGCAACAAGTTGAATTGCACAAATCCCCTCTGGCTCATCCAGATGTTTTTTGTTTGTTTGTTTTTTGCAGCGGATGCTGAAACTGGAACAGCCGTCATTTTAAACATCAAGATTGATGAAACAATTTTTTTTAAAAAAACTTCTCTGGTCTCTGCGTAGTGTAGGAAGTTAGCACCCACCCAGTGGTGAAATCTGAACTTTGTTACTACCGGTTCTGTGGGCGTGGCTTGGTGGGGGGTGGGTGTAATGTGACTGGGTGGGCGTGGTCCATTTTTTTTCTTTTTTACTTTTAAAACCATTTTTTCTACAACCTCTTCGGCAAAGAGGTTGTAAAAAAATGCTTTCAAAAGGCTCTGACCATTTTTTAAAAAGCCTTTTTTAAAAAGCCTCTGCCGATCAGGCTACTCAGCTGGGATCGTCAGAGGCATTTAAAAGAAAAAAAAAGGGTTTTTTTCTTTTAAAAGCCTTTGACGATCTCAGCTGAGCCACATGATCATCAGAGGCTTTTTTAATAACTTTTAAAAGATTTTTTCCGCCAAAGAGGTTGTAGAAAAAATGCTTTTAAAAGTAAAAAAAAAGCCTCTGATGATTGTGCGACTCAGCTGGGCAAATTGGGGGGGGGGGGCAGGGATTTTTGCTACCAGTTCTCCAAACCACCCACCTCCATCGCTACCAGATCGGGCGATCCGGTCCGAACCGGGAGCATTTCACCCTTGCACCCACCTCTCTCCTAGGAAAATGAGATATTTTAGGAAATATTAAAAAGGGCAAACTATTTCCCCTAAAAGAGAGACAGAAACTCAGCCCTCTCTACCTTTGTCAATGGGCCATTAAGGCCTGGGCCAGTCTATTCTATATAACAAAGATCTACCTCCTGCAGGCAGAGCCATAGTAGGAATTGCCCAAAGCCCTTGCATTACATCATCACCCAGCAAGAGTCAACCAAGCCTGGGACACAGACAACCTACAAAGTTACCCCTGCATGGCCCCATGGGAGTCTGACAACCAATCAGAACACAAGCTCAAATTCAAAGCCCAACAGAGGGTATAAATCTCTCTCTTTCTCTCTCACCCATGTGCTCTTTTTGCCCAGGACCTCAAACCACATGGTCCTGTCCACCATTAAACCATCTTTCCAAACAGCCACCATGAATCCAGGGTCATTTTTTCCGACTTGGAACTGAACCCAGGTGGACATTTCATCCAACATTCCAAAATTTTCACTCCCGTTTCTTAGGAGCGTATCGGAAAGCATTTGCAGTCCAAAGGAATGAAATATATATTTTATTTCGGAATTAAAGAAAGCTCAGAGACGGACACCAATACAAGGATTTTATTTATCGCAGAGCAAAGAATGAGGGGAGACAAATTTCTACCAAATTTCTGACGTGCCAGACTGTCTGCTGCTTTGTTTCGCTTCTCTTCTCTTCGGGAAAATTGCAGAATAAATTTGCCTCTCGGCCCCAAAAGAATCAGGACACACATTTAAAAAAAAAAAAAAAAAAAACCACCACTAAGGACAGGAAGAGATTTTGGCAGGGGAAAGTGCTGAGCTAAGCGGTACAGAGTTCGAATTCAACCATAGGATTAGACCTTTGGGTTCACTGTCCGTTACAGCTAGTTCTCCAGTCTTACAACCACAATCGGGGCAAAAATTTATGTCGTTAAGCAAGGCGGTTTTTAAATAATCCTGCCCTTTTTTCCGGCTGGGGTTGTTAAGCGAATCACTGTGGTTGTTAAGCAAATCATGCAGTCGTTAAGTGAAACCAGCTTCCCTTTTGACCTTGCTTTGCTGGAAACTAGCTGGGAAGATCACAGATTTGGATCATGTCATCCCAGGATCCTACAACGTCATGAATAAAACTTGCCTTTGGAAGTTGTGGGAACTTCGTCACTGGAGGTTTTCAAGAAGAGATCTGCTTGGGCAGGCGGTTGGACTAGATCAGTGATGGGTAACCTTTTTGGTGCCGAGTGGCCAAAGCACGTGTATGAGCCACAACCCCCAAAATGCAATGTGAGTGCCCCCCCCCCCGTGCATTCGTCCTGTGCATGCACCCTGGGCCCCCGTTTTGGCTTCCAAGTTGGTGCAGGAGTCTTTACCCCCCGCCCCACAGAGAGGGCCCGCAATCTGGGCGTCCTCCTGGACACACGGCTGTCTTTAGAAGAGCATATGACGGCCGTGGCCAGGGGGGCTTTTTATCAGGTTCGCCTGATTCGCCAGTTGCGGCCCTTTCTGGACCGCGACGCCTTGCGCACGGTCACTCATGCCTTTGTCACATCCCGACTGGACTACTGCAATGCTCTCTACATGGGGCTCCCCTTGAAGAGCACTTGGAGGCTCCAACTGGTCCAGAATGCGGCCGCACGGGTGGTTATGGGCGCAACTCGTTGTGCCCATGTGACACCCCTCCTGCGCGAGCTGCACTGGCTCCCAGTGGTCTTCCAGGTGCGATTCAAGGTGTTGGTTACCACCTTTAAAGCGCTCCATGGCATAGGACCCGGGTACGTCCGAGACCGTCTTCTGCCACCAACAGCCTCCCACCGGCCAGTCTGCTCCCACAGAGAGGGTCTCCTCAGGGTGCCATCGGCCAAGTTATGTCGGCTGGCGACACCCAGGGGGAGGGCCTTCTCTGTGGGAGCCTCTGCCCTTTGGAACGAGCTGCCCCCGGAAATTCGTAAAATCTCCGACCTCCGAATGTTTCGCTGTGCCCTCAAAATCATGTTGTTCCGCCAGGCTGGGCTATCAATGTAAAGATTTTTAATTGATTTTAAATGGGATTTTAAATTTGGGGTTTTATAAATTGGGCCTATGATTTAATAATTTTAATTATTTTTAAATTTTGTCTGTCTTTGTGTTTTTAATTAGGCTGTACACCGCCCTGAGTCCTTCGGGAGAAGGGCGGTATAGAAATTAAATAAATAAATAAATAAATAAATAAAATAGGCGGGGGAGTAGCTAGGACTCGATGGGGGTAGAAACTGCTAAGATCCGAGAAGGCATGGAAGGCAGGAGGCAGCTAGGACTCGAGATCGCGTCCTAGCTTTCTCCTGCCTTCCGTGCCTTCTCTGATCTCCAGAGTTTCTCCCCCATCGAATCCTAGCTGCCTCCTGCCTTCTCTGATCTCCAAAGTTTCTCCCCCATCGAACCCTAGCTGCCTCCTGCCTTCTCTGATCTCCAAAGTTTCTCCCCCATCGAATCCTAGCTGCCTCCTGCCTTCTCTGATCTCCAAAGTTTCTCCCCCATCGAATCCTAGCTGCCTCCTGCCTTCTCTGATCTCCAAAGTTTCTCCCCCATCGAATCCTAGCTGCCTCTTGCCTTCTCTGATCTCCAAAGTTTCTCCCCCATCGAATCCTAGCTGCCTCCTGCCTTCTCTGATCGCCAAAGTTTCTCCCCCATCGAATCCTAGCTGCCTCCTGCCTGCTCTGATCGCCAAAGTTTCTCCCCCATCGAATCCTAGCTGCCTCTTGCCTTCTCTGATCTCCAAAGTTTTTCCCCCATCGAATCCTAGCTGCCTCCTGCCTTCTCTGATCGCCAAAGTTTCTCCCCCATCGAATCCTAGCTGCCTCCTGCCTTCTCTGATCTCCAAAGTTTCTCCCCCATCGAATCCTAGCTGCCTCCTGCCTTCTCTGATCTCCAAAGTTTCTCCCCCATCGAATCCTAGCTGCCTCCTGCCTTCTCTGATCTCCAAAGTTTCTCCCCCATCGAATCCTAGCTCCCTCCTGCCTTCTCTGATCTCCAAAGTTTCTCCCCCATCGAATCCTAGCTGCCTCCTGCCTTCTCTGATCTCCAAAGTTTCTCCCCCATCGAATCCTAGCTGCCTCCTGCCTTCTCTGATCTCCAAAGTTTCTCCCCCATCGAATCCTAGCTGCCTCCTGCCTGCTCTGATCTCCAAAGTTTCTCCCCCATCGAATCCTAGCTGCCTCCTGCCTGCTCTGATCTCCAAAGTTTCTCCCCCATCGAATCCTAGCTGCCTCCTGCTTTCCTGCCATGGAGAAGCATCTGCAGAGGGTGGAACCTGCAGAGATCGGGGAAGGCCCTGCCCCTGTGCATGTGTGGCAGAGACCTGAAGACCAGCTGACCAATGGGAGGTGCGCACATGTGCGTGGATCTGGGCTGGGGCGACGGCTGGCATGCCCGCAGAAAGGGCTCTGCGTTGCACCTGTGGCACGCGTGCCATAGGTTCGCCATCATGGGACTAGATGACCTCCAAGGTCCCTTCCAACTCTGTTAATCTGTTAAATACATGAACATGTTGCCAGGTACCCAAATTTTGATTATGTAGCTGTGAGGGTGCTGTGACAGTCCAGATTAGATGCTGCAAATATCTCTTAATTAGCTCTACTAATTCCTAAAACCACTTGTGGTTTTAACATGAAATGTAAAAGTTGATGGAATTTTTTTAAAAAAATCCGCATGATGTTATGTTCGAATCCAGAGGACTTGAGTCCATGAACTTGGCCTGTACTTTTCCTGGCAATTTGACTTTTTCCTGGATGCACAATCATTAATCTCCCCCGCATCCAAGCCAGGAAAGTAGCAAAAGAAGGGGGGGAAATGAGAAATGATCTAATTTATGCAGGATGATTCTTGCATTCATTCACTGAAAAAGTGACTTTTCACTTACGATAAATACATGCTCGGTTGCTTTTCAGATTTCTGTTATGGCCTATGGCAGTTGGGTTTTGTTTCGTTTTTTTCAAACTTTTAAGATGTATGGACTTCAACTCCCAGAGTACTCCCTAGTTAGCAGATCGACGCATCTTATAACGGAGCCTACCCATTATGGTCGTAAATTGTGACGATCGTAAAGTGAGTCACCTACATGCCCGATTTGATTTTACCAACTTTTTTCATTGTTTGAAGAAAGGTCAGAAAATGTAGGATGGTTGGTGGATAACCTGGTTTACGACCATCACAACTTACGATCATAATGGTTTCATTATGGGTTATAGGTTATAAATCAAGGTTTACCTGTATCCAAAAAAGAAAAAAAAAAGCATGTCTCACCACAAACCTCTAGATGGCAGCAGAGGTCCAAAACGGCTGGATTTTTTCAAGCTCAGCTCTAACTGCCCTGCAGAAAGGAGAGGTTAACAGTTAACAATAACAGAGTTGGAAGGGACTTTGGAGGTCATCTAGTCCAACCCCCTGCTCATGCAGGAAACCTGTACTAGGGATTCGAACCGCCGAACTGCCGACCTTTCTGATCGGCAAGCTCAGTGTCTTAGCCACTGAGCCCTCTTTCACCTGGGCCTACAGATAGTCCTGGACTTACGACCACAGCTGAGCCTCAAATTTCTGTGGCTAAGCGAGACAGTTGTTAAGTGAGTTTTGCCCCATTTTACGACCTTTCTTGCCACAGTTGTTAAGTGGGTCTCTGCGGTTGTTAAGTGAGACACACGGTGGTTAAGTGAATCCAGCTTCCCCATTGACTTGGCTTGTCAGAAGGTCGCAAAAGGGGAATCACAGGATCCCAAGGTGGTGCAACGGTCATAAATACGAGTCAGTTGCCAAGCATACAAATTTTGATCATATGAACACAAGGAGGCAGCAACTGACGTAAGTGTGAAAACCGGTCCTAGATGACTTTTTTCAGTGCTGCTGTAAATTTGAATGGTCACTAAATGAATGGTTATAAGTCGAGGACTACCTATATTTACTGCAAGTTGCTTAGAGGGAGGGTGGAAAGTCAGGTTATTCTTCACATTACAGCAAGCCACAGTTTAACCTGGATAAAAGCAAGCCAGGCACCAGAGGCTCTTCAGGTGAAAGAACCCATTAAGGTGGTGGGAGAAAAAAGAAATTAACCTCAGAAATCCTTAATGGAGGGTTAGAGAGGGACAGTGGCAGAATGGTGGCCTCGTCACAAAACAGGGACAGTCATGCTATTCACGGTTTGAAACAGAGCCTGGATAGCTCAACAGACTAAGCACTGTAATTTAACACCAGCTGCCTGCAATTACTGTAAGTTCGAATCTCGCCAGGCTCAAGGTTGACTCAGCCTTCCATCCTTTCTAAGGTAGGTAAATTGAGGACCCAGTTTGTGGGGGCAATAAGCTGACTTTGTATAAATATACAAAAGAATGAAGGCTATTGCTTAACGCATTGTAAGCTGCCCTGAGTCTCCGGAGAAGGGCGGCATATAAATCAAATTAAAAAAAAAAAAACGCGGGCAAAGAGTTGAGGCTTGTGAACTCGGCACAAAAGCACATCGCCTGTGCGAAAGACTGTTAATGCTCCAGAACTGAGAACTGTGGGTCCATGTGTGTGTTTGTGTGTTTGCATTCTCACAACAATTAGAAGGGAGCTTTCAATCTTCAGATTGAAAGGCTCAACAACGGCTTGTGCATATCTCATGGAGCTGGGGCTTCCAATAAAGGAGAATATTTGTAGCCTAGGGTTGACATGAGGGGTCCCTGGTGCTCTCTGAGCTTTCTTGCTTTCTTGCAGACATTTCGTGACCCTGCTAGGGAACGTCATCAGTGCTAGTAAGGAGTGCTGTTTGCTGTCAGTTTATATTCTAATGTCTTGCCCTGGCATCATCTTGAATTTTTCGATCCTCACCCTCCACCTCATCTGTCTTTGCTGATGCCGGCTAAAAACCAAAGAAACTAATCCATAAACTAGGATTTGCAGATTTCAAACAGTCCTCAACTTACGACCACAGTGGAGCCCAAAATGTCTGCTGCTAAGCAAGACAGTTAATTGAGTTTTGCCCCATTTTATGGCTTTTCTTGCCACAGTTAAGTGACTCACTGCAGGCCTTACGTTAGTCTGCTAACTTAAGTTGGCTATGATGAGTTGGTCATGACAAGTTGGCCGTGGTGAGTTGGCCATGGCAAGTTGGCCGTGATGAGTTGGCCAGGGCAAGTTGGCCATGGCAAGTTAGCTGTGGTGAGTTGGCCATGGCAAGTTGGCCATGGTGAGTTGGCCATGGCAAGTTGGCCGTGATGAGTTGGCCATGGCAAGTTGGCCATGGCAAGTTAGCTGTGGTGAATTGGCCATGGCAAGTTGGCCATGGTGAGTTGGCCATGGCAAGTTGGCCGTGATGAGTTGGCCATGGCAAGTTGGCCATGGCAAGTTAGCTGTGGTGAATTGGCCATGGCAAGTTGGCCGTGATGAGTTGGCCATGGCAAGTTGGCCATGGCACGTTGGCCGTGGTGAGTTGGCCATGACAAGTTGGCCATGGTGAGTTAGCCATGACAAGTTAGCTATGGCATGTTGGCATGTCAAGTTGGCCATGTCAAGTTGGCTATGGTGAGTTGATCATGACAAGTTGGCCATGTGTGTTGGCAAATACAAGTTGGCCATGGCAAGTTAGCTGTGGTGAATTGGCCATGGCAAGTTGGCCATGATGAGTTGGCCACGGCAAGTTGGCCATGGCAAGTTGGCCGTGATGAGTTGGCCATGGCAAGTTGGCCATGGCAAGTTAGCTGTGGTGAGTTGGCCATGGCAAGTTGGCTGTGACAAGTTGGCCATGGTGAGTTAGCCATGACAAGTTGGCTATGGCATGTTGGCATGTCAAGTTGGCCATGGCAAGTTGGCTATGGTGAGTTGACCATGACAAGTTGGCCATGTGTGTTGGCCAATACAAGTTGGCCATGGCAATTTGACCATGACAAGTTGGCCATGGTGAGTTGGCCGCAGAGAATTGTCATAGACCACTCTGGAGGAGTCTGGGGTTCAATTAGTAGGAAGGTAGATTCTCCCCAAATCTTGGAGTGGGGAATTCATGAATTCACAAACCAGAAGATTAAAAGGAAATAAAATATGAAAATCCGAAAAGGAAGCCATTGTTTGATTCCTTCGTTCATTAATGCTTATTAATTAATAATTACCATCAATACTGAAGGCGAACAACTGATCTGGATTTTCATATATAGTCCTCAATTTACAACAGTTCATTTAGTGACTGTTTGAAGTTACTATGGCTTATGATCGTTTTCCACACTTACGACCGTTGCGGCATCCCCATGGTCGCATGATCAAAATTCAGAGGCTTGGCAACTGACTCGTATTTATGACGGTTGCAGATCCCCTCTTGCCACCTTCTGACGAGCAAAGTCAATGGGGAAGTCAGATTCACTTAACGACCGTGTGACTAATTGCAGTGATTCACTTAACAACCGTGGCAAGAAAGGTCGTAAAATGGGGCAAAACTCACATAACAACTGTCTCGCTTAGCAACGGAAATTTTGGGTTCAACTGTGATCCCAAGTCAAGAACTACCTGTATTTCAAGATAAAAATCATAATTTTCAGAGTTTTCACATACATTTCTTGTTTCTTGTCTCTCTCACTGCTGCTGATCATTTATTCGGTCAAGCCAACCAAACTTGGCCACTTTCTATAAACCTGGACCGCACCAGATATTACTGTATGTCACAACAAACCTGGGTTTGTGGCAAAAGAGACCCTTTTACAACAACGTGCAACCGGCATTTGCAGAGATGACACAATTAGTCGAAGCAACTTTTTTCAACAAGCTGCTTCTCAAATCTATCCCGAATATCCATTTGAGCTGCAGCTTTTAAATTAATCTTAAAACAAGTTTAGCAACCAAAAACAACTGTATATATATATATAGGCTTCAAAAGCATATAGGTACTCCTCGACTTACAGCAGTTCATTTAGTGACCATTGAATGACCTGATTTTTCATGTTTCATTTCTTTCTGATCTTCCAGTTTGTGAATTCATGAATTCCCCACCAGCTTTTACAACAACACAAGTGTTACAACAACACTGAAAAATTTAATTAATGACCATTTTTCACACTTATGACCATTGCAGCCGTCTGACTCATATTTATGATGGTTGCAGTGTCCCTGGGTCACGTGATCCCCTTTTACGACCTTCTGACGAGCAAAGTCAACGGGGAAGGCAGATTCACTTAACAACCGTGGGACTAACTGAACAACTGCAATGATTCACTTAATAACTGTGCCAAGGAAGGTTGTAAAATGGGACAAAACTCACTTAACAACTGTCTCATTTAGCAACAGAAATTTTGGGCTCAGTTGTGGTCGTACGTCGAGGACTACCTGTATAGGATGAGAAATCAGACTGATGGCCGTTTCTTTTCAACAAAGAAAACAAGAAAGGAAAATCTATTGCTGTAGTCACTCAGGCTACGATTGATTTATTCCTATAGAGAGTTTTTATATTGCTTTTCTAAGAAAATTGTGACTTGCGGCTTTCACCTAATGTTTCTAAGGAGGGGGTTAAGCCCCACTGAATTCAAGAGAATTAATTTAGAATTGTGCAACGCTGGTGTAGCTTACCAAGGGCGGAAATCAATTATTATGGATAAAGTGTGTTTTGGAATTCATTGTTGGAATGTATTTTTATGGGACAACTACAGTAGTATTCAGCCAGTAGATGGCAGTGTTTACTGTCATCTGTGTGGATCTGTGGTGTATACTCTATGTTCTTTTGCTCTAAGTAGAGTTCCCTGTTTCCTGTTACAGTTAAACAGTTGAGCAGTAAAGCACATGGTGACTGTACTCTTTGTCCACCACTCTGTGGTGCTATAGATTTTTCTAACAATATGGTTCACCACACTATAAATATCACTACACTATAAAAAAAAAGATGTTGAGACTCTAGAAAGAGTGCAGAGAAGAGCAACCAAGATGATGAGGGGACTGGAGGCTAAAAAAATATCAAGAACGGTTGCAGAAACTGGGTGTGTCTACTCTAGTGTAGAGAAGGACCAGGGGAGATGTGATAGCATCTTCCAATATTTGAGGGGCTGCCACAGAGAGGAGGAGGTTTCCAAAGCACCTGAAGGCCAGAAAAGGAATAATGGGTGGAAACTGATCAAGGAGAGATTCAACCTAGAAATAAGGAGGAATTTCCTGACAGTGAGAACAATCAACCAAAGGAACAGAAATTGCCTTTGGAAGTTGTAGGACCTTCATCCCTGGAGGCTTTCAAGAAGAGACTGGGCTGCCATCTGTCAGAAATGGTGTAGGGTTTCCTGCTTCGGCGGGGGGTTGGACTAGATGACCTCCAAGGTCCCTTCCAGCTCTGTTATTCTGCTTTTGATTGATATCAAGGACTTCTCCAGGAGGCTCAGAAAAAGTAAAATGGTTTTCTGCAGTTACACAATCAAAATTCCACTTTTTTTTTAGATGTCAGGCATGCAAAAAAAAAAAAAGAGGGAGGGGCTTTTCTAAGCAGCTGGGGGTGGGGGGACATATTGATTTCTTTAACCTTTCTGTGGACACTCAGGATAACTATTACTGTTAGTTTTCTGGCCTAATTTGGTAGAAAAAGCATACAGATAGCCCTTGATTTACAATTGTTGGTTTAGCAACCGTTCAAAGTTACGATGACACTGAAAGGAGGGTCTTATGACTGGGTCCTCGTACTTACAACCGTCGTGGCCCCTCCACGGACCCGTGATCCCAATCCTGGGACTATATTTACGACAATTGCATTGCAAATGTTTTGCCACTTTTCTGGCTGGGTTTCCGACAAGAAACGTCAATGGGAGAAGGCAGATTCATTTAACGACCGTATGACTCACTTAGCGACTGCCGTGTTTTGCTTAACAGCTGTGGGAGAAGGGGGAAAGACCGTAAAATCGGGCACGACTTACAGAACAACGTTAAGCCTTATCCAACGCTGACCACTTTAAGACGGGTGGACTTCAACTCCCAGCATTCCCCAGCCCGCCATGATGAACTAGGGAGTTCTGGGAGTTGGAGTCCACTAGTCTTTAAGTGATCAACATTTAACACCTCTGTTGTAGAGGCTGAAGTCTTTGGAGAGCTTCTTTCACACACACACCCCAAAAATATAAGATTTAATCTAATCAAGCTTAGCTCGTTGTATAAATGCAGCCCAAGCATCTGACTAAGGCAGTGTTTCTCAATCTTGGCTGTTGGACGATGTGTGGACTTCAACTCCTAGAATTCCCCAGCCAGCTCTGCTTGAATTCTGGGAGTTGAAGTCCACACATCGTCCAGCAGCCAAGGTTGAGAAACACTGGACTAAGACTAAGCCCACCATCCCAAACCAAAGAAACTCATTTGAATCTTAAGCCACCAATGCTGGTTTATTCACATAGACCTCCGCACATGTCGTTTCTGGTCAGATTTACGGATGTTCTCTGCATGGCTTGGTTGGGACAAGGAAGGGGGAAGCTAGGGGCAAGGGTTTCGGGGGTTCTTCATGACCCTCAAGATTGGGGGAAGGGTTTGAGCTGGAGGAGGACTTCATCTGCCATCATCTGGGCCTCTATAGGTCAGCAACCTCCTCGGAGGCGGCCTTGGGCCCTTCCTCAGACCTCGTGGTCACCTTGAACTGACGCCGCAGAAACCCGCCGTAGCGCTTCTGCTTGTCCCACTTGAGTTTGGGACGGATCCTGCGCATGAAGCCCCCGTAACGTTTGTGAAGGTCCTCCTGGTCGCCCCCATCCTCCTCTTCATCGGTAGTACCCGCCACCCCAGAGCCCCTCTTGGGGAACTTGCGGAGAAAGCCTCCGTAGCGTTTCCACTCTGCCTTGAGAGAGGCCAGATCGGGCTCCTCCTCCTCCTCCTCTCTGTGGGAGACCAGATCCCGAATTTCCAGCATCTTCCAGTTGTCTTCTTCGGCCTCTGGCTCTGGCCCTGCCCTCTCCGCCATCTTCTGGAAGAAGCCCCCGTAGGACTGGCTGGCATCTCCCTTGGTGAGGGCACTCTGTTTTGGAGAAAACAGGAGAGGAGAAGAGGAAAGAAAGGAGAACGAGAGCAGAGAAAGAGAAGACGAGAAGGAAGGAAAAGGGGAAGGAAGAAAAAAGCAGGAGAAGAGACGATAGAAGGAAATAAGAGAAGAAAGAAGGAGGAGGAGAGAAGAGAACAGAGAAAGAGAAGACGAGAAGGAAGGAAAAGGGTAAGGAAGAGAAAAGCAGGAGAAGAGACGATAGAAGGAAATAAGAGAAGAAAGGAGGAGGAGGAGAGAAGAGAACAGAGAAAGAGAAGACGAGAAGGAAGGAAAAGAGGAAGGAAGAGAAAAGCAGGAGAAGAGACGATAGAAGGAAATAAGAGAAGAAAGGAGGAGGAGGAGAGAAGAGAACAGAGAAAGAGAAGACGAGAAGGAAGGAAAAGAGGAGGGAAGAGAAAAACAGGAGAAGAGACGATAGAAGGAAATAAGAGAAGAAAGAAGGAGGAGGAGAGAGAAGGGGAAAGGGGAGAGGAAGGAAGGAAGGAAGGAAGGGCAGGGCAGGGGAGGGGAGAGGAGAGAGGAGAGAAGGGGGAAGGGGAGTGGAAGAAATGAAGGAAGGAAGGAAGGGGAGAGGAGAGGAGAGGAGAGGAGAGGAGAGAAGCGGGGGAAGGGGAGAGGAAGAAAGGAAGGCAAGGAGGGAGGAAGGAAAGAAGGGAGGGGTGGAGAGAGGAGAACAGTGATAACAATTGATCAGTGGAACAGTTTCCCTTGAACCTTGTCTGTGTTTGTGTGTATATCAGCAACCGTGAAACGGAGCACACCTTTTCACACTCACCTGGGATCTGCCAGCCTCCTCCGCCTCCTCCTCCTCCTCCGTCGGAAAGGAGGTTAAGAGCGAGAGGACCCGCTCGCACCTCTGCCACTCCACGCTGGACCCCGAGGGACTTTGGCACCCCAAAGCACAGCGCTGCAAAATAAAAATTAAAAAAAAAAAAACAGCCAAGAGAATTACAGGTAGTCCTCGTTTTACGACAGTTCATTTAGTGACCGTTCGAAATTACAACGGCACTGGAAAAAAAAAGTGACCGATGACCGTTTTTCACACTTAACGACCTTCGTAGCATCCCCAGGGTCACATGGTCAAAATTCATTCACTTGGCAACTGACTCACATTTATGACGGTGGCAATGTCCCCCGTGGAGGGGGGGGGCGGAGTGTTGTCACGTGATCCCCTTTTGGACCTTCTGACGAGCAAAGCCCATGGGGTTGACTCAAAGTCGAAGCGATTCACTTAACAACGGCGGCAAGAAAGGTCGTAAAAATGCGCTTCACAACTGTCTCACTTAGCGACGGGGCTCCCCCCCGAGGCCCTCTGGAGGCCGGAAACAGCCTGTTTCCCGACTTCTCGTGGGCCTGGAAGACCCGAAAATCAGCTGGCCGGCACATGCATGGACGCTGGAGCTGAGGCAGGGCAATGCTCGCGTACCCACCGATATTGATCCGTCTGCCACCTCTGGCATGAGTGCCATAGGTTCTAAGTGCTATTGCTATTTATGAACTCCCATAGGCAGCATATGTGGACATGTATGACACATATCTGCTTTTTATGTCATGCTTTTAACTCTTGTCTGCATTAATAATAAAACTTAAAATCCCTTTACGGATAGTTCCCAACTTACAACAGTTCCTTTAGTGGCCATTCCAAGTCACAACGGCACTGAAAAAAAGTTACTTATGACCGTTTCTCATAGTTACAACCGTTGCAGCATCCCCCATCAAAATTCAGAAGCTTGGCAACTGGTTCATACTTATGACGGTTGTCGCGTCCCGGAGTCATTTGATCTGCTTCTGCGACCTTCTGAGAAACAGTGTCAATGGGGAAGCCAGATTCCTTAACAACTGGGTTACTAGCTTATCAACTGGAGTGATTCACCGAACAAGGGTGGCAAGGAAAGTCGTAAAATGGGGCAAAACTCACTTAACACATTGTCTCAATGAACAACAGAAATGTTGGGCTCTATGGTTTTTTTATTTTGGCTGTACACCGCCCTGAGTCCTTCGGGAGAAGGGCGGTCTATAAATTCAATAATAAATAAATTAATAAATAAATAAATAATTGCGGTCGTAAGTCGAGGATTACCTATATTTGCGGTGTGCTTCTTGTCTCTAGATCCAAAAGAACCAGTTGTCTGGCCTTCCGATCCCTGCCCTGGTCCTTGTCAAAACAGCTTTATGGCCAACCCAAAGGTGCTTTTTCAATAGGAGCTTTTTCGGTTCTTTCATGAAGAACCGAAGAAGCTTCTTGGATGAGAAGAGAAACGTCTTCAACCAAAAAAAACAAGAAATTCCAGCTTTGCCTTTTGAAAAAGCTCCTTTGGGACAACCATGACCTGGATCAGGAGTCTCCAACCTTGGCACATTTAAGACTTGTGGACTTCAACTCCCAGAATTCCTCAGCCAGCAAAGCTGGAGAACCGGTAGCAGAAATTTTGAGTAGTTCGGCGAACCGGTAGTAAAAATTCTGACTGGCCCCGCCCCCCATCTATTCTCTGCCTCCCAAGTCCCAGCTGATTGGGAGGAAATGGGGATTTTACAGTATCCTTCCCCTGCCATGCCCACCAAGCCACGCCCACCAAGCCACGCCCACAGAACCGGTAGTAAAAAAAAATGAAACTCATCACTGTACAGGGGTCTCCAACTTCGGCAACTTTAAGACTTGTGGACTTCGACTCCCAGAATTCCTCAGCAAGCTTGCTGAGGAATTCTGGGAGTCGAAGTCCACAAGTCTTAAAGTTGCCGAAGTTGGAGACCCCTGACGTGGATGACTGAGAAGCTCCATAGACAGTCTTCCGGTCAGCGTCTGTTGTAACTTACTAGAGGGTTGATGGGCCTCTCTCCATCCTGGTTGTGAAGAACACACAAGCAACACCGAGAAACACAATCCCAAGAAGCGGAGTAAGCCATCTGGAGATAGAAAACCAGTCCCCAAAGCTGCCAATCCATGTTTCCCAGAAGGTACCTGGAGGGACGGAAAGACAAGTCAAGAATTAAGAGCAATTACTCATCAATAGAAAAAGGTCTCTGGAGATTCTCAGCCATCCAGGACACAGGGGTCCCAAAAGGTGCTTTTTTTTCAAGAGGCCACTGGACTTTCTGAGTTTTTCTTTGAAGACGTTTCGCTTCTCATCCAAGAAGCTTCTTCTGCTCTGACTGGATGGTGGGGAAAGGAAGGATTGATACTCCTTGCAGACAGCTGGTCCTTTTAAGCGTGCGGCCCCGCTGCGAAGCAGTAGTTAAAGGTAAGTAAAATCCACCCCTGGCATGCTTCTGTGTGCGTTTTGTGTGTAAAATTTATTTATTCGTTAAATCTCTGTGCCATTCATCTCCTCTACAAAGTGACTCCCCTATAATATATATTATATATTGTGTGTAAATAGAGAGAAAACCTGACTCCCTTCTAACACTGATGATGTTGCCTATTTGGGTCATGCAATGTCTACAAGAAAGCAATCAAGCTCAGAGAGCACCAAGGACCCCACGGTCCTCCTCCACCATCTCCTCCTCCTCCTCCTCCTCCTCCTCCTCCTCTTCCTCTCCCTCCTCCTCCTCCTCCTCCTCCTCCTCCTCCTCCTCTCCACAACCCCCACTCCCTTCCAGCATTGATGATGTTACCTAGTTTGGTCATGAAACGTCTATAAAAAAAGCAATCAAGCTCAGAGAGCACCAAGGACCCCACAGTCCTCCTCCACCATCTCCTCCTCCTCCTCCTCCTCCTCCTCCTCCTCTCCCCCCCCCCCCTCCTCCTCCTCCTCCTCCTCCTCCTCCTCCTCCTCCTCCTCTCCACAACCCCCACTCCCTTCCAGCATTGATAATGTTACCTAGTTTGGTCATGAAACGTCTATAAAAAAAGCAATCAAGCTCAGAGAGCACCAAGGACCCCACAGTCATCTCCCGTCTCCTCCATTTCTCTTTCTCCTTCTCCCCTCCACAGACCTCACTCTCTTCCAGCACTGATGATGTTACCTAGTTGGGTAAATGAAACGTCTCCAAGAAAACAACCAAGCTTGGAGATCACCAAGGATCCCCCAATCCACCTCCTCTCCACAACCCCCACTCCCTTCCAGCACTAATGATGTTCCCTAGTTTGGTCATGAAACGTCTGTAAGAAAACAACCCAGCTCAGAAAGCACCAAGGACCCCACAGTCATTACTAACTTCTTTCCTCTGAGAATTCTACAGTTCTACAGAGGAATTATGGAGCCTGTCATCTGCACCTCCATAACTGTCTGGTTTGGTTCTGCAACCCAACAAGACAGACACAGACTTCAGAGGATCGTTAGAACTGCAGAAAAAACAATGGCTACCAACCTGCCTTCCATGGAGGACCTGTATACGGCACGAGTCAAAAAGAGGGCTGGGAAAATATCTACAGACCCCTCGCATCCTGGACATAAAGTGTTTCAACTCCTACCCTCAAAACGACGCTATAGAGCACTGCACACCAGAACAACTAGACACAAGGACAGTTTTTTCCCCAATGCCATCACTCTGCTAAACAACTAATTCCCTCAACACTGTCAAGCTATTTACCAAGACTGTATTAATATTATTCTTCTCTTCCTTACTAGTATCTATCTCTTCCCATACTACTATAACCATGTTGCTTGTATCTTTCAATTTATATTGTTTTTATTTGTTTCCTAGTACGATTTGATAGTTTATTAGTAACCTTGACTATCACTAAATGTTGTATCTTTTTATTCTCAATGAATGTATTTTATTCTCCTTATGTACACTGAAAGCATATGCACTAAAGACAAATTCTATTCTATTCTATTCTATTCTATTCTATTCTATTCTATTCTAATCTAATCTATGCTATCCTATCCTATCCTATCCTATCCTATCCTATCCTATCCTATCCTATCCTATCCTATCCTATCCTATCCTATCCTATACTCTGTTCTGTTGTATTCTATTCTATTCTATACTATACTATACTATTCTAATTCTAATTTTAATTCTGTTCTGTTCTATTCTATACTATACTATACTATACTATACTATACTATACTATACTATACTATACTATACTATACTATACTCTGTTCTGTTCTGTTCTGTTCTAATTCTATCCTATCCTATCCTATCCTATGTTCTGTTCTGTTCTGTACTGTACTGTACTATACTATACTATACTATACTATACTATACTATACTATACTCTATTCTGTTCTGTTCTGTTCTGTTCTGTTCTAATTCTATCCTATCCTATCCTATCCTATGTTCTGTTCTGTACTGTTCTGTACTGTACTATACTATACTATACTATACTATACTATACTATACTATACTATACTATACTCTGTTCTGTTCTGTTCTGTTCTAATTCTATCCTATCCTATGTTCTGTTCTGTTCTGTTCTAATTCTATCCTATCCTATCCTATGTTCTGTTCTGTTCTGTTCTGTACTGTACTGTACTGTACTATACTATACTATACTATACTATACTATACTATACTATACTATACTCTGTTCTGTTCTGTTCTGTTCTAATTCTATCCTATCCTATCCTATCCTATGTTCTGTTCTGTTCTGTACTGTACTGTACTATACTATACTATACTCTATTCTGTTCTGTTCTGTTCTGTTCTGTTCTGTTCTGTTCTAATTCTATCCTATCCTATCCTATGTTCTGTTCTGTACTGTACTATACTATACTATACTATACTATACTATACTATACTATACTATACTATACTATACTATACTATACTCTGTTCTGTTCTGTTCTGTTCTGTTCTGTTCTAATTCTAATTCTAATTCTAATTCTAATTCTATTCTATTTCTATTCTATTCTATCTTATTCTAGTCTATTCTATACTATATTCTGTTCTGTTCTATTCTATTCTATTCTAATTCTAATTCCTATTCTATTCTATTCTATTCTATTCTATTCTATTCTATTCTATTCTAATTCTCTTCTCTTCTCTTCTCTTCTCTTCTCTTCTCTTCTCTTCTCTTCTCTTCTCTTCTCTTCTCTTCTCTTCTCTTCTCTCAATGGAACGCACAAAGACTTAGACTTTCCGAGATGCGCCCACCAACACTTCGCTTACACACTTCGTCCCCTCATCCGGTGAACCGTTCTCATGCCCTCAGACTCAAACTAGGCCCAAGCCAGATCCGTGTCCTGAATTCCTGTCAGAAGTTTAAGCTTCTTCCCGGGTGACATCGCTGACTTTCTTAGCGAACGTCCCTTAATTGGGGCTGATGGAGAAATAGAGAACGCACACTCCGAGATTCATTTGTGCTAAATTAAGCCGTAATTTGAATGATACCCATTATCATATGTCAAATTATCAGCCTGAGCAGAACATAAATTACGCCGAAGCTGCCGGCTTCGACAAAGTGGCATGAATCACGATCCGATCCCGAATCGTTTGGCGTTTTTCAACTGCTGATTCCAAATTACCCTTAAGAGGGTTAATTAATGGCGCCTCACAACATGATTGAAAGATCTGAGGGCCGCCATTCGGGATACACACACACACACACACTTGGGATAACAAACTCAGAAGTCTGCTAATTCTAAATTGTTAACACAAAGCAAGCTGCAAACTCAGAACAGATGAAATACGGTCATTTGAAGGAATGATTTGAGTCACGGTCATTTGTTTCACGTAGTCCTTGAAGTTACGACCGCAAGGCAGCCTGAAATTTCTGTGGTTAAGTGAGACATTCGTTCAGTGAGTTTTGCCCCCTCTGACGACCTTTCCTGCCGGGTCGTTATTAAGTGAATCGCCGCGAATTGACTCTAAAAAAAAACCACCTTACTCGGAAGAGCTTACATCCTCCGACGATACCTTAACAGTTCCTAGGTCCTTGGTTAGGACTCGAGCTGCTGAGCTATTAACCAGCCTCAAAGGTTGTGAATCTCACTAAAGATTAAATAATAATAATAATAATAATAATAATAATAATAATAATAATAATAATAATAATAATAATATCACTGTTGTTTATTTGTTCACTGAGAGCTTATGCAATGGAGACAAATGTTCTATTCTATTCTATTCTATTCTATTCTATTCTATTCTTATTCTATTCTATTCTATTCTATTCTATTCTTATTCTATTCTATTCTATTCTATTCTATTCTATTCTATTCTATTCTTATTCTATTCTATTCTATTCACAAACAGCTCTGAAAAGATAAATCCCAAATTCAGGAAGCATCAGAATAGGCAGATCCCAGACCAGGATGGGTGAAAAAAGCCAAGATGGAGACCCCAGGCATGAGATCAAAGTAGCAGATGAAATAAAGGCAGAGTTTCAAATGCATAGTTGTCATTGCCAGCTTAATTGTGTTGCTGCCCAGCCTGGGCCCACCTCTGCAGTTCAAAGTTTTATCAATTGAACACAGATAAACTCACCGGTAGGAAAGTTTAATGTTGATTACCTATTTATTTATTAGATTTTTATCTGCCTTTTTTACTGTCAACTCGCGAAGCATCCCTGGCCTGCTCTCGAGTTGCCATAGGCCAGAGGGGGATGGGAAACCTGCGAAACGGCATGGCAGCCAAAGACAGATGCACATTCCAGAGTTATCTCTCTCAAGGCTGTTTCCCAGGGTCACCCACAGCAGCCGAGGGGAGTGACTTCTACAACCCGCAAAATTGCTCCATTGGCGAATGTGATTGATGACACACCCTGGGGGGGGAGGGGGAAAACAGGGTCATGATTGGGGCATAAATTACATAGGGTCAGAACTGGCTTCACTTGGGAACGTGCCGACATGAAGCTCCTAATAAATAACTGGATTCCTTTTGAAGCTTGGCTCAAGGCTCATGATTTAATTAGGGCATCCGTCGGAACCCTGACATTTATTTTGTAAGTAACTGAAGGTGGCAAACATACCTAATATTCCTTCCTGTTTTCCCCACAACAACAACACTATGAGGTGGGTTGCACTGAGAAAGTGATTGGCCCAAATTCACCCCTCCTGTTTTCATGTCCAAGGTGAAATTAGAACTCACCGACTCCTGGTGATTGGCCCAAAGTCACCCAACTGGCTTTTAATCCCTGAGGCAGGATTAGAACTCACTGACTTGATTGGCCCAAAGTCACCCAATTGGCTTTCTTGCCTAAGGCAGGACTAGAACTCACCGACTCCTGGTGATTGGCCCAAAGTCACCCAATTGGCTTTCATGCCTAAGGCGGGACTAGAACTCTCCGACTCCTGGTGGTTGGCTCAAAGTCAAACTGGCTTTTAATCCCTAAGGCAGGATTAGAACTCACTGACTCTTGTTGATTGGCCCAAAGTCACCCAATTGGCTTTCATGCCTAAGGCGGGACTAGAACTCATCGTCTCCTGATGATTGGCCCAAAGTCACCCAGCCGGCTTTCATGCCTAAAGCAGGACTAGAACTCACAATCTCTTGGTTTCTAGGACAGCACCTTCGCCATTACACCGAACTGTCTGCCTTTGTTGTTGTTTTTTTGTTGTTGTTGTAATTGTTACCCACAAAGAGATTGTCACAACAGCATCTCTTTACACAGCCCTAACTATCAACTTGACTAACTGCCTGTGTCCGCTTCATTTTTGCCAATGAGTAATGGATCTTATTTATTTATTTATTGCTTGTCTTTTTAAAATTTTGAGTGTGTTGCTGGGCTAACACTTTTGCCTAACTTTGTGGCAGCTGACACACCGCACAACTGCATCCCTCAAATGCTCCCCATCCTACCATTGCATTCCTTTCAGCATGATCAAGGGGTTCAGACAGAGACTGAATCGCTGAATCTTAATATTCAGGTTGATCTCTGGCAGTTGCTTTATGAAATATTTTCTAAGGTGGGAAAAACTTGGATAGTTGAAGGAAAAGGGAAGTCTCTTCCTTTTTTAAAAAAAAAATCTATTATTTCATTATAGAATCAAAAACAATTGCAACTCTACCATACAAAATATATTTTTTTAAATCTATTATTTCATTATAGGATCAAAAACAATTGCAACCCTACCATACAAAATATATTTTTAAAAAATCTATTATTTCATTATAGGATCAAGAACAATTGCAACCCTACCATACAAAATATATTTTTAAAAAATCTATTATTTCATTATAGGATCAAGAACAATTGCAACCCTACCATACAAAATATATTTTTTAAAAATCTATTATTTCATTATAGAATCAAAAACAATTGCAACCCTACCATACAAAATATATTTTAAAAAAATCTATTATTTCATTATAGGATCAAGAACAATTGCAACCCTACCATACAAAATATATTTTTTAAAAATCTATTATTTCACTATAGGATCAAGAACAATTGCAACCCGGCCACTACCAAAATATAGGTTTAAAAAATTACATTCGCTAGAGTGATTAAAATAAATAATAAATAGAAGAATGGAAAAAAAGAATTAATAAAAAGATGCCTATTATACCAATTTGCATCAAGAGGGAGTTAATTCGATCCTTAAGTCTGTTATTAAATCTAGGCCACCTACAAACATAGAGTTCCACTTTCTCAGTTTTCAAATGAAGAGACTTTTTCAAAGTACACAAGAGATGCATATTGCAAATCCATTGCTTAATATCAAAAGGATAAGTTTCTTTGTGTAAGATTTTCCTCTTGGTTAAATCCCAGGCTTGGAAGAACCAAAGATCTTCATAAAATGGGAAACTCCGTATTTTAGGAATATAATTTAACGACACATTTACGTCTTTATTTATTTAATTTCCACCTCCCCCCCAAAAAAAAGTCAGATTAAAATATGATTTAAATCAAAACAACTATGGATGAAGAACATGCTGAAAATGCCCGATAGATCGGACTTGTCCAGGGCTTATTTTATTTATTTATTTTATTTATATTTAAATTTATATACCGCCCTTCTCCCGAAGGACTCAGGGCGGTGAACAGCCAAAGGTAAAAACACAAAATACAAAATTTAAAAGCAATTTAAAATAAATTAAATAATTTGGCCCAACAGTTTAAATACCCCATTAAAATTCAGATTAAAATTAAACAATTTAAAAATTAGGCCAATTTATGAAACTGATCATCGCATAATGAAAATAGCCACTTCTATGTATCGATATTATTCATAATTTACAAGTTGCACCTTGACAAAGATTAGGTTGCAAAGATCCGGGGGGGGGGGGGGGGCAGGGTTCGAGAAAAGATTGGATATGCATTTGTCTGAGATGGTATAAGGACTCCTGCCTTGGGCAGTGGGTTGGACTAGATGACCTCAAGAGTCCTTTCCAGCCCTATGCTGCTGCTTCTTTTTTATATATAAATTTTATTTGTACATTTTTCTTTAACTTACAGGAGGGTTTAATATACAGTGTATTGTCTGGGTCAATTCACTTATGCATAAAATCAATAATTATAGCAATATTTTCTTGCACATAGTGGTATTGCTCCAACTTCTAATTTCTACCTTTATTGTCTAACCATTGGTAAAAGGAGCCTGGTGGTGCAGCGGACTAAACTGCTGTTAAAGTAGCACTTAGCTGCCAGCTGCCTGCAATTACTGCGAGTTCAATTCTCACCAGGCTCAAGGTTGACTCAGCCTTCCATCCTTCCGAGGTAGGTAAAATGAGGACCCGGTTTGTGGGGGCAATAAGCTGACTTTGTATAAAATAGAACACCGCTTGGGGGGGCCCCGAAAGCCCTACTAAGCAGGTATATACAAAAGTATGAAGGCTATTGCTTAAAAAGCATTGTAAGACGCCCTGAGTCTCCGGAGAAGGGCGGCATATAAATCGAACCAATAAATAAATAAATAAATAAAAACAAATCCCAGGTTAAAAAATATTCTGTATCTTCTTGATCCTTTAATGTTAACCTATCCATTTCCGCACATTCTAATATTTTTTAAAATTATGTTTTCATCTGTAGGATGAAATATTTTCCAATATTGTGCAAATGCAATTCTTGCTGCTGTTAACGCATGTAATATCCCAGCCCTAAGCTTCTATGAGAAACAACAGGCCTTGGAAACCGAGCCTCTGATGATAGTGACTAAGGAGAAGAAATGGTCTAGGGCAGTGTTTCTCAACCTTGGTAGCTTGAAGATGGGTGGACTTCAACTCCCAGAATCTGGGAGTTGAAGTCCACCCATCTTCAAGCTACCAAGGTTGAGAAACACTGGTCTAGGGTCTACGGTTTGAGTAGGGGGTTAGACTGGAAGACCACCAAGCCAAGGTCCCTCCCAGTTCTATTCTGATTTAATGATTTATTTCCTTGTATTTTAGCCAAGGAGTTGCTCTCCGTGGTGCTGAAATATAAATCAAGTACTATACCAGTGACGGCTAACCTTTTTGCCATTGTGTGCCAGGAAGCGGGGGGCGGGGGAGATTCGCATGCACGTGTGCCCACACCCATAATTCTATGCACCCTGCCCTGTGCATGCAACCCCCCCTTCCCCCTGCTCCTAGCACACGATGGCCCGGTAGGCCCGTTTTTCTTTCTCACCTGGCTCCAGATCCTCTCTGTGCATCTGGGGAGGGCGAAAACAGCCTTCCCCATCCCTTTGGAGGCCCGAAACAGCCTGTTTCCCAACTTCTGGTTGGACAGGAAGTGACTTTTTTGCTGTCCCCAGCCTCCAGGTACTCCGGCACATGCGCACCGGAGCTGAGCTGGCGTGCCAGGCGACATGGTTCCACGTGCCGCCTGTGGCACGCATGCCATAGGTTCGCCATCCCGGTACTATACTTTCCTACTGTGGATTTGACTCCGAGAAAGGAGTATGAAAATGCTGAACCTTTACAGAAAAGATGCAGATCATCCTCAGATTATGACCCAAAATTTCTGTTGCTAAGCAAGACAGTTGTTAAGTGAGTTTTGCCCCATTTTACCACCTTTCTTGCCATCGTTGTTAAGTGAATCACTGCATCTGTTAAGTTAGTAACAGCTTAATGGCTGTTAAGTGAATCTGGCTTCCCCATTGACTTTGCTTGTCAGAAGATCGCAAAAGGGGATCACGTGATCCCTGGATACTGCAACCATCATAAATATGAGTCAGTTGCTAAACATCTGAATTTTGACTACGTGACAACATCTGTGCAGGTTCCTCCTCGACGTACGACCATAATTATTATTATTATTATTATTAATTTAATTTGTATACCGCCCTTCTCCCAGAAGGGACTCAGGGCGGTGAACAGCCAAAATTAAAAAACATACAAATGCAAAAGTTAAGATAATTTTAAAAATTAAATAATTGGCTACCCAATTTAAAACCCCAAATCCATAAAATTTAAAATCCCAGTTAAAAACCATTTAGGCTAGGCCGGCTTGATGAAATAAAAACGTCTTCAGGGCTTTACGGAAGGTCCGGAGGTCCGGGATCAATCGTATTCCGGGAGGCAGCTCATTCCACAGGGTGGGTGCCCCCACAGAGAAGGCTCGCCCCCTGGGGGCCGCCAGCCGACATTGCCTGACCGACGGCACCCCGAGGAGCCCCTCTCTGTGAGAGCGTATTGGCCGGTGGGAGGTTATCGGTAGCAGCAGGCGGTCTCGCAAATACCCTGGCCCTAAGCCATGGAGCGCTTTAAAGATGAGAACCAACACCTTAAAGCGCACCCGGAAGACCACCGGGAGCCAATGCAGCTCGCGCAGGAGAGGTGTTACGTGGGAGCGCCACGTCGCTCCCATAATCACCCGCGCGGCTGCATTCTGCACCAGCTGGAGCCTCCAGGTGCTCCTCAGGGGGAGCCCCATGTAGAGAGCGTTACAGTAGTCCAGGCGTGAGTGACTGTGCACAAGGAGTCCCGATCCAGAAAGGGGCGCAACTGGCGTATCAGGCGAACCTGATAAAAAGCCCCCCTGGCCACGGCCGTCATATGCTCTTCTAAAGACAGCCATGTGTCCAGGAGGACGCCCAAGTTGCGAGCCCCCTCTGTGGGGGTCAGTGACTCGCCCCCAATAGCCAGTGATGGCACCAGCTGGCTATACCGGGACGCCGGCATCCACAGCCACTCGGTTTTGGAAGGGTTGAGCCGAAGCCTGTTCCTCCCCATCCAGACCCGCACGGCCTCCAGACACTGGGACATCACTTCGAGGGCATCATTGGGGTGGTCTGGGGTGGAAATGTACAGCTGAGTGTCATCAGCGTACAGATGGCATCGCACCCCAAAACCACGGATGATCTCACCCAGCGGCTTCACATAAATGTTGAACAGGAGCGGCGAGAGGACCGACCCTTGCGGCACCCCGCAAGCAAGGTGCCTCGAGGTCGACCTCTGCCCCCCTGCCAACACAGACTGCGACCGGTCAGAGAGATAGGAGGAGAACCACCGCAGCATGGTGCCTCCCACCCCCAATCCCTCCAGCCGGCGCAGCATGATACCATGGTCGATGGTATCAAAAGCCGCTGAGAGGTCTAATAGGACCAGAACAGAGGAGCAACCCCTGTCCCGAGCCCTCCAGAGATCATCCACCAATGCGACCAATGTTGTCTCCGTGCTGTACCCAGGCCTGAAGCCAGACTGGCACGGATCTAGATAGACGGTTTCATCCAGGAACTGTGGGAGCTGTCGCGCAACCACACTCTCCACAACCTTCGCAACAAAGCGAAGGTTGGAGACCGGACGATAGTTTGCCAAAACGGCCGGGTCCAGAGAAGGCTTCTTGAGGAGGGGCCTCACCACCGCCTCTTTCAAGGCGGGAGGCAAGAAACCCTCTCTCAAAGAAGCATTTATGATCCTCTGGAGCCAGCCTCGTGTTACCTCCCGGGTGGCCAGTACCAGCCAGGAGGGGCACGGGTCCAATAAACATGTGGTTGCATTTAGCCTCCCCAGGATCCTGTCCACATCCTCAGGAGTCACAGGGTCGAACTCATCCCAGATAACATTCTCAAGACCAGCCTCAGTCACCCCGCCGGGATCTACCCAGTCAGAGTCCAAGCCTTCCCGAATCTGAGCGATTTTATCGTGCAGATACTGTGCAAAATCCTCAGCCTGCCCTTGCAAGGGGTCTTCCCGCGCTCCCTGATGTAGGAGGGAGCGAGTCACCCTAAACAAGGCGGCTGGGCGGTTATCTGCCGATGCAATAAGAGCGGAAAAGTGGTTACGCTTTGCCGCTTTTATCGCCACTAGATAGGTCTTAATATGAGACCTAACTAGTGTTCGGTCGGATTCGGAGCGACTGGCCCTCCAACCACTCTCTAGGCGTCTTTTCCGGCGCTTCATCCCCCTCAGCTCCTCGGAAAACCAAGGGGCCGGGCAGGTTCGGCGTCGGGTCAGAGGCCGCAAAGGCACGACTCGGTCCAGAGCACCGGCGGCTGTCCTATCCCAGGCAGCCACCAGATCTTCAGCTGAGTCGTGAGCCAGAGTTTCAGGAACTGGCCCAAGCTCCCTCTGGAACCTATCAGGATCCATCAGGCGCCTGGGGCGGAACCACCTGGTCGGTTCCGCCTCCCTGCAGTGGGGTGCAGCGGTCGAAAGGTCCAGTCTCAGGAGAGAATGGTCCGACCATGACAGGGGTTCAATAACTATATCCCCTATATCCAGACCACTCCGCCACTGACCAGAGATAAAAACCAAGTCCAGAGTGTGTCCTCCCACGTGAGTGGGGCCATGAATTAATTGTGTCAGGTCCATGGCTGTCATGGAAGCCATAAACTCCCGAGCCATCCCAGACGCCTCACCGGTAGATGGCAGGTTGAAATCCCCCATGACCAAAAGTCTGGGGGTATCAACCGCCACCCCAGCAATAACGTTGAGAAGCTCGGGCAGGGCCGCTGTCACATGGCAGGGAGCCAGGTACGCGATCAGCAGGCCCACCTGCATCCCATGGCCCCACTTCACCAGGAGAGACTCACATCCGGCTATCTGAGGTACAGTGGTCTCCCTCGGATCAAGACCTTCCTTTATAACGACCGCCACCCCCCCCCACCCCTGCCCTGGGCCCTTGGCTGATGGAATGCGCGGAAACCTGGTGGGCACATCTCTACGAGGGGGACCCCCCCCTCTTGGCCCAACCAGGTCTCTGTAATACCTGCCAGGTCCGCACCCCCCTCCTGTATTAGCTCACAAATGAGGGGGGCCTTATTAACCACGGACCTGGCGTTGCACAACATCAGTCTAAGGCCTGGGCTCTGAGACTCTGGACAGCCGGGGAGACAAGAAGGGTCATGGGGGCCGAGGCATGCCACCGCTTGGAGATAGCGGGTGCGTGCCCCCACCACCTGATGTGGCCCCCTACTCCCTCCATATCTGCCCCTCCCAACCACGGTCCTGATAGAACTGCCCTCCACCCTATCCACACTGAGCTCCTCCACACCCCGCTCCCCGCCTTCCGTTCCATGCCCCTGTAACAAGCCTGACCTATGCCTCTCCCTCCCCACCCCCCGCCCTAAACCCCTTAAAAGATTACAAAAAGACAATTTAAAAAAAATTGAGCTCCAAATTTCTCTTGCTAAGAGAAAGATTGTTTAAGTGAGTTTCCACCACATTTCAGAAGCTTTGCAGCCACAGTTGTTAAGTAAATCACTGCAATTGCTAAGTTAGCAACACAGTTGTTAAGTGAATCTGGTGTTCTGTCCCCGTTCCACTCACACACACCCACAGACGGCCCGGAGTTAATAAGCCACACGACAAAATTCTTTGAAAATAAAGCTGGCAGCAACCCAGTGGCTAGCTGCCAATTCAGACTTTACTCACACAAAACAAAGGTTAGACTGCAGGCATTCCGATAAAACAGGCAGAGTGTCAACAATACAAGGATTAATCCAAATGCAGTCCGATAAAGCAGGCAAAGTCCAGTAACGCAGAGATCATGGATTATTTCCAGTTTTTGCTCATCACAAACTGAACCGGCCACCACACCCACATTTATACCCTGTGGGGTGTGGTACAGTGACTCAGCTAATCTCTGGCACGCCTTCCCCTCTGCTGCGCATGCTTCTCCCTGCGTCTCTGCCCAGGGTCCAGCCAGCACTTATCTCCTTCATCACTGTCCACCTGTGGCTGCGGGGACGTGCTTGGCTCTGAGCCTATCTTTTGGCCTTCGGTGTCCTCCGGAGGCATTGCCAGAGAGGAGGGTCCTGGAGAGGGAGGCCTTGCCAACTCCTCTTCCTCACTCTCAGAGTCCGCATCTGTTGATCGCCCAGGCTCAGGCAACAGAGCCACAACATCTGGCTTTCCCATTGGCTTCGCTAGTCAGAAGGTCCCAAAAGGGGATCACGTGATCGCTGGATATTGCAACCGTCATAAGTACAAGTCAGTTGCCAAGCAT